>CAKNXH010063366.1:88608-132452 GCA_932178445.1 Andricus quercusramuli
CGCCCTGGCGGACCGAACGAACGGAGCGGATACGCTACAGCGTATCCTTATAGTATCCACATCGTATCCTCTCCGTATCATGCAAGAAAAACTCATTAAAAAAGAAAGATTAACATTTCACTTGTTGAAATTCGGATTCTACGTGAAATTTTGCGTTAAGAGGTCACGGAGTAATCGCAATAGTTTTTCTTGCAACATTAAAAACTTTTAATATATATAATACTTATCGATGACGTGCGCTGAAGGCGACTTCAAACGCATCGTCATTCAGTAGCAGTTCATAGGCTTTATCCGTCGACGATGCGTTTGAAGTCGCCTTCAGCCCACGTTATCGAGAAGTATTATATATTTTTAAAGTTTTTAATGTTGCAAGAAAAACTATTGCGATTACTCCGTGACCTTTTAACGCGAAATTTCACGTAGAATCCGAATTTTAACAAGTGAAATGTTCATCTTCCTTTTTTAATGAGTTTTTCTTGCATGATACGGAGAGGATACGATGTGGATACTATAAGGATACGCTGTAGCGTATCCGCTCCGTTCGTTCGGTCCGCCAGGGAAAATATTGAAAATTGACCAAATGAAGCCCATTTGAAATTTTGTTTGCGAATTCTGACTTTTTGGGGGTAGTTTTTGGCTTGATAAAAATTCAAAAATCATTTTTCATTTATTCTAGTTCGGGCTATAGCCAAACATCTGCTCAATATATCCTCTAAATTTGAGCTCAATTGGCTCAGTGGTTTTGACGAAATCATGTCAGCCATATTTTTCAAGATGAATACCTTTTAGAAAAAAAACCGGAAATTTTTGGAATTTACAGGGTATTTTAATCAGTTCTTGCTCGAATCGTCCTGTTAATTTGACTTTGGTCCCAGGTTTTTTATTCTGATATAAGTATTTGATTAAATTTTCAAGATTTACGCTAATCGCGAATAGCGACTAAGAAACCTTTTTTGGTTTAAAATTTAACTAATACTTAGTTCAAAGTGGAACTATTTTCCTAAAAATTCACTTTTTTTGGTTGATGAATCATCATTTTAGTTCAAATTTGTCTTTTGTGGTAGAAAATTAATCTTCTTGGTAAGTAATTCTCTTTTTTGGTTGAAAATTCATTTGTTTCTCTAACTGGAAATTAAACTATTCTACTTTTTGTTGGAAATTTATCTTCTTTAGTTGAAAAGACATCTATTTTGTTGAAAACTTGTCCTTTTTTGGTAGAAAACTAACCTTTTTGATTAAAAATTCAACTACCAGGTTGAAAATTCAATTAAAAATAAAAATATTTAGTTCAAAATTCATGTATTTTGTTAAAAATTATTCTTTTTTGGTAATAAATTAACGTTTTTGGTTGAAATTTTATTTTCTCGATTAAAAATGTTTGTACAGCCCTTTAATCATTTTTGTTGAAAATTCATCTGTTTGGTTGATCATTTATTTCATTTGGTTAAAAATTGATTTCTTTAACTTAAAATTAAACTATATATATATATATATATATATATATATATATATATATATATATATAAACATAAACATTTTTTGTTGAAAGTTTGTGATCTTTTTGGTTAAAAAATGTAACTATTAGTTTGAAAATTGAATTTAAAATTAAAATATTTGGTTAGAAATTCATGGATTTTATTAAAAATATTCCTTTTTGGTGGACAATTAACGTTTTTGGCTGAAATTTTATTTCCTTGGTTAAAAATTAGTTTTATTATTGGAAATAATTTTTGAACTGAAAGTTATCTTTTCCATTTTTCGACAATTTTTTTTGTAGCCATTTAATCTTTTTAGTTGAAAATTATCTGTTTGGTTGATAATTCATTTTATTTGGTTCAAAATTGTTTTCTTTAAATTAAAATTAAACTATTCTATTTTTTGTTGAAAATTTATCTTTTTTAGTTGAAAATTCAACAATTAGTTTTTTTAACTAAAGATTTAAGTACATTTTTTGCCGACATTTTTTTTATACATTTGATTTTTTGGCTAGAAAATTCATTCGTTTCTCTGACTGAAAATTAAACTATTCTATTTTTTGTTGACAATTTCTTTAGTTGAAAAGACATCTACTTTCTTTTCAATTTATCTTTTTATAGTAGAAAACTAACCTTTTTGGTTGAAAATTCAATCAAAAATTAAAATATTTGGTTCAAAATTCACGTATTTTGTTAAAAATTATTCTTTTTATTCTTTTTTTTTCTTTTTTTTCTTCTTTTCTTCTTTTCTTTTTTTTAATTTTTATTCTTTTTATTCTTTTTTGGTAGATAATTAATCTGTTTGGTTGAAATTTTATTTCCTTGGTTGAAAATAATTTTTATTATTGAAAATGATTCTATTTCACTGAAAAGTTAACTTTTTCATTTTCCGACGATTTTTTGATAGCCATTTGTCCTTTTTGGATAAAAATTCATCTGTTTGGTTGATAATTCATTTCATTTGATTCAAAATTAATTTCTCTAATTTAAAATTAAACCATTCTATTTTTTGTTGAAAATTAAACATTTTCAGTTACAAATTCATCTGTTTTGTTGAAAATTTGTCTTTTTTTTTGTTAGAAAACTAACCTTCATGGTTAAAAATTCAATTAAAAATTAAAATGTTTGGTTAAAAATTCATGTATTTTGTTAAAAATTATTCTTTTATGGTAGACAATTAATCATTTCGTTTAAAATTTTATTTCCTTGGTTGAAAATTAGTTTTATCGTTGAAAATATTTTTTTTAACTAAAAAGTTAACTATTCTACTTTTCGATGATTTTTTTTATAGCCATTTAATCTTTTTGGTTGAAAATTCATCAGTTTGGCTGATAACTTATTTTATTTGATTCAAAATTTATTTTTTCAACTTAAAATCAAACTTTTCTATTTTTTGTTGGAAATTTATCTTTTGTAGTTGAAAATTCATCGGTTTTGTTGAAAATTTGTTTTTTTTTTGGTAGAAAAACTAACCTTTTTGGTTGAAAATTCAATTAAAAATTAAAATATTTGGTTCAAACTTCATATATTTTGTTAAGAATTATTACTTTTTGGTAGACAATTAATCTATTTGGTTACAATTTTCTTTTTCTTGATTGAAAATTAGTTTTATTATTGAAAATAATTCTTTTCAACTAGAAATTTAACTATTCCATTTTTCGTCGATTTTTTACAGTTATTTAATTTTTAAGGTTGAAAATCCATCTGTTTTATTGCTAATTTATTTTATTTGGTTAAAAATTGATTTCTTTAACTTTGAAATTAAAGTATTCTATTTTTTGTTAAAAATTTATCTTTCTTAGTTGAAAATTCAATTCTCTGGGTCAAAATAGAACAGTTTTTGTTGAAGATTCGTATTTTTCAGTCAAAAATTCAATTATTTTGGTAGAAAATGCATATTGTTGTGTTTTAAATTCAACTTTTTTTTTCAAAGATTCGTCTTTGTGACTTAAAAACTCAAAATTTTGGACGATACTGTTTTTCTTTATTGATTGAAAAATCTTCGTTGGTTAGAAATTCAACTCTTTTGTTGAAAATTCGTATTTTTTGTTTTAATTCAAAAGTTTTTTACTGAAAGCTAAAAAATTTGTTGATGGAAATATTGAAAAATATATATTATATTCAATATTTATTAATAAATATATATTTTTCAATAAATATTACATTTTTTGTTGAGAATTCATTTTTATTATCAAAGATTCATCATTTTGTTTGAATGTTTGTGTATTTTGTTGAAAATTTCCTTTTTCTTGGTTGAAAATTAATTACTTCAACTAAAAATGTAATACTGAAATTTTAAATTCTTGTTAGTTCCATTATGAATTTAGCAACATTCTTTCCAGTTTTTTAAATTACCCAATCGGTATTGAAGAAAAGCGACAACAATGCTTTCGAGATTTTTCTTGACACACCTATATTTTTTAAAGAAAGATAATTAAAAATTAGACCAAAAAATTGGACAATAGACAAATCTGCCTTTCAACTTTTACCATCGCAATTGCAAGCTTTCGTTCTACAAAACTTGGTGCTTAAATTCGCGGTTGCAATCAGGAATCGCCTTCCATTCGGAAAACTTTCTTCCCTTTCAGTGGACTAAGATCAACTATTGATTTTTCCAGACTTATCTTGCAAAAATGTAACAAGACGATTCAACAAGTTTCCTTATTCGAAAAATAACTTTTTTCATTCCTTAATCTCCTCTTTGTAATTTATTTTAAGAAAAATAAAACCCGGTCACACAATATAATATAATAAAATAAAATAACTATACAATAGAAAAATTAATCGCATTATTAATTTCTAAAAAAAAGTAGAACCTCAGAAGTGAGCAAATGCTAAATTGGAGAGGACCGACCTTCTGCTAATTAAGGCTGTTGAGAGTAATAGGTATGTTTCACTAAATGAGTACACTTTCTGCCTAAGAAAAAATTCATTTTGAAGATTTTCGAATTTGCCGAGAAAAACTTCAAATGTGTAGGAATTGAAGAAAAATTTAGATTCAAAATCTAGTTAATTGGGGCATTAAATATTAGGGTATATCTCAGAAATCTGTCCCAGAGCTCTTTTTACGGATAACACTAAAAATATTTGGTAAGGCTAAGCAACGAATTTTGTTGAGCCAACAACATCTTATGGGGTTATAACAATGCACTACTATTTATGCAGAGTCACTTCTTATCATTTCAAGAATAATATTATTCCAAAAAACTTGTCATTTGACAACGTATAGAAATACTTATCGTATTTATCAATTCTTGTGAATAAAATCATTGTTTTTGACCTTTTCCAAATTAGATTTTTCTCAATATAATTTATTACAAATATAATTCTCACGACAGTGAGAAGTGTAAGAAGAAGTAAGAAGTAAGTGATTTTATCGAAAATGAGAACTTTATAAGTAAAACAAGTTTAAACTGTGAATTTGTTTATAAGAATAACAAAAAAGATAGCCATGTTGTTGAATGGCAATTCATTGTGTTATGATATTATTCTTCAAATGCAAAGAAATTACTCTGCAAAAAAGAAAAATTGTCTTCTTCAAAATTGCGATATAGGTGTATTTGTAGATGAAAATTGTTGTGGAAAGACAATCTGTTGTGACAATAACAACCGTTCGCAAGATTAGATGGCGTTGAATCCTTGAAGTTATTTTATTTTTTATTTTATATTTAAATTCTTCCTAAAAAGTTTCTAAATTCATAAAATCAAAATCTCTCTTAATCTGGACCGAGGAGACGAATCAATATTACGTAATTGCCGTGTAATACAAAATGTATACACGTGGAATGGAAATTTCGGCGAAGATAGTCATTCTTTGAATAAGTAAATATTTGACCTTCATAAATGAAGGTAAACACTAAACTATATTTTTTTTTCAAATATCAACCTGCAGAAGATAACATTTTTATTGATATTGAAAGAGTTACAAATCGCTGAAGTCGATGATATCCCCAAAAAATCTAAAATTTTCACCTCCTCTTCCTCGGAAAATATTTGTCTCAATAACTAGGAAAGAATTTGTCTTAATTGTCAAATGTTATCTCAGCAATCACGAAATATTTATTCATGTTTTTGGTCCAGATTTTAAAAGTAAGATTCGTCATGATTTTATGTATCTTACAAATTTGTAGGAATGACTTTCTAGATTTGACGATGGGTTGAATGCGCAAGATTTCACAAATCATGATTATGAGGCAAATTTTTTTAAAAATTTAAACGGTTCTTCGAAAGATTTGGCATTTTCGAACATTCCAAAACCAGTGTATCAATAACCATCTTGTCGTTTACTTTTCAGTCATGATTAATGGATGATTTCACATTATTTAAAACCAATTAATTCTAAAATTAAAATTTCATACAATTTAACGACGAAGTCAGTTTAGAGAGTGCATTCAAACACCGAAAATGGAGAAGATACTAGAGTTTTTTTTTATCAAGAAATGTGATGATATCGAGACCAACTTTTCACCGATCCCTTTTTCAAGTGCAAATGTTTTGTTAAAAAAAAAAATTTATTTCGTCATTTGATTTGTATGAACAAAAAATTTTTTCTAAATCTTTAGAGCTTACCGTGAAGGCAATAATCGTTCAGTGTGTACGGTAATTTTAACTATTTTTTTTAAAATTCATTTGTATTGAAAATATTTTCTAAAAATCTTGATAACACGAAATCAATATTGAACTGAAAGGTCAGAATATGTATCATTATTATTATATTGCAGTTATCCTTTCACTTGTTCCTAAAATCGCAATGACTTTTTTTTTTACCTTCAAAGATTTGTAGTGTCTTGACTTATGTAAAAAAAATCTTTTTTCACATCAAGTGCCCACTTGATCCGTACGGATCAAGTGAAGAAATGAAATAATTTTTTTTTCAAGAAACTCTTGACACTTGAATGACGGATATATTATTATATATGAAATATTATTATTATATGATATTATATATGTGTGATATTATTTCTTTGATCGGACTCAAACTTCGGGAATCATGTAGGACATTTATGTAGGACAAATATTAATTTATTCAAGGAATGATTATATGATAAGAAATTAACGCACATGTCGAATCTCGTATTTTTATCTACGCCTTAATTTCCATTCCAGTACAGGTAAACATTTTATATGATTCCTTACCAATCATGTAATATTTATTTATCTCCTCGGTTCAGATTTAGATTTAGATTTGCTCTCGATTTTATAAACTTGAACACTTTTAAGGAAAAATTATATATAAAATATAAAATAAAATAATATATAAAAAAAAAAAATAACTTCAATATAGGTGGATTGAACGCCAACCAAACTTTCAAACTGTTGTTATTGTCACAATAGATTGTCTTTCGACAACAATTTTCATCAAAGAAATACACTTATATCGCAGTTTTGTAGAAAGAAATTTTTTCTTTTTTGCAAAGTAATTTCTTTGAATCTGAAGAATAATATCCTAACACAATTAATTCTTCGTTGAAAATTTAACTTTATCGTTAAAAATTAATCTTATCTGTAGGAAATCTAACAATTTTGTTAAAAAGTCATTTTTTGTGTGAGGATTCAATTGTTCCGTTGAAAATTTTAGTATTTAGTATTTATTTAGTAATTTAGTATTTATTGAAAATTTGAATATTTTGTTGAATATTCTATTTTTTGTAAAAGACTAATTTTTTATTGAAATTGTAAGTATTTCATTTTTTGTTGAAATTTTTATCCACTTCTTGGTTGAAAGTTGAACTACTTTGTTAAAAATCCATTTTTCTGGTTGAAGATTCTTGATTTCGGTTGAAAATAGCTTGGTTGTAAACTTAACAATTTTGTTGAAAATTCGGTTTTTTGGGTTGAAAATTAACATTTTTGACTGAAAATTTAACTTATACATTTTTGATTGTAGTTTATCTTCGTCAGTTGAATGTTTAACTAGAGGGTTGAAAATTCATCCATTCCGTTAAAAATTCTTTGTTTTTGGTAAAAAATTAATCTTTTTGGTTGAAAATTCAACTTCTTGGTTAATATTCGAACTACTTGTTCATTCATTCATTTTTTAGTTTTTTTTTGTTTCAGTTAAAAATTCCTCTCTTTGGTTGCAAATTTAATTATTTCGTTAAAAATTCGTTGTTTTTTGGTTGATTTATTTTTTATATGTAGGTAATAACATTAGATTTTATTATATATTAGATATAAGATAATAATAGTCCAGTCAAAGATTCTTCATTTTAATTGAAAATTCATGTCCTTGATAAAAAATTGAACTATTTTGATGAATATTTGATATTTTTGTAAAAACATTGTTATTTTACAACGAAATTGTAAGTGCTTCATTTTGGTAGAGAACTTATATTATTTGTTACAAAATTCAACTGTTTAAATGAAAAGTTATGTTTTTAGTTGAAAATTCATCTGCTTTGCTAAAAATTCATGTAATATTTTTAAATTCGTCTTTTTTGGTAGAAACTTATTCTTCTCGGTTGAAAACTTATATTTTTGGTTAAAAGTTCAATTATTTGGTTAAAAATTATTCTAGTTTGCAGGAAACTAATCTTTTCGGTTAAAATCGTATTTTTTCGATGGAAAATTCAATTCTTCGGTGTAAATATATTCCACTTTGAAGAGAATTTAACAATTTTGTGGAAAAAGTATTTTTTTTAAAGTTTAACGGTTTTGCTAAAAATTCGTGTTTTTGGGTTGAAAATTCAACTAGTTTGTTAGAAAATTCACGCATTTGTTTGAAAATTTGAAAGGTTTTGTTGAAAATTCTTCTTTTTGGTTGACTTCAAACCGGGGTTTTTATTTCAAATTAAAATTTGTTTGAGTTGAAATATATAAATTATGCATTACATTTTTTGTTGAGAATTCGCCACTTTTGGTAACAAATTAATTTAAATTGTAGAAAATTCCACAGTATTGTTGAAAAGTCAATATTTAGTTTGAATATTCTTCATTTTAGTTGGCAATTCATCACTTTGTTTTAAAATTTAACTATTTTATTGAAGAATCATTGTTTTTTAGGTAAATATTTATTTGTGAACTGAAAATTTAATTATTTTATTTTTGGTGAAACATTGATGACACTTTTTTCAATTATTTTTTTACGATAATTGAAGAAATAAATTTAATGAATCTATAATAAAAATTTTCATTGGTAAAGACAACATTTCCAAATTCTATTTGTTTCTGAGGAAATGTCAAAAAATAGAGCAAAGAAAACTGTAATCGTGACAAGAATATGCTTATCACTTTTGCTTCCGCAATCTAAAATGTGCAATGTATTTATATATTTACAAAATCTTATCTGTAAGGTGAGTGAATAAATTCATTAGAGATGCCCCTAAGAAATATGTGGTCATCCCCAGGATATATTGTTTAAACAGATATATATTTGTGAAAAATGCAAAAAGAAATGGGAGAAACTGTATTACTGTACTATTATTACTAATAGTACATGTGCGAATCCTGGATATTATTTGATATTTCTCTTTGCAAATTAAAGCATATTACGTATTTGTTTAAAAGTATAATTTTTTTGGGGCACCATCAAATGTCTTAGGGCTACTCGTAAGAATTGTATAAAAACAAATAAGATAGCGACAAATAAAATAACAAGGTAAATCCCCGTTATGACTAACTAGCCTTGGCCTTAACTTCTTTTTCTAATTCAAAACTTGAAAACATTTTTCAAGATAAAAAATAATTTTTCAGAACGTCCTGCCTGAAAATTTTGTCTATGTCATCATTTTTCTATCATAGAACAGAAAACGATTTTGAGTCCAATGAGCGACGACTTTGACAGAAAAACGCCGATACCCAAAAGTACGCCAAAATCGGTTTTTTATAGAAGAAATGAACAACACTTCCAGACCAAATATGATTTAATAAAATTTGACGTTTCGTCACCATTCATAGTGGCCTCATCAGAAATCTATGGTTGAATCTATTAACAGAATTACATAGGAAATTACATAAAAATAAAAGTATGCCAAAAACATAATTTTAAAAAATGCCGAAATACGATGACTTACCATTAAGTAGAGCGGTAAGATTTAGTTAAATTATTAAAGATTTTTTCAAAGAAATAAATGGAGGGTTCAATCAAAAAACAAAGCAACTTCGGTCACATATCGTGGTAATTATAAACGTAAAGGTTTCGTAAATGAAAACGGTCAATTATAAAGAATAATTGATATTAGCATTTTTGGAAGAATCCATTTTTCGTACTCGATCTAAAATGTTAGAAAAAGTAGAAATTGAAGGTCAGGATGCAAGAACCGGGCGGGCGCTCGAAAACGTGAAAAGATTTGTCCAAGTGCCTTGTGATACCCAAATTTTAAAGTTCAAAAAAATAAATTAAGAAAAATATAAACTTGTAGAGAATATTAAAATGGATCTTTTTTCTATTTCAAGTTTTTCTATCCGATGTATATTTTTATTAATAAAATTGAAAAACTGTGAAATTTTTTTTCTTAAATTCAATTATTTTTTAAAACATAAATCGTCATTACTCAGACAAATATGATTGAAACTGTTTGAAATTTGGTATACACATGCATTATACCCTAGCGACGCCTACAAGATAAAGTAAAAAGTCAAAACTGCAAATTGTTTAATAATAATTAATTGCAAATGGAGTCCTGACGGTAAGCACGTTTTTTTAACTTCGGCGAAGAAAAGTATCGAGTGAACTTGAAAGTTGAAAAAACTTCCAGTGAGACATTTGTTCCTCACTAGTGAAGAAAGATTTCTGGAAGTTTTTAGAACAATTCATCAAAAATTGGCGGAAATATCCATTTTGTAAGAAAGTACGCGACGCCGTCTACGACTCTCGTTAGGAGATTCACGTGCTTCTCAACGTTACTAGTCTCGTCTGTACTCTCCTATAAACATAGAGGACTCGTCTTTTCAATAATTAAACATTCAAAAACCTGCCCTTTCCCCAATTAATAGAAAATCGACTGCTTTTGTATTTTTGGACATTTCGTTGTTTTCAGTGAATTAGAAAATAACTGAAAATATAAAAATTTGTGCTTCGGAAGTTGTTCCACCCTTTGCTTTGTTTTCTTCTTTTTTGTAATAAGGAATGTAAACAAACCGTCTAGTGTCTTTGTTTTGAAATTTTTAGTATGAAAGGACTTAGTGTCTCAAACTGTTTCGGAAGGTGCCGATTGCTCTCTCGTTTTTTTACATAAAATTGAATGTATATTTTTTGTTCTGTCGCTGTAAAACAATATAATTAGACATTTCTAGTTATTTTTGAGTCTGTGAATTTCTCATACAGAAAATTTTCAATTACACTGATAATTACTCTCAATCACGTTATTTCAAATTGTGCTATAGAATTTCGATTTTTTACCAAAAACTTTTGTTTCTTCGTTTGTATTTGAATGTCGTGTGAAAAAGCTGGAAAATCCAAGAAAAAACGCGATTTTCTAACTCTACTTTAGGAAAAAATGGCTATAAACAATAATACATTCTTCAAACAATTTATTCAAACATCTAATCATCAGTGTGAATTAATATTTTCTGTATTAGAAATTCACAGACTCAAAAATCACTAGCGATGTCTAATTATATTGTTTTACCGTGACAGAACAACAAATATACATTCAATTTTATGTAAAAAATCAGAGAGCGATCGGCACCTTTCGAAATAGTTTGATACACTGAGTCCTTTTCATACTAAAAATTTTTTTCTGTAAATTCAACAGTTTTGTTAAAAATTCGTCTTTTTGGGTTAAAATCCAACTCTTTTTGTATAATATTAATCTTTTGTTCAAAATTTATATTTTGTTGCTGATAAGTCAACTGAAATATTTTTTCTGAAAATTTGTCTGTTTAATTTAAAAGTTCATATCTTTTTTTTAGTAGAAATATTGCATGTTTCTTGGACAAAAATGCAACTGTTTTGTTGAAAATTGAACTATTCCCTAGAGAATTTAATTTTTGTTTAAAATTTCTTTTTTTCCGTAGGAAAGTCTATTGGAATCCTTTTGGATGAAAATTTAACAGTTTCTTTGAAAATTTGTCTTTTTGATTTAAAAATTCACCAGCTGTAGTAGAATTTTAATTTTCCTTGGATAATGCAACTGTTTGGTTGAAAATTTAACAATCTTGTTGAGAAGACATACTTTTTGGTTAAAAATTCGACTATTTAGCAGAAAATTAATTTATAGTTTACAATTCTTATTTTGGTGTTGGATGGCGAACCTGAATCTTCTTTGGATAACAATTGCAACTGCTTGGTTTAAAATTCAACAATTTTGTTGAAAAGTCATACTTTTTGGTTGAAACTTCTGCTGTTTTGTTGAAAATTTAACTATTATGCAGAAAATTTAGTCTTTGGTTAAATTTAATATTTTGGTGTTAAAAAGAGAACTGAAATCTTTTATGAATGAAAATTCAACAACATTTGGAAATTTTTTTTTTTAGCAAAAATTCATCTGTTTTAAGAGAAATATAATATTTCGTGGATAAAAATGCAACTGTTTCGTTGAAAATAAAACTATTTTTTAAAAAGTCATACTTTTGATTGAAAATTCTACTCTTTTGTTAAAAATTTAACGATTCCGCAGAAAATCTTTTTTGTTCGTAGAAACTTATTTTTTGTTAAAAAATTTATATTTTGATCTTGCAAAGTCTACTGAAATCTTTTCTGGATGAAAATTCAATTATTTTAAAAATAATTGTTTTCTTTTTAAATAAAAATTAATCTATTTTAAGAGAAATTTGATCTTTTTTGGATAAAAATGCAACTATTGCGTAGATAATTCAAAAATGTTGTTGAAAAGTCATTCTTTTTGGGTAAAAATTCGCCTTTTGGATTGAAAATTCAATTTTTTTCGTAGAAACATATTTCTTGGTCAAAAATTCATATTTTGATCGTGAAAACTCGTCTTTTGGCTTGAAAGTTCAACAATTTAGGTGAAATTTTCTTTCTTTAGTGAAAAATCTTTATTTGTTGGAAATTCGTCTTTATGGTTTTAAGAAACTTTTTTAAAAATAAATTTCATGTTTTTTGGTTGAAATATAAAGTATGACACTTGTTGTTGGGAATTTATATTTTTAGGTTGAAAATTTAGCTACTTGGTTCGACGTTGAACTCTTTTGTTCAAAATTCATTTTTCGTTGAAGATTCTCTTCGGTTAAGAATTCGCGTATTTTGTTGAAAATTCTTCTTTTTTGGTATAAAATTTATCTTCTTGATTTGAAATTCATCTTTCTATTTGAAAATTCAACTACTTAGTTGGCCAATCAAGTTCAAGCAGTCCCCACCATGGGGCACTCTGGCCAATCACAGGCATCGTAGAGAATACATATATAAGAACAACATAACCTGAAACCTCAGTTTCAGGTCAGCCCTGAAGATGTGAACTGCAATGTTCACGAAACGTCGGCAACATTCATAGTTTCGCACAGGATTGAAACCCGAAAAATCTTTAAATTTTAAATTCTAAATTTAAATTTATTATAATATTGAAGTTATTTCTCAGAAATTCTTTTAATTGTTCTTGCAGATTCATCATTTCAGTAGAAAATTCAACTTTTCTGGTTGAAAACTCCACTACTTTGTTGAAAGTTGAACTACTTTGTTAAAAATGAATTTTTTTGTTGAAGATGCTTCAATTTTATTAAAAATACATTTTTTTTTGTTGAGGATGCTTCATTTTCGTTAAAAATTCGTGTTTGTTTTTCTTTTTTAAGATTTGTTTTAACTATTTTAACTTCACTCAAGTTGAAATCATTCTTGGTTGAATGTTTTTGGTTGAAAATTCCTTTGAACATTCAAATATTTCATTGACAATTCGTATACTTTGTTATAGATCCATCCATTCCGATAGAAAATTCATCTTATTGGTTGAAAATTGATCTTTTTGATTAAAAATGATTTTTCCCTATGGGCAGAATTAATTTTTTTATCTGAAAATGTAACTGTTCCACTTTTTGCTTTAAAAATTTACATTTTTAGATGAAAATTAATTAATTTGGCTGAAAATTAGTTTTTTTTTGTTTGAAATTTACTTTTCTAACTGCAAATTGAACTATTATATTCTTGGTTTATAAGTTCACCATTTTTAGTTGAAAATTTCTACATTTGATTGAAACTTTATATTTTCTGGTAGGAAATTAATTTTTTTGGGTTGAAAATTGGTTGTTTTAATTGAAAATTGAATTGTTCTATTTTTTTTGGATGAAAAAACAAACTTTTGGGTTGAAAATTCAACTAAATAGTTGATTTGAAAATTAATTTCTTTGGTTGGAAATTTATTTTTTTGACTTGAAGACGTAACTAAAAAGTGTTTAAAATATATTTAGAAACAAAATTTTTCTGCATCAAAATTATTAATCTTCTAGGTGTATGGTTGGTTTTATCGAAGAATTTAGAAATTTGAATATTGTAGCAACCCTGAATAAGGGACTGTTTACTGCAAATTATATGTTTTCCATTACTTTGAATTCTTTTTCATTTAAATTTAGCGCCCTTTCTAATTTGAAGCTGTACATTTTCCCGCGAAATTTGAATAATGTAATTACTATTAATAAAGAAAGAGCATATTCTCATGCTCGTGAGAATTTCTCCGAGCACTTAAACTCTTTAGAACACTAAAACGCTCTTGCGTTATGTTTATAACAATTGTTATAAATAAAAACTATGATTGACCTTTAATATTTTTGAAATTTTTTTATTATTCTTTGACACAAGCTAAAGTTTTTTACTCTCGATAATATATGACCCTGAATATGCGTAATTAATTTCGAGTCCATTAAACCATTGTAATTAAAAGATTATAGAAAAATTGGATTTTTCTTAACTTTGTTCAAACAATGGGAAGGCAATGTTTTCAATTCGGAGACACGCTACGACTTCACGTTTACGATTTCACAATATGACCTTCTTATCGTTTACACAGAGATAAAAATGTTACACCATCTTGTCGTTTTCTTAAACTTTTCTATTTTTTATGTTTTCCATGTTTATAACTTTTCTAAAATTACTAAACAGAGTCCTCAATAATTTTTTTTACGAAGCTATTAGTTTTTAACTATTGAATTAGGAAATATTATTCGAATGATAATTTTGTATCAATCTTTGGTGCTTCACTTCTCGCTGATCGAATGTCTAAAATTTCACTAGTAATTAGTTAAATTTTACCAATTTTGATTAAGAGAGTCTTTGAAGTATCTTTTGTATATGAAGAAAAATTAAAAGTAATTCTCTTCTGGCACTAAAATAGTTATTCAAGCTGATCGTTATTCAAGGAATTTTCACTAAGTTTGCTAAAAAATTGCAATTTTTTATTGTAACTTATTTTATATCCATTGTAAAATAAAGATTTCAAAAAATTCTTATTTTTCTAAAGTCTGTCCAAACAATCAGAAGAGAATGTTTTTAAACTGAGGCAGGCTAGGTTGCACTTACAATTTCTCAATGTGCCCTCTTTATTATTTCAATAGAGTTAACAATGTTGCACCATCACCTCGTTTTATTAAACTTTTCTATTTTTCACGCTTTTTATGTTTATAACTCATCTCAAATCATTATATATAGTTTTAAATATTTTTTTTTGCCGAGTAATTAGTTTTACGCTATTGAACTAGCGAATATCTCGACTAATCAGACCAGTAATTTTCTATAAATCTTAAGTGGCTCACTTTTCGTTGATAGAATCTAAATAATTTCACTAGTAATGTTGAATAAATTAACTTGATAAAAGTAATTAGTTGAACTATGAATTTTTATTCAGAGAGCAAAAAAGCTCAAACTAAAATATACTTCTTCAAGCACTCAAGCTGATACTTATTCTCTTCCTGCCTGATTAGGAAAATAAATTTTTTTGAAATTTTGTTATTAGTCTGGCACAAAATAAAACTTTCTACTTTCGCAACATTTTCTCGTACGGTCTATAAGGAACCGTTTTTGGTTGCTAACATTAAATAAATAATGATAGTTAAATAATAATAATAATAATCAATGAAATAACAAAAAATTTAGTTATCTAAAAATGTGCTGTCACAATGATAAGCGGTATTTGAAAAATATTAAGCTCACTGCCTATTGTGCTAAAACTGGCGAATATTGCATCAAGCTTGAAAAGTACATCTCAAGCCCTGTGGAATAATGATAATAAAAGAATGGTAAAAAGTCCAGTCGAATCTCGTTCAGGTGAATGCAATGAGCTTTATTGTTTTCAAGTAATTTTTTTTAAATTTACTTTTCGAATTGCAGTAATTTTATTGTTTCAACCTAATTTTAAATGTATTACAAAATTTGTATAAACAAACACAATTTCGGCATGAAACATAAAAAAGATTCTTCTCTCGCAAAATTTTTCTGCATGACGACGAAAAGTCTACCTGAGACATCTATAATTTAAGTAATACAATTATATATGTATGTAACATTCGACAGATTTTTTAAAAATTTTTAGATAAGATTAGATTTTTCGTATCAGAACTTAAGCGTTTTTTTTAATTTGATTTTTTCGTCTATTTAACTTTTCTTTTCAAAGCATACAAAAGGTAATTCACAACTGATTGTTTTATCTGGCTGATTTTTTATTAACAAATAAAAAGTCTAGACTCTTTCCCCTTAAAAATTGCGATTTTTTCACAATAATTTATGAACATTATTATCTTTAGCAATTTTCTCTTAAAATAAAATTAGAGAGTCGCGGTATTTTCAAAAATTTTCCACCTTCTGATCAATTTGCAAACAGAGTGAGGTAATAATTAATGGTAACAGACAAAATTGTTTGAACAATTTATTATCCTCGCTAATAATATTCTCTTTGAATAATGCTAGAAAATTCGTTTTTGAAAGAAATTTCCACTTTTTGTCCAATTTTGAATTATAGTGAGGTAAGTAATTAATCAAAGTTGATAAAATCAATTTTTTAAACAATTTACCATTATGAATAATATTATCTTCATATAGCATTAGAAAGTTGCGATTTTGTCTGAAATATTCAACTTTTCGTCCACTCTTCCCACAGAGTTAAATAATTAAACTAAACAAAGATAATTGTTCAAATAAATTGTTATTGTTAAAAACTATCTTCTCCCTTAGTAATGCCAGATAGCTGCAGTTCTTTCTGCAATTTTTAACTATTTGTTAACTTTTCACTCATTTAGTAAAGTAATAATTAATGCAAGTTAACAAACATAATTGTTTAAACATTTTATTATTGTTTATAATTATCTTTCCTTAGGTAATTTTCAGAAACTTGCGATTTTTTCTAAATTTTTTTCAACTTTTTACTTAGTCATCTATATGAAAAATTTAAAGAATATTTCAAATATCTGCTTCATTTCAGAAAAATATATTCACAGGAAAGAGATTCTTTAAAATATGATTATCTCTAATGCTTATTTATTATTTGTTGATAACTAAAAAAGCAAATCATATTTAAACATTTCAGAAGAAATCGCAACTTTCTGATACTTATCTAGGAGAAGGTAGTTATAAACAATAATAAATTGTTTAAACAACTACTTTTGTTAACTTAGTGGATAAAAAGTTGAAAATTTCAGAAAAAACCGCAACTATCTGGCAATAATATAGTTCAATATAGTTATTAACAATAATAATTTGCTGACATAATTATTTTTGCTAAATTCAATTGATTATTGAGTGCAAAATGGACAAATAGTTAAAAATTTCAGAAAAAGTAGCAACTTTCTGCCAATAAGAAAAAAGACTGTTATTAACAATAATAGCAAATTGTTTGAGCAATTATTTTTGTTAAGTTGAATTAAATATTACTTCACTCTAATTGAAAAGTGGACAAAAAGTTCAGAATTTCAGAAAAAACAGCAATTTGTAGCATTGTTCAAAGTAAATATTATTAACAATAATAATAATACAAAATTGTTTTAATAGTGATGCTTGTTAGCATTATTATTATTATTATTATTATTATACCATTAAGCCATTTCCCTTTCGGGGTAGGCGTGACTTGCTCGGTTGGAAAGTAGTGGGATAGGTATATAGGTGTAAAGTAGGTCGTTATATGGTATAAGGTAGATAGGTATGTAGGTATATGTGTTATGGTATAGATATTTTAGATTGATCTGGAGTTTTCGTGTTATTTATTCAAATAACACGTTCACTCCGCAACACTGCTCCGACCCAGGTTGCTGATCAATCTCTCTAGCGATCATCCCAAGTGAGGAGCCTCACAAAATTGTTATGTATGGTTCCCCACTTGGGCCCATTAGTATCCAAG
The DNA here is from genome assembly GCA_932178445.1 of Andricus quercusramuli. NCBI lineage: Eukaryota > Metazoa > Arthropoda > Insecta > Hymenoptera > Cynipidae > Andricus > Andricus quercusramuli. The sequence continues at coordinate 106,295 of CAKNXH010063366.1, forward strand.
GTCTTTGTTTCAGGCATCATTCACTCTATTGTCACTCTGCTTATAAACTATTTGTCGCCACACATTTCTGTCCTGGCATACTACTCTAGCTTCCTTTACGTCCATGCATTTCTTCATGCAAGCTCTTCTGTTCCTATGACTTCTTATGTCTCTTCGGATCAATGTCTCATTTACAGATTCTAACCATTCTTTCGGCGGTCTACCTCTGGGCATTCTGCCATTTACTTTACCTTTATATACTTGCTTCGTCAGTCGTCCATTTTTCATTCTTTCAAGATGTCCGAACCATCTTAACTGATTTCTTTCCCATATGTCAACTAGCGTGTCTCCTGTACCACATTCTTTGAGGATTATCTCGTTTCGGACTTTGTCCATCAGTGTTTTTCCGCATATTATGCGCAGAGGTTTCATGCCGATCGCGTTGATTTTTCTCCTGTCCTTTTCTTGACAGGTCCATGCCTCGCTACCGTATAGTACAGTTGGTACGAATATGGAATTAATATATATATATATAGACCCAAGACCCTCCAATTACTGTCGACCATCCGCCCAAACCAGAGGAGGTCGAAGCATTTTAGAGAGAAGTCTACGAGGTCCAGCATCCACTTCAAGAAGACTCAAAGAATATAAATAGCTTCAAGGAGCTGTGCAATGCCCTCATAACACCTGAGGAAGAATGCCCACCTATCACTACCGAGGAGGTGAAAAACGTATTAAAAGGCATGAAGAACTTTCCCGCTCCGGGACCAGATGGTATCAAGACCTTCTGGTGGAAGAAGTTTCCTTCAACCCACCAGCATCTGGCCCGAATTTTCACCTCATATCTAAAGTCGGAAGAGCCTATTCCGGAGTGGTTGGTGGAAGGGCGCACAGTGCTCCTGCCGAAGACGGGCAACTTAGCTGACCCTAAGAATTACAGGCCAATAACTTGTCTGAACACACAGCCATCCTAAATGATAGGATTCTTCGGACATTTGAACCTGTGTGGCGAGAGATGTATGAACAACGTGGCTCGAAGAAAGGCGTAGCAGGATGTCGGGAGAACCTGCTCATCGATAGATGTGTCTGTAAAGATGCAGCATCCTATCAACGATCTCTATCGATGGCCTGGATAGATAACCGAAAAGTTTTTGATTCAACCTCCCATAGACTTATCATCTGTCTGTTGGAAAGCTTAAAGGTTCATCCACACATCGTGAGATGCATAGAGAGATTAATGCCGCTTTGGAAAACCAGATTTACCATCTTATCTGGAAAATATCGTGTGATCACTAACAGTATCACCTTTCAGAGAGGTGTATTTCAGGGCGACACCATGAGCCCTCTCCTCTTTTGCCTCACATTATTGCCACTATCTCTCGCACTTTGCCATTCCGAAGGGTACCTCTGTGGCAAACCTGGAAATCGAAAGCATAAGGTAACTCATGTATTTTACATGGATGATCTTAAGCTCTATGCTAGAAATCAAGAGAAACTACATCTAGCTCTAAAAATTGTCACAGAGTACACTCAAGAGATTGGAATGGAGTTCGGGTCAGAGAAATGCGCCAAGGTTAATTTGAAGAAAGGAAAACTTAACGGCATCCTCGAAGATCCTGAACTCGTTGACAGAAGCGCTATACGACACCTTTGCGCTGGAGAGACCTATACATACCTGGGCGTGCCACAAAGCCGCATTCAGGACGTAACATCTATAAAGGATACTCTCCGATGCAGATACAAACGTCTCCTCCGACAGATATGGTCTTCCGAACTGTCGGCGAGGAACAAAGTATCTGCAACGAACATGCTTGCCGTCCCAGTAGTACTCTATTCATTTGGAGTAGTTCCATGGACGAAGGACGAGCTCAGATCCCTCGACATCGGGTCCCGAAAGGTTATGCACATGAACAAAAGCATGCACCTTAAGTCTTCTGTTCCACGACTTTACATCTCACGCCGTCAAGGTGGTCGTGGAATACTGAATCTTGAATGTCTTCACAACAGGATTATTCTGGGTACAGCACATATTGTCGCAAATGGACAAGATCCTCTTCTTAAAATGGTCAGAAAACACGAAGAAGTAGGCAAAGGGGCGTTTCTTTACAAAGCAGCAGAAGAGGCTGCTGAAACACTCGGCCTTGACTTCAATATCATGGGTGAGTGAAATGCATCAAGTCTTATCCATCTTGAATACTCACTCCTGAAGGCCCGGATTAAGAAAGCACAAGAGAAAAACTTCCGCGAAGAGCTCCTCGACAAGAAGATGCACGGCATCTTCTACAGAAATGTGGAAGATCAGTCGATGTCGTATGAGCTGACGTTTGCTTTCCTTAGATCACCCGGATTGAAGTCGGGCACAGAGGGCTTCATTTTGGCATGTCAAGATGGTGTCATTTCCACTCTAGCATACCGTCGCCACATTTTGAGCCAAGATATTCCCGATGATAGCTGCAGAGCGTGTCATGAACATCCCGAGCATCTAGGACACATACTATCTAGTTGTCCAGCTCATGCGGGAACAACCTATATCCAAAGGCACAATGCGGCACTGAGAGTGCTTTATTACCATCTCTGTCACTCTTACGGCATTAGCCCAAATACCTCTCCGCTGAACGCCCCTAGAGAAATAGAGTCAATTGTCGAAAATGAGAAGTGCCGCATATATTGGAACTTCATATTCTCGACAATTGTTTCTGTTGCGCTCTCGAGGCCTGACATGGTTCTTCTTGACTTCGAGAAACGAACCATGTTCGTTATCGAATTTTCGGCACCAGCGGACAAAAACGTCACAGCGAAGGAGAAAGAAAAGAAAGAAAGATATAAAGACCTTATGAGGGAGTTGCGACGGTTATACCCGGAATATTCTGTTAAGCTAATCGTCCTGATCACTGGCGCTCTTGGAGGTGCCAAGGTTTCACTTGTTAATAGCCTGAAAAGCATCCCTGCGTGTCAACAAAATGCTGAGACACTTGCAGGGAGAATGCAGAAGGCGGTCGTCCTTGGGTCGCTCCGTGTCCTCAGGGTGCACGAGACTTTCGTCGGATCATCGTATTGAACTCGCGCAGACTGTAACCAACCATCTCACGGTCGTGAGACGTGGTTACAGCTGAAATTTTACCGCGATTTCGCTGGGAGCGGGTGCAATTTTTTTTCAGATTAGCACCCGCTCCCGGCGAAATCCTGCGGTTGTCCTTATGACAAATTTTTTTATATATAGATATAAAATAATACTTCGAACGAAAAAGTTGAAGTTTCAAGACAAGAGGATGAATTTTCAACGAAAAAGTTACTTTTCAATCAAAGAGTTTGACTTTCTCCCGAAATAGTTGAATTTTTAACAAAATACATGAATTTTCAACCAAATAGTTTAATTTTCGTACAAAAAATATTAATTTCCAGCAAAAAAATGACAAAAATTCAAATTCCCAACACAAATGTTCATTGTTAACCAAATAGCTTAATCTTTACCAAAATATTTTAATTTTCCACATTTGAAACATAATAGTTAAATTTTCAACTTAAAAGATGAATTTTCAACTAAAATCATAAATTTTCTCCTAAACGACTTAATTTTTAACAAAGTAGTTCTACTTTCAACAAAGTATTTCAATTTTCAATTTTTTTTTAATTTCATAAAATTTTACAAAAGATCAGGAAAAATTCGAGTCTTTTTCAAAGATGTTTAGGACTTTAAGAATTTGAGAAGAAATCAAGAAATATTCGATAAATTTTCGGAAATTGTTCCTAGTTCTCAAATATTTCTAATCTATTTAAAACGTTTTAAATTCCTGAAAATATTTTTAGCTGACTCGAATTTCCCTTAAAAATTTGAAAAATCATTAAAAACATTGCCTTGAAATCTTCTAAATTTTCCCAGGAATTTTAAGAAAATGTGTGTATATTCTTGAAACCTTTCGAAATTCTTTTGAAGCTTCTCAAGTTTTTTTTTGAAATCCTTGAAAATCTACATTTCTAAGAATCTTTTGAAGTTTTAAATTCTTTTTAAATCTCTTCAACTTTTCTAAATATTTCTTGAATTTACTCGATTTAAAATTTTTTTTTGATCTTACCAAATTGGAACAGTTTTGAATTCTTCTACACTCTTCTTCAAAATTTTAGGCAATCGTTTGGAATATTTAAAACTCTTTTTAAATTCCTCCTAAAGCTCGTTTTTTAAAATAAAGATTCATTTAAAATTTTCACGGGAATCTCGAAAAAATTATTTTTTTAAAATCTTTTCAGACCTTTTCAACTTTCTAATCTTTACAAATTAATCAATTTTTTCCTGGATTTTTTTAAAATTCTGCAAAATTAAAAACGTCACCTTAAATTTTTCAGATTCTTCTTTTACAATTTTAGAAATCTTTTGAAATGTTCTGAAATCTTGTTAAATTATCTCTTAAAACTAATTTTTTGAAATGAAAAATCATTTTAATTTTTCCTAGGAACCTTATTTTTTTTTTTCATTTTCGTGAAAACTTACAAAATTCTTGAAAAATTTTTACTAGTTTTAATTTCTTTTGAATCGTTTCAATACTTCTGAAAATCTCTTAAAGTTACTCAAATTTTTCCTAATGTTGTGTAATATGGCAAAATTGCAAAATTTTGCTTTAAGATCTTTTACACTCTTTTTTAAAATTTTATCGAAGAATTAAAAATGTTTTGTAATCTTCTTCAATTTTCTTTTAGAATTCATTACAAAAAAATCCTTAAAAAATTTTCCATGAATCTTAAGAACATTTTTTCACTCTCTTGACACGCTGAAAAATTCGGTTAACCTAAAACTTTTTTAAATCCTGAAAAATTAAAAAAATTGTCTCAAAGTCTTCCATATTTTTTTTCTACACATTTTGAAATCTTAAAAATTTAAATGTTGTCTTTTAAAATGAACCCTGAACCATTCAAAAATTTCCCAGAAATCTTGAATCAAATTTAATCTCCTTAAATCTTTCATAATTATTGAAAAGCTTCTAATTTTTTTTCGAATTTTTCAAAATAATTTCTTGCCCATAATTTAATTTTTCTTATCTCATTGAAAAAGTAAGAAATTTTACAAATTATAGTGTGTTAGCGAAACGTTAAGAACAGAATTACTTCACATTATTGAACAATCATTCACAATTAAATTTTTCTCTTCTATCAATAATGTGTAGACACATTTAGAAATCAATTTTATGATGAAATAAAATTATTTATTTGAAATAACACATAACTGATACTCCCATAAAATAATTTCCAACAAAAGATTCAAATTACCAACAAAAAAGTTGAGTTTGAACCAAATAGTTTAATTTTTTACCAAAATATTCGGATTTTACACATTTGAAACGAAATAGTTAAATTTTCAACCAAAGAGACTCAACTTTCAACCAAGAAATTCAATTTTCAACCAGAAAAGAAGAATTATCAACAAAATAGTTGAACCCTCTAAATAAATTTTTTTCATCAAAGGAGATGAATTTTGAAACCGAAAAGCCGAATTTTGAACTCAGAAAGAAAAAAATGTCCTACAAAGTGTTGAATTTTCAAGCCCAAAAGATTCTACAAAAAATTCTACAAAATTGTTGCATTTTCAAATCGAAAATGTGAATTTACAACAAAAAAGTTACTTTTTGAGCACATAGTTTAATTTTCTACAAAAATATTTGGATTGAAAAAAAAACATGAATTTTGAACCAAGTTGTTGCATTTTCAAACAAAATTAATGAATTCTCAAGGAATAATATAATAGTTGATATTATTTTAACCAAATAAGATTTTAATTTGGAATAAATCACAGTTGAATTGAACAAAAAAAAATTATTTGATATTTGATATGAGCAAAAGTAACTTTATTGTCAAATATCAATCAAAAAATGTAATTTAATAAACAGGTGAAAAATTAACATTTTTCTACATGTTCAGTGCATTATTTAAATGAAAATAATTATTTTCGAAAAGAACAACTTACTCAAAAAGATCAATTTTGAACAAAAAATGGAACACTTACATTTTCATTCAAAATAATGTATTTTCAGTCAAGAAAATAGATATTTTCAACAGAGTGGTTAAATTTTCAACCAAAGTAATGAATCTTCAATAAAAAAAAATAAATTCGTAACAAAAAGTGTAATAGTTGATATTTCCACCAAAAAATATTTTGATCTTCAATCAAAACCAGTTAAATTAAACGAAACAAAAACAAAATTTCAACATATTATTTGATTCCTCAACCAAAACAGACTAAATTTTGAGTCGAAAAGAGGAATTTTTGACAAAAAAGTTGAATTCATAACCCAAGAATGTGCATTTTCTACCAAAATAATTGAATTTTCAGCCCAAAAGAGACGAGAAGAGAATTTTAAACTAAAGAAGATCAGTTTAAAAGAACTGAAATAGCTGCATTTTCAGACAAAAAAATTCATTTATAACAAAATAGTTAAATTTTTAAGGAGAAAAATAAATTTTTAGCAAAGATAATGAAACTTCAACAGACAAAATTAATTTTTAAACTGATAGATTAATTTTCAGCTAAAAATTAACTTTTGATAAACAAAAATTATTTTCAATCAAAGAAATGAATTTTCAAACAAAAAGATCGATTTTCGATAGAATAGATTCATTTGTATCAAAATATATGAATTTTCAACAAAGTTCTGAATTTTTAAAGGAATTTTTAATCTAATAGTGTAATTTTCATCCAAAGAGCGAATTAGTCACCAAGAAGACTAATTTTTTACCACGAAAGACAAGGTTTCACAAAATACAGAAATCTTCAATCATGTAGATGAATTATCTACAACATAGTGAAATTTTCAACCAAAAAGATTAAACGTCTCTCAAAAAAGATAAATTCTTGAAAAAAAATTCAAAAGTTAAATTTTCAGTTAAAAAATCAATTTTTCAGGAAAAAAAAATTACAATCATAGAAATAAATTTTCAACCAGAAAGATTGATTTTCTATAAAAAAAGAATATATTTTATCAAAAAATATGAATTTTCAACCAAATTGGGAAATTTTCAAGAAATTTCCAAATGAATAGTTACATTTTCTACTAAATAAATGAATTATCAACAACATAGTCAAATTTGCAACCAAAAAGATTAAATGTCTATCAAAAAAGATGAATTCTCGAAAAAAATTGTAAAGTTAAATTTTCAGTGAAAGAATCAATTTTTGATAAAAAATATATTTTTATTAAAAGAAATAAATTTTCAACTAGAAAGATTGATTTTCTATAAGAAAAAAAATTTTTCATCAAAATATATGAATTTTCAACCAAATTAGGATATTTTCAAGGAATTTCCAATCTAATAGTTTAATTTTCAGCCTAAGAAATGAATTTTCAATCAAATAGGTAAATTTTCAAGTAAATAATATAAATGTTGAACCAAAAATGGAATAGTTGATTTGTTAGTTCAAAGAATTCATTATTAACGAGAAGAAACGATTGTTCAAAGAAATAGTTAAATTGTTAAGCAAATAATTAATTTTTATCTAAAATAATGAATCTTCACCGAAAAAAAAATAATATACAACGTTTTGAAATCATATAAGATTTTCTGTAAAATCTGTAACAAACTGTAGGAAAATGAACCGAGTTTTTTTTTCTAAAGAAAGGTTAATTAGCCCGCGAGTAGCGCGCACAATATTCTAGTTTGCTTATTAAAAAACGGGTCAAAGGCGACTTTTTCATGCCCATGTCGAAGAAATAATTTTGAAATTTTCCATTTTCCTGTGAGCATATGTTACAATTGAGATTTTTGAATTATCTGAAAAATATTAATTTCTGGAAAGAAAAACAGCCTGTAAAGTTGTAGAATATAGATGTTGAAAAAAGAAATTAGATCAGATAAGAAATCAGATAAGGTCAGATTTGAACCTCGAAACTCACACACATATTGTATTATTTATTATTGTAGTGGAAAGTTTTACAAAAAGTATGGTAAAGGCGATAAAACGTCGTAGGCACATTCAGACAAGAATGTTTTGACAAAAGCAGGATGACATTGGAATGACTGATAACGTGAAATTTCATTATCGTAGTGCCATGTAAACATCCGCGATACATTTTCATGGGTTTTGGGACAAGAGCAAGTTTATGTGTTAAGAAACGATCTTTCAAAGGAATTATTAGTGAACGTTCGCGAAATTGTACAAGAAAAATTGATTGACTTCCAACGCAATAAAATGAGGTTCCATGCTATTGCTCTACTCGTTGCCATTGCAGCCTTCGGCATATATTTTGGTAAGTATCATATTTTTAATAACATTGGCTTGATAAACAAAAATGATTTAAAATTCATAAATACCATTTTTTTAAATTTCATAATTTAATTTCTAACTCAGCAAGGTGCGGCGCAACCGAGTATAAATAAAAGTTGAATGTTGAAGGGCTATCCGCATTCCAGGTTTAGGGAGAGAGGGATTATTTATTAAGAAAGTCCACTTGAACTAGAATGTTCCAAATTTTTTTTTCCAATTTGCATACATATCGCCCCTAAAATTTGTTCAAATACGTAAAAAAATAATTTTTTTAATGATATTTAAAAAATTATATTAAAAAAAGACATTTTTGCGAATTTCATTCAGCAATCAATATTACCTGATTCAAGTTGAAATTCTACATTTCTCTTTACAAGCAGCCATAGAATACGAATGAAAAATTAGTTTTTGAATATCACCCTCATAAGATGCAGTTTTTTTCCCCGAATTATTCAACTTTTTAGTTGGTTTGAGGCAATAATCAATACAAAATTATTTATAACAATATTCTCTTAGAATAATGCTACAACATTGCAGCTTTTTCTAAAAATTTCCACTTTTCGTCAATTTTTCAATTAGAGTGAGGCAATAATTTATGCAAGTTGACGGAAATAATTGTTTGAACAATTTATCATTATTTTTAATAACATTCAATTTGGAGAATGTTAGAAAATTGCGGTTATTTTTGAAATTCTCAACTTTTTGTCCACTTCCACTTAGAGAAAGGTAAAAATAAATGCAATTTAACAAACTTAATTGTTTGAACAAATTATTATTGTTTATAAATATCTTCTACTATATTGATGTTAGATAGTTGTGCTTTCATCGGAAATTTTTTACTTTTTGTCAACTTTTCATGCAGAGTGAAATGATAATTGATGCAATTTAACAAACACAATTGTTCAAACAAATAATTACTACTTATAACTATTTTCTCCCACATGAATGCTAGACAGTTGTGGTTTTCTTCTGAAGTTTATCACTCTTAGTCAAATTTTTAGTTAATGACCTAATAATTAATGAAATTTAAGAAAATTAATTATTTAAACAATTTATTGTGGCTTATAAGAATCTTTTTTTTAGAGTAATGCTAAAAATTTGCGAGTTTTTCTGATATTTTCAGCTTTTCTTTGACTTTTCAGTTAGAAATAAATAATAAATAGTCATAATAATTTAAATAAGAAGGTTCTCAGCAACTACTTCAAGGAAAATTGACATTTATAATATGATCCATATAGAAAATTTGAAGAATGTTTCACATATCTATTTTATTTCTGAAAAATATATTCACAAAAAAATTCTTAAAATTATTCTTTCTATTGTTTATTTATTATTTGTTTGTAATTAAGAAGCCAAAGCAAAGGTAAACATTTAAGAAGAAACCGCAAAAGTTTCTAACACTAAGAGAATATTGCTGAAAGCAATAATAAATTGTTTAAAAAATTTATGTAAACATCTAATTATAAGTAAAACATAGTATTTCGAGTATTATAATTTGTATTAAAAAAACCGCAAAAAATCAAAATTAGGGACAGATACTCGCAAAGCACTATTTTTCAATTATGAGGTCTTTTTGGGACCCTATAAAACAGACTTATGGGGGTGATATTCAAATACTAATTAATTATTTGTATTATAAAGCTAATATTGACTTGATATTGAAAATTCGCAATAAAATTTACAAAAACATATTTTTTATGGGAACTACGTGTTGAAATTCATAGAGTTTGCGGAACCTCTAAATATACTTAACAAACAACACATGTATTTTTTGTGGATTCTAACAAATTTTAACAAAGTTTCTAACGAATTCTAACAAATTTCTTTTCAGAAAAACATGAAAAACTTCAGAACTGTTTACACATTTTTGTTTGGACTTTCCACTTTGTAACATAAAGCTTATGTTTTTAATAAAAACCGAATTTTCCGCAAATTTAATAATGACTAAAAAATTGATATAATGAATAGGACCTTTTCGAAAACAGTCAATTTTTTAAGGATTCTAAATAACCACAATCAATAAAAAAATCCAGTAAACAAACATTTTTTGGTAAACTGTACCTTATTTTTAGGCAAATTTTTACTTTTCATATTAAATAAGTACTAAAATCGAATTTTTCCAAAAAAGCCTCACTAATTGTTTTCACGTTCATCTTGAAATGTTCCTGGAATCGCAGCCAACAACAAAACAACCCCATTATCATTAAACTTTCTTTCAGACTTCGTTCAGTCTCACTGTGTGATAGAATACTTTGTTCTGTGACATTTAAATTGAATGTTTTAGTCAATATTTGGTTTTTTAACACAATCTGGGACCGAGTTTTTCAATGTTTTTATGTCAAACAATATTTTGCAAAGCAATTTGAATGTTGATAATCCTTTCTTGGATCAAAGTTCAGTAACGCGACAGCCGGTATACTTCAAGGAACTTGAAATTATTCACCCTGAGGTTTTATTGGTGCCTCATATCGAATCTGAAAATTGATTTTAAAAATTCGAAATGGTTCATCCGATACGACGGACCGTATATAAAAACATTTTTTAATTACCAGCAAACTCTGTGTGAGAATTAAAAATTACTTTTTTTTCAGATCGCTGATAACGAATCTGAAGACAAAATTTCAAAATTCTAAATGGTTGATCTAATATCGTGAAAGTAAAACTGCTTTTTTACGTATGGTATGTCAGATTGGCTCAACCATTTGGCAGTTTAAAATTTTGATTTCAGATTCCTTATAAGCGTTATCTCACTGATTTTATTGATAATTAAAAACTGGTATTTACAAAAACCGAAACGCAAGCAATTTTGAGTACTTTGAAGCATATAGGCTGATGCGGTATTGAACTTGGACCTTTGTCGCATTCAGTGAGGACGTAGGTATTTTTGTTGATTAGTGCAATCTGTTGGTTAATTTGATTTCTTATTTTTTAGACGTTGGAGGTGCTCAAGATCCTGGTTTGGCACCACCTGCCGGAGCAGACCCTTTAGCAGCAGCACCACCACCTGCTGGAGTAGATCCTGCAGCAGCAGGTGCTGCTCCGCCGCAAGATCCTGCAGCAGCAGGCGCTGCTCCGCCGCCACCTCCTCCAGCCGCAGCACCTCCTGCAGAAGGAGAAGATTCGAAGGAGGACTCAGGCGGGATGAGTGCACTAGAAGCAGGTGCACTAGGGGCAGCAGGAGGAGGATTAGCTGTAGGAGCAATAATGCATTTCAGGAATAAAGGCAAAATTGACGAACTAAAGGAAAAACTGGGGCAGGGACCATATGGACCAAATGGACCTCCAGGAGGACCATATGGACAAAATGGACCTCCAGGACCACCTCCATATAGTAGTAACGGTCCGCCTGGACCTCAATCGTATGTTCAGAACGGACCTCCTGGACCTCAGGGGAATAATAACGCACCACCTAATAATAATTGGAATAATAATCCAAACAATAATATGAATAATAATCCAAACAATAATATGAATAATATGAGTAATAATAATATGAATGAAAATATGGGAAATAATATGCAATATTCTGACGGTTCTATGCAAGATGAATATGGTGAAAGTCTTGGACAGAGTGAACCAGCAGGTTTCATTCCTGGAAATGGCGGAATTCCTCAAAATTCTGGACCTCAAGAACCTGGCGTACATCCTGGACAAGTTGGATCTGCTCCACAACCTGGACAAGCTGGATTTGTTCCAACTACTGCACTTCCTGGACAAGGCGTACATCCTGGAGAAGCGGGACATCCTGCAACATCTGGACAAGCTGGGGTTGCTACAACTCCTGCACAAGCTGGACAAGGCGTACATCCTGGAGAAGCGGGACATCCTGCAACTACCGGACAAGCTGGACCTGCTACAATTCCTGCACAAGCTGGACAAGGTCTAGCTTCTGAAAAAGATGAACATGCTTTAAAACCTGGACAAGCTGGACAAGGCGCACTTCCTGGTCAAGCTGAAAAAGGCACACTTCCTGGTCAAGCTGAAAAAGGCACACTTCCTGGAGAAGCTGGAAAATCTACAACTACTTCAAAAGATGGAACAACTACAACTACTTCAAAAGATGGAGTAACTACAACTACTTCAAAAGATGGAATACATACAACTACTGTAAAAAGTGGAGATCATACAACTGTTGTAGAAACTGGAAAATCTACAACTACTGCATCTAGTACACCGGGTACAAATAGTCCAGTAGTTGTTGTGCATTCTCATTATCATGTACATAATTATCCACCTGAGCATGACTCCAAAAAGGTGCCTGGGCGTGAATCTCTTGAAGAACATAAGCCCAATGGAAGTGATCATCATGAAAATGATAAAAATGCAGCTGATAAACTAAAGGAACATAATCAAGGGCATGATAATAAAGAAAATCATCATGAACATGCAGCTGGTCACAATGCAACTGATCATGCACATCCAGCTGGTCATAACGCAACTGATCATCATGGACCTGATAAAAATGCAGATAATAAAATACATGGACATCATCAAGGAAATGAGCATCAAGGACATGATCATAAAGGAGGTGATCATAAAGAAGGTGATCATAAAGGAGGTGAGCATAAAGGAGGTGACCATAAAGGAGGTGATCATAAAGGAAATGATCATACACATCCAGCTGGTCATCATGAACCTGATCATAATGGATCTCATAAACCTACACATGATAAACCACATGATCCTAATGCAGCACATCAACGTGAAGGAAAAGGGCATACATCTGATCATCATAACAATGATCATCATGATCCTCATCAACATGGACATGGGAATACTGGATCTAATCATGCAAGTACATCTGGTCAGCATAACAATGATCATCATGATCCTAATCAACATGGACATGGGAATACTGGATCTAATCATGCAAGTACATCTGGTCAGCATAACAATGATCATCATGATCCTGATCAACATGGACATGGAAATACTGCATCTAATCATCCAAGTACATCTGGTCTGCATACAGGGGATCATTTTTCAGCGGATGGGCATCAAGAACATGACCTTTATCCTCCACTACCATACAATAGTGTGAGCAAACGTGCAAGTACATCTGGTCAGCATACAGGGCAAGAACATGACCTTTATCCTGTACTACCATACAATGGTGTGAGCACACCATCATCGAGCTGATCATCATGCAACTCATTTATCACATCCGTTATCTACACCTCAGGCACATAGAGAATAACAATAATTTAATTTGAAAATTATTTCAAAAAAATACGAAGTATGAGTTTTTTGTCTCACATTTAATCCCTTATCTTCAAAGCCAAATTAGAAGCCGAAATCAATGTTGTAGCATTTATGAAAAATAAACCAATGATATTCAAAAAATTTTACATATTCTTATTGTATTCCGAACTATTCATTTATTTAAATCCAAAAGTTTAATATAAGAAAGCGATTGGAAAACATTTCCAATTCCATTGAGACAATAACAAGGTGATATCGTGAAACTTCTAAATGGGCTTACAACGTCACCTGCATCAACATGACGTTTTTACAAGTCATACTTCCAAAGAGGAAACATTAGAACTATTCACACACTTCATCTGTTTCACCTTGCTTTATTCACGTCGAAAATAGTCCCATTCATGCGTGTGTTTTAACATGAGCACAGCGAAATTCGATTAACAATAACACATATGTTACACTTTGAATCGATGACTTGAAGACCGCTATTTGATACCAAAAATAATTGAGAAAAAATTTGATTAATCATTAATAAATAACCTAAATAACTGAACAATTCGTGCATATTGATTTTTGTATTGGCCCATTAGTGAAATGGTAAAATATTACTATTTCGTTAGTCAAACACTCAATTAATGAATCCATTAGTTTTTACTTTTGACACTTTTGATAGTACTTTTGATAGTAAGATTTTGAAACGGTACTTGGCACCTGGCTAGTAAGCATAAAGGTGGCAGCACTTCCTATACGCTTGTGGGGACTCAGTACAGCAACGGCAAAACTTGCACCGACGTACAGTTCTCCTGGCATCACAGAAAAAACTAAAAATAACATTTCTTGCAGGAAATTTTTTAGAGCGATCAAGTTTTGTTCAGCCAACTTCGCGTCTTTCAAAATACATGTGTTTGTCATGGAATGAAAAAGAAAGTTTAGACGATATTTGTGTAAAGTTTATCATGTGAAGTTAATTTTTGTTGTAGAGAATCTTGCATCGGAAATCGATGTAAAGTTCATCTTCTGTTTTTTCTGTGATCAACCTGCCAGTGTGGTGTGAATACTTAAGAGTTCTTAAGGGGGTCATCTCGTGTGACGGTTTCAAAAAATCAATTTTTTTTTGTTTGCTTAAATCCAACCTAGAGCATGCATAAAATGTACTGGTAAAGTAATTTTCCAAATTTCGGAGTCGTTGGAAAGTTACAGCAGTAAGAAATTAAGGTATTTAGAGCGCGCGGCTGACCGCTCGACGCCGACGGGGCGGGAAACAGAATATTATACTGTGCGAGTGTTTCCATTTTGCAATGAGTGTAACAAAGGGAGAAAAATTTACTCACGGTCATCCTGAACGAAGAAAGAAGAGAAAATTTCATGGAAACCGGCATTCATTGGAAAATAATCTTGATTATACGTCGTCATCAGCAAAGAAACTGCTGCAAAGCATGAACTTTCAAACGCGTTTTTCTCGAAATAACATTTTTTAAACTGGCGTCCATGATTTCTCAAAAACGGTTCAATCGATTGCTTTCAAATTTTAATAGTACATTCAGCATACGTACGGTCATCGCCCGAACTAGGATTTTTGAAAAATATTGAACCGTTTCTTTCCTTCTTAAAAAAATAGTCGCAAAAAATCATGAAATTTTGGGTCTTAATGTTTAAAAGCATATAAAAAACAAAATTTTCGAGATTTTCAAAAAATTATAGTTCCGGCGATAGCCATCTACCTATAGATTAACATCCAATTTTGTTTTTTTTATTTCAGATGAGCCACTCTGACAGAATCATGGACGCCGTTTACCTATCTTTTTTTATGTGGTTGCCATTCGCTTAATAAAACTCGCGATGAAGATTATATTTTTGCATATAAAAATTCAGAGTTACTACTAAAGACTGAATAAATATATAGTAAAAATTTGGAAGCTCTGTGTTTTTTTAGTTCGGCTACAAAAAATGTCTAAGAAACCTTGAAAAATAAAGGCTGTCACACGGGATGACCCCCTTAAATGCTCAAGAATTTATGTTGAGCAAACGCTCTTGAGAATATGCTCAAGCTCGAACAGAATATTTATAGACCATTAAAGAAAATTTAAAGCATTAATTGTTTAAACAAGTATATATCATAATTGATACATACATTTTCACAGAAAAATTCTAGAATGAAATGGACGTATACTTTTTTTAAATTAGAGAGTTGCTATAGGTCAGGTAATTGCAGAAAGTTAGGGAATGTCAGAAATAACCAGACAAAAGTTAGGAAATTTTCGATAAACTAAAGTTAAAGTTAATTTTATTATTATGATGGAAAATTATCTGGTTTAGTTGAGATTTAATATATTTTGTTGAAAATTCATCTTTTTTCATTTAATTCAACTATTTTTGGTATGAAATTAAAATATTTTTTGTGGTTGAAATATAATATATTACGTTTTTCGTTGAGAATTCATGTTTTTTGGTAGAAAATTGAACAACTCAGTTGGAAGTGGAACTTCTTTGTTGAAAATTAATTAATTTGGTTGATGTTTCATCATTTTAGTTGAAACCCTTTTTTTTTTGTTCAAAATTTATCTTCTCAAAATGAAAGTTCCAATATATGGTTTAAAATTCCTGTATTTTATTGAAAACTCGAATTTTATGGGAGAATATTTAATCTTCTTGGTGACTAATTCATCTTTTTGGTTGGAAATTCCTTCGAAAATTCAAATATTTGGTTGAAAATTCATGTACTCCGTTTAAAATTCATATATTTTGGTGGAAAATTAATCTTTTTGGTTGAAAATGAGTTTTTTCTCATTTAGAATTAATTTTTTTAACTGGAAATGTAACTGTTCCATTTTTTGTGGAAAATTGATCTGTTTTCGGTGAAAATTTAACTATTTGTTGAAAATTCGTTTTCCTGTTTTTTGTTGAAAGAGTACCCTCATTATTTAAAATTTGGGCTTTTTTGTTAAAAATTCATTCCTTTGGTTGAAAATTTAACTTTTTTGTTGAAAATTCCTTTGTTTTTTGGTTGAAAATTGATTTTACTAACTGAAATTTATCCTACATTATTTTCGGTGGAATTTTTATCATTTTAATTCAAAATTCATGTATTTGGTTGAAAATTAAATTTTTTTAGTTGAAGATTCATCATTTTAGTTGAAAATTCAGTTTAACTATTCTATGTTTGGTGGAAAATTTATGTTTTCTGATGGAAATTTGATCTTCTTGGTTGAAAATTATACTATTTCGTTGAAAATTTACTTTAATTTAATTGAAAATTAATTTTTTTACTGAAAATTTAACTATTTTATTTTTAGTTGAAAATTTATCTGTTTTTAGTGACAGGTAAACTACTTGTTGAAAATCCGTCTTTTTTTAGTAAAAGAGTACTCTCATTAGTTGAAATTTTATCTTTTTGGTTAAAAATTCATTCCTTTGTTTGAAAATTTAACTGTTTTGTTGAAAATTAGTTTTTTTGGATGAAAATTTATTTTACTAACTGAAAATTATCCTACTTTCTGTTCTGCGGATAATTGATCTTTTTAGTTTAAGATTCATGTATTCGGTTAAAAATGAAATTATTTAGTTTTGAATTTTAGATTGAAAAATGCACCATTTTGTCAAAATTTCATATTTTTGTTTGAAAATTCATAATTGTGATTAAAAATTAATTTCTTTTGTTGAAAATTCGTTTTTTAGTAGAAAACTTAATTTTTCTATTTTTTGTTTAAAAAATCTTTTTTTTCAATGAAAAAGTAAATATCTTGTTGACATTTTTTTTGTAAAACATTTATTTTTTTAACATTTTAACTATTCTAATTTCAAGTAAAAATTGCATTTTTTAAAATGGAAATTCATGTACTTTGTCGAAAAAGAGCCTTTTATGGTAGAGAATTAATCTTTTAAGTTTATTAAAAAATTCATTCCTTTGGTTGAAAATTCATTTCTTTTTAGTTGAAAATTAATTTTTTTAACTGATGATATGACTTTTCCATTTTCGCTTGAAAATATATATTTTTAGTTAAAAATTAATTAGTTTGTCTGAAAACTTGTTTTTTTTTTAAGTTCACTTTTTTAACTGAAAATTGAAATACATATTATATTTTTGGTTTGTAAATTTACCTTTTTTAGTTTAAAATTGAATTATTTTGTTGAAAATTCGTTTTTTTATTAACCAGTTACTTTTCTGACATTTCAGCTTTTCTAATTTTGGTTATAAATTGAGTTTTTGTTAGATGAAAATTCATGTACTTTGTTGAAAAAAGAGCCTTTTTTGTAGAAAATCAATCTTTTGGGTTGAAAATTCAATTATTTGGGTAAAAATTCATATTCTTGGATGAAGATTCATCATTTTAGTTAAAAATTCATTTCTTTGGTTGAAAATCTACCTTTTTGACTTGAAAATACAAACTAAAAAGTGTTAAAAATATATTAAGAAACCAAATTTATTATGCATTAGGATTATTAATCTTCCGGGTTTATGGTTGGTTTTATACCTAGAGGAATTTGAAAACGGGATATTGTAGCAATGCTGAATAAGACACTATTTAATGCGAATAATATGTTTTCCGTAACTTTGATACATTTCTATGCGAAATTTAAATAATGTAATTATCATTAATAAAGATAGAAAATACGATTTTTTAAATCCTAATTCAAAATACTCATGGATAAGTGGAAATGTCAGGGAATTAAAAATAATTATATTTGAAACTTCTTCGACATTTTTTTTCCTTCCTCTGGATCCATGCCTGAAGCAGATTTCGAAAAAGGTGAAATTTTAAGAACCTTATTTTTGATTTTATGTGGAGTAGCTGAAAATTCTCTTATTGTACAAAGAATAGAGTCAAGATTCATGGACTGTGATGGAGACGGATATCGACTGAAGAGACCCTGAAAGGGGATAAGGCTGATATATAGGAGGTCGACAATCTGATCAAAGTTGACGATATGCAAATCGAGCAGATTTAGACAAAAGCAGGAAAAATATAAGAATCCTACTTCTTCATTTTCTAACTTGAATCTCGAAATTTCACGATCGAAATGCATTTGAAAAGAACAGTAATTTATGAACTTGATAATATCGAAGCCCAATAAAACTTGAAAGAAATCATCATCTGAAAAACATCACAGGAGGAATATAAAAATGAGATGATCCCAGTTATTATCGATATTAAAGTTTCACGGTAAGGGTTGAAAGGTCTTTTTAAGGTCCTTTAAGCGAGAGACCTTGGTTTAGTTTTTATCTCGGGGTGTAAGTACATATGTATAGATAATCTTGTCTCAGTGTAGTTTCAGGTCGACAAGCGTCCAGGAAAGATGCAAGTTCTTAAGTGGTCACGTACCGGCTTTGTCAGACAAGACATCTACCATCTAGTTGCTACTCTTATTTATGTAGGCAGACATGCCTCCAGTGAGTAAATCATTACATCTTTTAAACGTATTTTATTAGAAGGATTATTCCTCACTAAGTGTATATAAATTGGCCCTTTCACAGGATATCGACAGGCCGTTAATCTTTTAGTTCAACCCCAAATACCCCAACTCTAAAATAAGCCTTCAGGTGAGGTCTGACTCAATCTTGTGGGCTTTTCAATCTCAACTATTTCTGTACGTATTTTTAGTTTCCACGAATGTTTTAATAGTTATTGCTAGTAGAATTAGGCAGGGTGTCTGAGAAATTCATTTGAAAAATTCCCTTATTTTTCCTTGTCTAATTTTTTATTTTCCTTGATTATTATTATTCAAATACCAACATTTTAATCTTGAAATACTTTTAACATAGAATCTTTTTTAAAAGGAATAAAACAGTATTTCCGATACAAATTCAAAACTTTCAAATTTATTTCTTTATTTTGAACAAAAAAATGTATTTTCCACTGTAAAAGATGGCTTTTTAACATAATAGTTAAAGTTTCAAATTAAAAATGTAAATTACCAACAAAAAGTATCTCTACAAAAATTGAATTTACCAATTTACTTCAGCAAAAAATTATTTTTCCACGAAACTGATGCATTTTTACCCAACTAAAATAAATTTTGAACCAAGAAAATTATTATTTTTCTACCGAAAAACGAGAATTTTCATCTAAAAAAAAATAAATCTTAAAAAAATGGAAAAGTTACATTTTCAGTTAAAAAATTAATTTTAAACCAAAAAAGACTTTTCTACTGAACAGTTAAATTTTCAACCAAATACATAAGCCTTCAATCAGAGAAATAAATCTTCAACAAAGTAGTTTAACTTCTACCCAAGTAGTTATCTTTCAAATAAAATAGTTGAACACTTAAGCACAGAAAAATAAGTTTTAACCAAATAGTTGCATTTTCATAAAAAAGAATAAATTTTTACCGAAGCGGATGAATTTCTAAATCAAAAAGATAAATTTAAAAAAGTTGAATATTCTTTTAAAAAAGATTTAAATTGACTTTTCACGATCAAAATATGAATTTTTAAGCAAGAAATGAGTTTCTACGAAAAAATGGTGAATTTTCAATCCAAAAAGACGAATTTTGACCCAAAAAGATGCTTTTTTAACAAAATTGTTGAGTTCTCCACCCAATGAGTTTCTACGAAAAAATGGTGAATTTTCATCCAAAAAAGATGAATTTTCTCTCAAAATAAGTGAATTTTCATATAAGAAGAGAACAAGTTTTCGAAAAATAGTTGAATTTTCACCCAGAAAAGATTCCAGTTTACTTTTCAAGAATAAAAGATGAATTTTCGAACGAAAAATAAGTTTCTACGAACGAAATCAAATTTTTCATCGAAAAAGACGAATTTTGTCAACAAAAAGTTGAATTCTCTACCAAATAGTTGAATTTTTATTAAAGAAAGATGAAATTTGTACTAAAACAGATGAATTTTTCATAAAAAATGATACCGTTTTTTTAAATCTTGAACTTTCATCCAGAAAAGCTTTCAGTTCATTTTTTAACAATAAAATATGAATTTTAAACAAAAAGTAAATTTTCTACGAAATAGTTATATTTTCAACCAAAAAGTAGAATTTTCATCCAGAAAAGATTTCAGTTCTCTTTTCAACGCCAAAATATTAAATTTATCCAAAAAGTAAATTTTCTACAAAATAGTTAAATTTTCAACAAAACAATAGAATTTCAATGGAAAGTATGACTTTTTAACAAAGTAGTTTTATTTTCAACCAAACAGTTGCAATTTATCCAAGAAAGATGAAATTTCTTTTATAAAAGATGAATTTTGAATTAAAAAAAAATCTGAATACTTGAATTTTCATCCAGGAAAGATTTCAGTTCTCTTTTCAACGCCAAAATATTAAATTTAACTAAAAAGTAAATTTTCTACAAAATAGTTAAATTTTCAACAAAACAATAGAATTTCAATGGAAAGTATGACTTTTTGACAAAGTAGTTTTATTTACAACCAAACAGTTGCAATTTATCCAAGAAAGGTGAAATTTCTCTGAAAACAGATGAATTTTGGATTTAGAATTATTTTTTTAAATAGTTGAATTTTCACCCAGAGAAGATTTCAGTTCTCCTTTCAACACCAAAATATTAAATTGAACCAAAAAGTAAGCTTTCTACAAAATAGTTAAATTTTCAACAAAACAGCAGAATTTTCAAACAAAAAGTATGACTTTTCAACAAAATTGTTGAATTTTGAACCAAACAGTTGCATTTTTATTCGCGAAAAATTAAATATTTCTTTTGAAAGAGACGAATTAACAAAAAGCTTGAAAAATAGTTAAATTTTCATCCAAAGAAGATTCCAGTTCACTTTCCAGCACCAAAATAAGAATTGTAAGCTATAACTTAATTTTCTGCTAAATAGTCGAATTTGTAACCAAAAAGTATGACTTTTTAACAAGTTTGGTAAATTTTCTACCAAAACGTGGCATTTTTGTCCAAGAAAAATGAAAATCCTACTAAAACAGGTAAATTTTTAAATCAAAAAGACAAATTTACAAAAAAAAGAGTTGAATTTTCATTCAAAAGGATTTCAATAGACTTTTCTACAGAAAAATACGCATTTCGAACAAAAAGTAAATTTTATAGGAAATAGTTGAATTTCCAAGAAAACAGTTGCATTTTTGTCCAAGAAAGATGCAATATTTTTTACTGAGAAAGATGAACTTTTAAATTAAAAAGACAAATTTTTCAGAAAAAATATTTTTCATCCAAAAAAGATTTCAGTTGACTTACCAGCAACAAAATATGAATTTTAAACAAAAGGTTAATATTAAACGAAAAAGGTTGAATTTTCAACCCGAAAAGATGAATTTTTAACAAAACAGTTGAATTTGCGAAAAGGAAGAAGTTTTTTCAAGAAAATTGTTAAATTTTCAAACCAATAATAAAATTCATGACGGTATAATTTTGATTGATTTTGCAAAATTCTGAGATAGCTTTCCATTTCATTTTGATCACAAAATCATTACAATTTTTTCCGTTCAAAATCCGAATTCATTTTGAACAGTTACGCTGTCAATACGAATAATTTTCACATTTTTCCGAATAATTCCATTGTCTATCCACAGTCATTCTAAAAAATTCCACATAATTGTGAGCAAACTGTTCATTCTGTTTCAATCTATTCTCATTCCGAATGATTCCACATTATTATGAACAAAATTTTCAATTTGCATCATCCTGAATGAAATTTTCTTTCTGTCTGAATCTGTTATCGTTGCGCGTAATTCCGCTGTCATACCGAATTTATTACAAAATCAGGAAATGTCATTCAGTGACCGGGATTTTTCTCTCAAATGTACTAATATACAAATTGAAAGTGGCTTCTTATATTTCATTATTCTAATTCTGTGCTTTAGCAGGGAATTTTTAAAATAATAATAATTTTTTTTGGAATAGGGAATTTTCTAAAAGAACTACAATTATGACTTGGAACAGTGAATTTTTGAAAAGAATTATGATTCTAAGTGGGGAGAGGAGCTTTCGGTAACTAATTATAACTTCGAGACAGGGAATCTTAGTGAAGAATTATAATTTTGAGTTTGGGACAGGCAATTTCCCAATGAAT
Source organism: Andricus quercusramuli (assembly GCA_932178445.1). Lineage (NCBI taxonomy): Eukaryota > Metazoa > Arthropoda > Insecta > Hymenoptera > Cynipidae > Andricus > Andricus quercusramuli. Next base: position 128,719 of record CAKNXH010063366.1, read on the forward strand.
TAGAATTTTGACTTTGATTTAGTGGATTTTCTGAAAGAATTGTAATTCTAAAGTAGAATTGGGATTTTTAGATTGACTCCAGAACAGGACATTTCGTCAATAATTATAATTTTTGCATCAGGACAGGGAATTTCTCTGAGGAGATATAATTTCAATTGGAACAGGGAAAGAATTTTAATTCTGAATGAGAAGAAGGGAATTAAAAAATATCTCTGTTCCAAGTAAGAATTCGTGATAATTTGAAACTTCCCTCTGCCGAATGTTGGTAATCGGGTTTTGCTATATTTCTGAATTACAATAGAAAACTTTGTAAATAAATATAATTCGGGCTTAAAACAGGGAATTTTCGAAATCAATTTAATTGTGACTTGGTATAGGGAATTTTCTAAGAAAATCATAACTGTGAGTTATGTGAGCAGATATCGGAAAGAATCTGAAGAAAAAAAAAATCGTGCAGAAAACTATCATAAATTTCCCTTGCGAAATGTTTATCGGGTATAGGAAAATTTAGATTTTTCAAGTCAACATAGTTATATCCCGGTATGAATAGTTTTCCAGCACCGCGGGTACATTCTCTTTATTCATCATGTCACCGCATGTTATGGCATATTGAAATTGCATAGGAGGTTTTACATAATGAGACACAATATTGTCAGCATAATACAAGCTAAATTTGATAAAGTGACAGAACACAATGTGGAGTAAAATGAAATAGGTAAATGATAAAGTGTTATACATTTGTTCGTACTATGACAGCTGTTGAAAAACTGAAACACTCCGGGTAGTTGTATTTGTAAATTATATTAACAACACGAAACGCAGATAATTTTGCGTTTTTAACTTTGCTTCGGTTACCATAATGGCTCCACTTTTATTTTGAGAGTAGCAAGAACTACGACGCCAGCGCTATCTACTGTTGATTGAGTTCATCAAATTGTAGCAAAATGACGAATTCACGTGTGTCAGTTCCTTTTTTCTAAGTTTTATCAAATTAATTTTAGTTCGTTGACAGTCGTCAAAGCTATTTCAGAAAAGATTGTTCAACTTGGAGGACAACATGACATAGTAAATGGCATCAGAATTATTCTCCTAACTTCAATGAAACTTTCGTTTGGATGCAGTTAAATTTGGATACAGCGAGGCGTGAAAAAACAGGAGCGTTGTGGTAAGGCGCTGTACCTACACGGCCTACCTGTGTAAATGAGTCATGACGTTGCGTTAGTTCACTCGGAGTGGGAAATTCCAATTCTTCTGAATTGGTGGTGCTGTTATTGGCTGCCGCCAACAGGCCGTGTTAGAAAAACAATTTAAAAATATTTTTTGCCACGCAAATAGAAAATAGTTTTATAATTGAATTTAAAATCTTGCACCTCATTAGAGTCGATCTAAATTATGTATGAAAAATTAGAAAAAAGTTTTCCCGTTTCTCCAAATCGTATAATTTTACAATTAAATATAAACGTGTACATCTCAAAAGCGTCTCATAATGATTTCATAAACATAATATAACTGCTTGAACTGGACTGGAGTGGAATGATATGAATAACAATTGTATGCACAGTAGTAATAATAAAAGTTTTTGTCTCTTGAGATCAAAGACTGGTCTGACGAGTTATGTTGCGCCCAGTTGAGTTAATATCTTTTAAAATCTAGGTTATGAGCCGCGAGGAAAAATCGAACCAAGAGGGTCGGATGTAGAGCCTCTCTCAGTCTGGGAATGTATGGGACGGAGAGGTTAAAAGGGGTAGGAAATAAAGAAAGAAAAAAAGACTCGCCCGAGGTGCAGGTCTCCCTCCTTCTCCCTTTGCACCGCATTTAGCTGATGCGTCAACCCACTCAACAACTCATTGCGAGTGTTTATTATTCGAATAATGTTACAATAGTGGCAATTATGGGTCATTTAAAACATATATTCAACTTTCAATAAAGTAGTTTTAATTTTTATTACCGGGCAGAGATAATAATTATGTATCGAATAAAATAGTTTCACAAAATACCGCAGGGTTCTGTCGGGAGCAGGTGCCGTTTTAAGGATGACACCGTTTCGGCCATTCACTTTTTGCGCAGCTGCAGAATGCGGCTTCAGTCTCAGGAAACTGGTTCAAATTTATCTATACTATAGCAACAGAAGCACTGATGTATTTCATTGAAATTATATTGCAGGACGTTCAAAAAATTGAGTGATTGTGGGTTTTGCAATTATGATAGAATAGTATAGAACAAAAGAAAAAATAATATAACAAAATTCGTAGTGTTGATGATTTCGCTGACAGGAAATACATAGCACGTTATCCGCCTCAATTTCAAGATCAGTCAATCAGTTGATTTAATTTGTCAAATGCACCAACAGTCACGTTCGCTTATATCAGGAATCAGCGTATCTGATTATCTGCTGAAAGACACGTTTCAGCTCTGTGCCATGGTTACTTGATTCATGAACCTCTCTAAATTCCTGCAAAACTGATTACAATTTGATGGATGATTAAAGTGTAACCCTCATTTAGAGAGAGAAAGAAACAGTTGATCAGACTGCTGTGATAACATTATTGTAACAGTGTTCACGACATAAAGGTGAATAAAGTAAATAATCTGAAATTAATCTAGTAAACACGCAAAACTCGATTACCCTACTCACTGGCTTATTTCGTTTGAATAATGTTATATAATATCGCATCTCTGCGGGTCAGAGGATCTGGGGACAAAATTTGTGCTGACAGTAGGAGGGACAATTCGATATGAACTATCTGGCTGAACCACGCAGACTTGTTCTACTGAATGGCTGGCTGGCAGTGTCACCTTCTACTCGTGGCGACTGAAAAAGTCTATAACCTGGCGTATTACGATTTTTCTTCTAATTATTATAATTATTATACAGTATTATCTAAACAGTATTTACCTAAATATGATAGTTCTGGAGAGAATAGAATTCATTAAATGTTTGTTCTAAATTTGGGTAAAAAAAGTAAAAATTTATAAACATTTTTTGGTAAAATTTGATTACGGAATTTATGTTTTAGTAGACGCTGAAGGAACAAACCTATGAAAAATGTGCGGAGAAGAAAATAGTTTAATTCCGTTCAAAGATGCTAAAGATAAATTTATAGAAAATTGTCTTTTTCTAAATAATGTAATCGTTTCAAAAAATAAGAATATACACAACGACATTCAATTGTTTTGATGCAAATGTAGTAGGTTTCTGGTTGAATCGATTGTTGGTTTAATCGAATATCATGACACCACACACAGATCTCTGACGATGATCGATTTCGATTTCGATTTCAAATTACACTTTGTCAGCATACTCCCTTGTCGATTGAGTCCTCTTTTCCACATCCCATCACACTCGGAACCACTTTACCACAAATCACGAATCGCGAGCTCGCATACGAGTGTACGATTCAATTTGGTATTTTGAGCAAACTCGATTCTCAACTATTAACCTTTGTCGATATTTTATCAAAAATCATTTTTAACAAGAAACACTACCAAAAGAAATTTTCCTTCTTTCCTCTATAAATTTCTTTTCTCTCTAATTATTGAAAACAGTATTTCCGATAACAGGAAGCGGAAAAGGAAAAATTAAGAAAATCTTTTAGCTTCTTCTGCATATTCATATATTTTTATAAGAAAAAACCTACAGACTCACAGACAGACAAACATACATACAGGCAGATACATACATACATACATACATACATACATACATACATACATACATACATACATACATACAT
>CAKNXH010063366.1:135255-177679 GCA_932178445.1 Andricus quercusramuli
CCAGTTCACTATCCAAAATTCACAATCCAATCCCAAATGCAATCCACAAATCTACAATCTAATCCAGTTCGCTATCCAAAATACAAAATGAAAAATACACAATCCAAAACCTACAATTCATACTTCACATTCCAATCTAATTCAATCCAGAATCCAATTCAAAGATCTAAAATCGAATGCAGTTAGCTATCCAAATCCAAATTCAAAAATCCACAATCGACAATCTACAATTTATAATCCACAATATAATCCACAAATCTAAAATATAATCCATCTCACAATGCAAAATTCACAATTGAAGCGAAAATTCAATCCACAAATCTACAATCGAATCCAGTTCGCCATCCAAAATCTACAATTCACAATTCACATTCTAATCTAAACCGAACAAAAAACGCAATCCACAAATTTACAATCTTATCCAATTCGCTATGCAAAATCCAAAATCTACAATCCATAATCCACAGTTCACATTCTAATCTAATTCAAGCCAAAATCCAATCCAAAAGTTGACAATCTAATCCAGTTCGTTATCCAAAATCCACGATCCACATTTTAATCTAATTCAATCCAAAATCCAATCCACAAATGGACAATCCAATCCAGTTTTCTATGCGAAATCCAGAATCCGTGATCCACAATCTACAATTCAAAATCCACAATCCACAATATAATCCAAAAATCGACAATATAATCTAGTTGACCATTCAAAATTCACAATCCAATCAAAAATTCAATTCATAAATCTACATTCTAATCCAGTTCCGCTATCCAAAATCCAAAATCTACAATCCAAAATCTATAATCCAAAATTCACATTATAATCTAATCCAATGCAAAATGCAAACTTCAAATCTAAAATATAATCCAGTTCGCTATACGAAATCTATAATTCACAATTCACATTCTAATCTAATCCAATCAATCATTTAATCCACAAATTTACAATCTAATCCAGTTTGCTATACAAGATCTGCAATCTGCAATTTAAAATCCACAATCCACAATATAATCCAAAAATCTACGATATAATCCAGTTCACAATCCAAAATCTACATTCCAATCGCATTATATTCTAATAATCCAGCTTGAGTGAATACATTTTGTATTTGTATATGTATTTATTGATGAAAAGCTCCTAGGGTTAAATAGCCGTATAAGGAACAGGTGATACATACTACAATTAAAATGTAACGGCGATCGATCATTTTAAATGGATGCCGTAAATTGTGGAGGTGAATTCTCATTTTTGTTGGGGCATTTTTTGTCTTCGTCAAGTTCTATACATATAGGTATATGTAAGAGCACTTTTGGGAAATTTGCAGTCTCGTGATATTAAATTCACTTGAACCCCTTTTTCTTTTAAATCATTGATTTCCAGCTGCTTTGAATGCAGAAATGTCTCCGCGCGACCGTGCCCAACCCTTCCTTCCTATCCTTCCTTCCATCTCTCCTTTATCCATTTCAATTCCATTCCCCTCTCAGAGAGAAATTCTAACAGCTGCTTCTTCCTTCGAGACCCTCATGTTTCAGGCATTAACTTCAACTTTCTTCTTCAATATAATTTAGCATATAGAGAGTAATTTCCTTTTGAAGAGTAAATCTTCTTTGAACCTCGACTATCGAGCGCCTGATTAGTTTACTTAGTTACTTTGCTGAGCTTGACTACTGTATAGTTTCTCAAGAAAAATCGGCTCATCTTGCTCAATTTGAGGGGCTTCCCTCATAGAATGGTTGAATTTATCATTTTCCTTCACATCTAAACAGCCGCTATTTAGGATTTTTCAGTATCATCACCTGCTTTATAGCAATTATCAAGATTTTTTTACAAAGACTCTTTTTCGCCCATAGAAAGCTTTATCAATAGTTGAGGTGAAAGAGAAAAGGACAGAATCCGATTGAATTACCCTTCCTCCAACTCGTGCCTTTTAAAAGCAGACTTCATGCGACCTCATTTTATTCGTGATAGCGATTCGACCGTGAAATGCAACTTTTCCCTAAAATCGAACGGCTTGAATTCTAGCTTTCTAGCAAAAATAAGTACCTATAAAATGATTGGAAAAAATAACGATGAAATTTAGACAACAAACGCACTCTTAAATCTCTTAATTTTAATTCGAAAAAAAAAAACAAAAAAAACAATAAGTCAAAGTAGATGAGATGCGCCTACAAAAAAAGTTTTTCTAGTAACAGATTCATATCTAATCTCCCCCCTTACGCCATCGCTTCCTGCTCTCTTTCAGCTCATTTCTATCATATTCTATCCTATCCTGTCTCGTCCTTTCTTGTCCAAGACAGATTTCATATGAAATCGGTCAAAATATGTTTCTGTTAAACAGATTAATAAAAAAAATGTTCACATAATTTACCCAAATTCTTTTTTTTTCACCTGTAATTTATAAATTTAATACAATATCTATTCATCTAAAAAATGAATTTATTTCAATTCACAGTTGCGCCTTAAAAGTGACATTATTCTCTTTCTTTCTATTCTTTCTTTTGCATTCCTCCACTCTTTAATTCCTCCCAATACGCATCCATTAAATTTTTCTAAGTCGATTAAAAGGAATAGGTTTTGCTTTTTTTGCCTACTCGATGGTGGAACTTTCGATGGAGGAAAATTCACGTATTAATGAGAATTCAGATTCTTAATTTTCTTGTATTCTCTTCTTCTTACCGGGAGGGTCCACAAAAGTGGAAAAATCCGTGAAGCACTCAAAATTGACTGAAAACATTCGATAATTCGGTTTTGAGGTTCTAAAAATGCGATTTAAAAATTTGCTATGGGCCGGAAGGGGTTTTGCGGTGGCAAGATATTGAGTAAGTTTCTGATTTTTCGAAAAAAATACGGTGACTGTTAAAAAGTGAGCGTGGAAAAATGTAGCAACGAGGTGAAGTGTGAAGGAAACCGACTACTGCCATCCCGTGATGACAGTTGATAGCTAGATCTTACTGCGAAAATGCACTGTCGGTAACATTCTCATATGCATGCTGCCACTTTTCTCTCATGAAAAGTATCTTGCTCAGCGCAGAGGGATTCGTGGGGGCGAGAAAAGTACTCCAGAATCACAATTTTGTAAAAAAAGAAGGACTATGTCAAGTTTAATTAAGTTTAAGGATAGTATAGATACAAAATGGTTAATGTGCGAATTCACAAGAAAAGGGGCTTAAACCTAAACCATGACTAACATGTAAAAATTCTTCAGCCGGTACAATTTAATTCAAATATACGAAAATTTGCTTAACCTGCACTAAACTCTTATTACTCATTGGTCTTCTACATTCAACATGATCCAACAGATCCAGAGTAAAGTAGCAACGCCTATCTCAGTCCTGGAATCACAGAGTCTTTTCTAATGCCAATCAGGCTGAAAGTGGAATATTCCAGAGTAATTCTGACAGCGACAGCTCTACTTTACAATTCGCTCAACTCGCCGATGACCGACTCGAAACTGAACTCTCCTGCGTCCTGTGAACTTGCCAGTTCCTTCCCGCTCGCGCAACAATTCTTGGTACAGTCGGTGCTGCCCTCCTCAGTTGGATTTCTGGGACTTTGATCGATGGAAATCGGACCACCATTGCGGTATGAGGAACGCCGGCCGGTGAGATGGCTGCCTTCGTGTGTTGACAAGTGTCGAGTCTGGCATGGATACGTGAGAGTGACGTACAGCTTGGTGGCAGTGTTGAGTGTGGGTGGTTGGAGTTTCATGGCAGCGTTTTTCCCTGCTGGATTTTCCCATTTGTAAGGACTCTGTGACTGTCGAGATCGCTGTAGACTGTAGGACGACAGGTCCTCGTCACCTTATTCGCGGTAGCACGAAAATGCGAACTCTGGCGGGCACTTTGGTGAAGCTGTATAAACAGTCACGTTTTATTTATTTTCTTGATTTCTCACATGACGTACGGTTTATTTACATCTTACATTAATTAACGTTGTGTCAGGTATGAAATTCAAGTAAAATCGGTAGTTCGGATATCAAAGTATAATAACGGTAAGTATTCAGACTATAGTATTTATTATCATAGAAGATGAAAAGGAATGTTATGATGGTGTTTTAAGGTTAGGTTTAGAGCCGTATGTGGTAAATAATGATTTCAATTATGTTTTCTCTATAATTATTAATATTAATACTGCAAATTAAATTTGTTGAATGAAATGAATGCAGAAAGTCTTTATTTTACTTCAAAAAAAGCCTCCAAAGGATTGAACATTCTGTTACATACTTGCTGGATGCTCTTCTCGCGTTGATAGAAATAGAAACCTATTTTTTTTCATTTGTGGCCTAAGAAAGGAGTTGTCAGACCTAAAATAATTAATAGTTTTGGATAGTTTTAGTCCAAAAAATTCAATTTTATTACTGGTCTTTGTATTGCTTCCTACAAGCATCACTTGGCCAGCTTTCAAAACTGCTTCTCCTTCCGTCAGATTTCGACTAATTAAATGTTCCCTCAACAAATTCACAAACGTCTAATAATTTCTAGTACTGTACGTCCATGCTGTATTCTTTATTTTAATTTAAATTACAATAATTTTAATTATTACGAGAAGTCACCACGAAAAAATTTCAAACTAGACTGTTTTCAGACTACGTGACCCGATCATATGGTTGCGATTGCAGCGCCTTTGTAGGTCGTGATCACCGCAAATAACTCCAGGTACCTAATCTAGCCTAATTTTTAGTAACACGTTGCATGAAATGCACTCGAAAATTCTAACCTAAATAGTTCGTTTTCTATCTGTTCTTCAAAAATAAAAATAAGAAAATAAATTCGCTCTCATTCATCACACCTTAGATTACAATAAGATTTTATCTCTAAATTCATATTCTAATTTGAGCTTGTGCCGGCCATGAGAACAACAACAAAATACAGGGATATTCAACCAGATAGCTAAATTTTCAAGTAAAGAAGATAAATGTTGAACAAAACATGGAATATATCATTAATTTTTCACAATAAAGAATTCATTATTGACTAAAAGAAATGATTTTTCAACGAAATAGTTAAATTGTTTGCAAAGAATAAATTTTTATCTAAAACAATGAATCTTCGATCAAAATAATTATTACACAACGTTGTAAAATCATATAAGATTTTCTTTAAAATCTAAAACAAAAGGTTGGAAAATTAACCAAGTTTTTTTTCTAAAGAAAGATTAATTAGCGCGTGCGTAGCGTGCACAACGTTCTAGGTTGCTTATTAAAGAAGGCCAAAAGCGACTTTTCCATGCATATGCTGGAAAAAATAATTTTGAAATATTTCATCTGTCTCTCCGCATATGTTACAATTAAGATTCTTGAATTATCTGAAAAATATTAATTTCTGGAAAAAAAACAGCCTGTAAAGTTGTAGAATATAAATGTTGAGAGAAGAAATCAAATCTGATAAGGAATCAGATAAGCTCAGATTTGAACCTCGAAACTGACATAAGGTAAACGTCCCAATAATCATGACCTTAGTCCCAGTAATCGTGATGCCAATTTTCTTGCTTTTTATTTTCTTTAAATGAATGTCATTTCTATTTGCTATTATAAAACGCTAAAAATAAGTGAGTTTTATCATTGAATGTTACTTTTAACTAACTTTTGTAATAATATATTCAAACTATAATCAAGGATTACTGGGACCGTCACGATAACTGGGACATTTACCTTACATATTTCATTTATTATTGTAATGGAAAGATTCATAAATATTAAGGTAACGGAGATAAAACGTCGTACGCACATTTAGACAAGAATGTTTTGACAAAAGCGTGTTGACATTGGAATGACTGATAACGTGAAATTTCATTATCGTAGTGCCATGTAAACATCCGCGATACATTTTCATGGGTTTTGGGACAAGAGCAAGTTTGTGTGTGAAGAAACGATCTTTCAACGAAATTATAAGAGAACGTTCGCGAAATTGTACAAGACAAATTGATCAACTTCCGACGCAGTAAAATGAGGTTCTCTACTATTGCTCTACTCGTTGCCATTGCAGCCTTCGGCATATATTTTGGTGATTATAATATTTTTAATAACATTGGCTTGATAAACAAATATTATTTAAAATTCATCAAACAGTTAACTGGTAATGACTCATATATGCGCAGCAAAAATTTGTGACAAAACTGGTAATTACGCATATATGCGCACTTGGAATAATTGCCACAAAACTCAATGGATTTTGATGAAAATTATTATGCTTTAGTTTTTTTGTTCGCTGATGAAAAACCCGGTTTCAAAATTAAGAAATCAAGAATGGCGGATTTAATATGGCACATCGAATATGGTAACCTGAATTGCGAGTCACGTAATTTGAATGAAAGTCAGTACTAAGTGGTTTTTTTGGTTGCTGATGTCAAATCCGATGTCGAAATTTGAAAAATTTGAAATAGCTGATAATATAGTAGAATAGTCAGCAGCGACTCAAAAAGCTCTACAATACTGCCTTTCATTAAAGTCACGTGATTTTTGCGTTTGAGTCCATTAGAGCCTACCAGTTAACTGGTTAATACAATTTTTTTTCAAATTTTATAATTTAATGTCTAACTCAGCAAGGGGCGGCTGAACCGAGTATAAATAAAAATTGAATGTTGAGGGGCAATCCGCGTTCCAAGTTTGGGGAGAGAGCGATAATTTATTATCAAAGTCCACGTGAAATAGAATAGTTTAAATTTGTTTATTCAATTTTCGTGCATATCGCCCCCAACATTTGTTCGGAAACGTAAACAAATTTAAAAAAAAAAAAGATATTTAGAGCTTCCGCAAGCCCCGCGATGCTTAACAAGTATTTTTATTTAGAAAAAAATACGTTTTTGTGAATTTAATTCAGAATCATCAATGTTATCTGAATCAAGTTGAAACTCAACATTTCTGTTTACAAGAAGCTGTAGAATACGAATCGAAAATTAATTTTTAAATATAACTCTCATAAGATCGTTTTATAAGGTCCCAAAAAACCTCATTAGTGAAAAATTGGGTTTTGCGAGTTTTTTGGTGATAGTTATGATTTTATTATGGTTTAAAAATTATTTTTTTTTCAAATACGAATAATTATTGTTTTTGGACATTTTTTTTTCAAGGAAGGTGCTCCAGGTGTTCCTCGCCGATTTGATTCTCCCTGATATATGTTGTAGTACTCAAAAAACTAAGCGACACGTAGTTTTCTTATCTGCGGGAAAACACTTTAAGGGGGTGAAACAGCCCCTCAAAGATAGGGGTCGCAAGTGTCCATTGTATAGTTTTGTGTATAAAAGCAAAATTGATTTCGACCAAACCTACTGGAAAAGTTTTCTTGTGATGAAAGATGAATAGCGTCATTTTTCGAAAAAAAATCAAAGGGGTGATCCATCTCTACACATTTTTAAATGTGTTGAAAATTACTGAATTCATGGGAGAAAATTTTTTAAAATATATATTTTGCAATTGGGACAAAAATAAAGTTGACGTGTTTCGCTAAAAAAATTAAAAAAAAATTAATAGGGGTATCTACCCCTAAACACTTTTTAGTTAGTGTCTATGCTAATAACATATACTTTCAATATATAAAGAAAATTGGGCAAATAGTTTTATAACAAAGGAAGTAAGATAGAGTCCATCCAACATGAATTAAAAAATGGGCAAGGGTAAACCACCCCCTAATTATGTAGAAAATAGCAAAATAAGCCTGAACTCGAGAAAAAAATCCGAAGTAAATATCTGTTGCACACAAAGAAGAGGTTGACGGTCATCATTTATTATTTAGAAGAAAAGAGAATTGAAGAGGGTAACTACTCCTGAAATATTTTTATACAAAAAAAATCATTGATATCATTAAAAAGTGTATATACTTTATAGACAAAAATGGTACGTTCAGGTCAAATTTACAATTTTTTGAGTTCCAGACAGTATATCGAAGATTTATTCTTCAAACTTTGAACAATAACGATATTCGTGAAGAAAGTGTTTAAAACATTATGATTTCTTACACCACGAACATCAAATTACAGCGATATTCGTGCAATCTAATATGTTACAATGTGTTCTACAAGGATCACTGAAGCTAATGTCCACCGGATTTTCGAATTTACCTGGTTTTTCTGCAATATATCCGCTTTTGTACAATAAATATTTGAAAAGATAAGTATATCTTGGCGAGGGTAATTGATTTTGCACCAAAGACTGAAGCTCAACAATATTATTCCTGATATGTAAATTGATATTGTAATTCATCAAAATAACAGAATCGGAAAAGTGACGCACACAAATTTCCAAACTCTAAACCCAAATACATCTAAAGGTTGAATTTTCCCTGTTGTACCTGTTGGAATAATTTCGAAATTTTTAATTTTATCGGAGGGTGTTGCTTCTTCTAGTGCAGTTGGACAATGACCAGTCCATGTATCAAGGAGTAAAACGCTATTTGGTCCTACATTTGGCAAATAAATTTCCTCCAAACAAGTTTTGAAGTGATCTGCAAATAATAAAATGAATTATTATTGCTTTCATAACATTTTTAATAGAAGTAGATAATGTAATGTTATCTAAGGTAAATTAGTCCAAATTTTCCGCTCGTTTCTTTTAGAACTAGGAATATAGGTGAAAGATGGTTCCCGTCAGCAGATATTAGTGGTTGGATAGTGTACCGGTGGGTCGTGGACATAATAGACTGGACAACGCAACCCACTTTTTTTTCTCTTTCAACAGCCAAAGTTCTCCCGGAATTAATTTCTAATTGAAAACCACTTTGCTTCGAATTATAAACATTCTGTACTCCAACATTTGCTATCTCTTGCTTTTCATTTGCTATCTTACACTGGCAACAAATTCATCTGCTTACATTTTTCACTCATCCACGTTTTCCAAAGTCTTTCTGGTAACAAACTTGTTTATTTTTCTGGAAACTATTCTGTGTTTGCTTTTAAATTTAGCAAACCATGTCAGAGAAGCGCGGAAGCGAAAATGTATAATATCGAAATTGGAAAATTTATTGGTTGCCTAACCGTTCTGCTTGATCATTTTTGGTTTATTCTGCGATAATTGTCAAGTTTGTCGGTCTCTGCTTCCTTGGGTTAGGGATTATGATGTTCCTGGTTTTCAGGATGAATGTGAGTCCCCGTTCTGGAACTTCACAGAATTTTCGAAGTAACTTTACGCACGCATAATTTTTTGTTTGAACAAATCGGTTTTGATTTGAACATAGTGCAGCAGTTGCAACTTGAATTGAACGGTTCGACAGAATTCGGGCAGAGTAACGGCGTAGAAAACTAGACTGAATCCTCTGTCGGATTCTAGAGTTTTTATATTGCAAGTTTTTGTACATTATTTACGTTATTGCTCTTATTTTCAAGTTTGATCTTCGCACGGACCAGATTCTAGCCTGGTTTGGATTACCTTGTTTTTTTTCGCAAGATAAAGTTCATCACAGAATGTACAATAATAGAATCGCTGACAACGAATAATTTGATAAAAATAGAAAAAAATAAGTTTCGCTCAGTTTTTCGAGCACTGCAACATATATCAGGGTGAATAAAAGCGGCGAGGGACACCTGGAGTTCCTTCCTTGTCAGAGTGATGTAACAATTAATTTAATTCAACAACTGTAATTTTTCAAACAATTTATTCTGGTTTGTAATTGTCTTTTTTAGAGTAATGCTAGAAATTTGCGAGTTTTTCTAAAATTTTCAGCTTTTCTTTAACTTTTTAGTTGGAAAAAAATAATAAATATTTATAATAATTTAAATAAGAAGTTTTTTAGTAACTACTTCAAGAAAAGTTCAAATTTATTATATGATCCATGTAGAAAATTTGAAGAATGTTTAACATATCTATTTAATTTTTGAAAAATATGTTCACAAAAAAAATTGTTAGAATTATTGTCTCTATAGCTTATTTATTATTTGTTCGTAATGAAAAATATGAAGCAAAGGTAAAAATTTCAGAAAAACCCTCAACTTTCTAACATCTTCCTAAGAGAAAATGGCTGAAAACAATAATAAATTGATGAAACAATTCATGTAAACAACTAATTATAAGTAAAAAGTAGTATTTGAAGTATTAGAAATAATTTGTATCGAAAAAAACCGATTATGGGGTGTTTTTGGGACCCTATACAACAGACTTATGGGGTTATATTCAAAAACTAATTAATTATTTGTATCATTAAGCTAATCTTGATTTGCAAATTAGAAATGGCTCATCCGATACGGCGGACCGTATACAAACACATTTTGCAATTATCAAAACGCTCTGTGTGAGAACCGAAAATTAATATGTTTTTTTTCGTGTCACTCATAACGAATCTGAAGTAAAAATTTCAAAATTCTAAATCGCTGATCCAATATCATCAAAATAAAAAATGTTCAGTTCAATTCACGTATGGTCTGTCATATTGGCTCAGCCATTTGGCTGCTTGCAATTTTGATTTCAGATTCCTTATCAGCGTTAGTAGTAAGGTTCAAATATGCGGCGGTCGCCGCCGTCTGCCCCCCCCCACTCCTCGGCCGTCTGTTTAGACTGGCGCCTACCCCCACCACTACGTCGCGAGGTCAACGACCCTAATATATCCTGTCAAGACATGCAGTTTGCACATTTTGGAAGCGCTCCTGCACGTTTGTCGCTCAAAAATAAGCCCAGAAATTTTACTATCACACGCAAAAGCTCTGGCACAAGGAACAGAAAAATATCCGATAAAAAGAGTCGAAGACAAAGCGCTTACTTTACACGGCGGTATTCACGGTGAAACTCTTGATAATGTTATTCTCGAACAGTTGCCTGAAAGAGTAATTATCGGTATTTAAGAGAACAGATCTTTCAACTAGAATGGAGCACCTAATCCATTTAACTTTCAAAATTACAAAATTAATTTGTTATCTCTTTATGTCGATGATACAAAAATACCTTCGAAAACTCTGCAACCAGATCTCTTCCAACAAAATCTTTACTATGATGCTAATCACTCTCTTTTCTCTGGCAGTTGTATTGAACTTCCTAATAAGGGTAATGATATCGATTGAGGTGATTACTTGAAAGGTTCCTGTCTTTTTGCTTTTGATCTTACCCCTGATCTTTCAGCAAATTGTTATTCTCACTGAAATGTTGTAGAGCATGGAAGTCTACAAATAGAGGTGCGTTTCGAAGAACCACTAAAAAACACTGTAAATTGTATTGTATACGTAGAATATGATAACTTTTTGGAAATTGACGCATCTAGATAAGTTATTGTTGATTTTGGAGGATAATAAATCATTTTTGCTGCCGTCTTCATTTCTCGGAATTCCACACATCTGACATCCTAATATACACGTGTGTTCACTTAGGACAGGCTTGGACAGGAAATGAGTATCTTTTCACATGTTTGTCCTTATCTCACTCAAATTCAGCTCTATAAACATTGGAAAGAGGGTGAGAAAAAAATCTTCAACATATGTCATCATCTATGCATCTTTTTTGAAGCCCACATACCATCTTTCATTCCGTCCGAAGTTGTCTTACAAGTGGGTGGTTTCCTTACGTGGTTTCTCGTTTGTGCGTGGCACGCTACTCTTTGTCACCGCCGTATTCTTCTTCAAACTCATCACCAACAAAATTTTTTTCATGTGAAAAATATTATGAACCTCGTGATTGATATTCAAGGCTCTCGTGATCTTGAAAATAACTTTATTGCGAAAGGATTTGCCGTCATTGCAGTAGATCATAACTATATTGGAAATCTTCGTGATGTCGCAAAATCAGCTGGTCAGATATATACCCGAGGTTGGGAAAAGGCTACACTTTTGCAAGATATCATGGGTCGACAGATGATCAACCTAGAAGAAATAACCTGTCCTACTTTTATATAACTGGAAATCAACAGACACTTATGTTTTTATCACGGCGTGAAAAAAGGAACATTTTTCACATGCGCTGTCAATAATGCAACTAAGCTGACAATCTGACTTCAAAGTCGAAAACGAGAAAAAATATCGCTTCCTGGTGTCACTCGTTGCAGTCAGAGTACACTAAAAACAAATGACTGCTCTAAAATTGACACTCTTTGGACGGCGGTGAGATCGACGGTCGCTGACAATATACAGATTTCTGTAAAAGAAAATGAATCAAATTAAGACTGAGGTTTCTCATCCTGTACCAGAACTGCCTCGACTTGGAAATCCTGGAAACAGAGATAGGCAGTCTTCATATAATTCAATCACTTCAAGTAATACCGGGACATACGACTGGTGTATTCCCCGCGGATCGGATACCGAAGGTGTGGATGAGACCGGCTGCTTTAATATTCAAAACGGATTCACACAATAAAAAAGGATCGCATCGGGTAGCTGTTCATATTGACCGAAATGGCCGAGGAACGTACTTTGACAGCTACGGCCTACCGCCATTATTTCCTCAACATCTTTATCTTCTGCGAGGAAACTGTACCCTATTCTAATTCTAATTATGTTCTTGTATCATATGTGCAGTGGTATTTCTTTACGCGATTCCACCAAACTTTTTAGCGAAAATCTCGTAGAAAATGATCGCCTTGCATCGAATATTTATAAAATGATTTAAAAAAAAAGAGATTAGGTTCTGTACAAACCTGGAGATAGTTTTCAAGGTGGCGATTTGAAGCTAATTTAAAATTTTTTAAGCTTATGAACCAGTTTTTCTACTTGTAATTAGATGTAATTTTTTAAATTTGGCGAATAAATCCATTTTAATTGGTTTAAATGTAATCCTTAGGATCCCAGGAATTCTCATCTCCAAACATGGGTGCAAACAAAAGCTAGGCACAGATGCACGTGCTCGCATCAGCTGTAGGTATCAGAGACCGGGGGATGGGTATTCACATGGGAGGGTCACGTATTGAACGTGGTTCAAATATGCCCCCAACGGGGTCACTGACCTCACGAGGTAGAGGGGGTGGTAGGCGCCAGTCTAGACTGAGGGCCGAGGAGTGGGGTTAGCAATTTGGAGTACTTTGCAGCATATAGACTTATGCGGTACTGAACTTGGATTTTCGTCGCATTCAGTGAGGACATAGGTATCTTTGTTAATTAGTGCCATCTGTTGGTTGATTTGATTTCTTATTTTTCAGACGTTGGAGGTGCTCAAGATCCTGGTTTGGCACCACCTGGAGGAGACCCTTTAGCAGCAGGAGGAGCACCTCCTCCTCCTGGAGGAGACCCTTTAGCAGGAGGAGGAGCACTACCGCCTCCTGGAGGAGATCCTGCAGCAGCAGGTGCTGCTCCGCCACCTCCTCCAGCCGGAGCACCTCCTCCAGCCGGAGCACCTCCTGCAGAAGGGGGGGAAGATTCGAAGGAGGGCTCAGACATTGGCGCTGAAATAACAGCAGGAGCAATAGGGGCAATAGGAGGAGGATTAGCTGTAGGAGGAATAATGCATTTTGTAAATAAAAGCAAACTCAAGAAACTAACAGAAAGGGGGCCATATGGACCAAATGGACATCCAGGAGGACCTTATGGACCTCCAGGACCTCCATATAATAATACTGGTCCTCCTGGACCTCAATCGTATATTAACGGACCTCCTGGACCTCAGGGGAATAATAACGCACCACCTTATAATAATTGGAATAATAATCCAAACAATAATATGAATAATAATCCAAACAATAACATGAATAATAATCCAAACAATAATATGATTAATAATAATATGAGTGAAAATATGGGAAATAATATGCAATATTCTGACGGTTCTATGCAAGATGAATATGGTGAAAGTCTTGGGCAGAGTGAACCAGCAGGTTTCATTCCTGAAAATGGCGGAATTCCTCAAAATTCTGGACCTCAAGAACCTGGCGTACATCCTGGACAAGTTGGATCTGCTCCACAACCTGGACAAGCTGGACTTGTTCCAACTTCTGTACATCCTGGACAAGGCGCACTTCCCGGACAAGCGGGACATCCTGCAATGTCTGGACAAGCTGGGCTGGCTACAACTCCTGCACAAGCTGGACAAGGCGTACATCCTGGAGAAGCGGGACATCCAGCAGCTTCTGAACCAGCTGCACATGTTCCAACTTCTGCATTTCTTGGACAAGGCGCACTTCCTGGACAAGCGGGACATCTAGCAACTTCTGAACCAGCTGCACTTGTTCCAACTTCTGCATTCCCTGGACAAGGCGTACATCCTGGACAAGCGGGACATCCTACAATTTCTGGACAAGCTGGGCTTGCTACAACTCCTGCACAAGGTGGACAAGGCGTACATTCTGGAGAAGCGGTACATCCTGCAATTTCTGGACAAGCTGGGCTTGCTACAAATCCTGCACACGCTGGACATGCTCTACCTTCTGAAGGAGCTGAACATGCTTCAACTCCTGCACAAGCTGGACAAGGCGCAATTCCTGGCCAAGCTGGACAATATACAACGACTTCAAAAGATGGAACAACCACAACTACTACAAAAGATGGAATACATACAACTACTGTAAGAACTGGAGAGTCTAGAACTGTTGTAGAAACTGGAAAATCTACGACTACTGAATCTAGCACACCGGGTACAAATAGTCCAGTAGTTGTTGTGCATTCTAATTATCATGTACATAATTATCCACCTGGGTATGACTACAAAAACGTGCCTGGGCGTGAATCTCTTGAAGAACATAAGCCTAATGGAACTGATCATCATGAACCTGATGAGAATGCAGCTGATAAACTAAAGGAACATCATCAAGGACATGATAATAATGAAAATCATCATGAACATGATAATAATGAAAATCATCATGAACATACAGCTGGTAATCATGCAACTGATCATGTACATACAGCTGGTCACAATGAAACTGATCATGCTCATACAGCTGGTCATAATGCAACTGATCATGCACATACAGCTGGTCATAATGCAACTGATCAACATGGACCTGATAAAAATGCAGATAATAAACTAAATGAACATCATCAAGGACATGAGCATCAAGGACATGATCATAAAGGAGGTGATCATAAAGATGGTGATCATAAAGGAGGTGAGCATAAAGGAGGTGATCATGAAGAAGGTAATCATAAAGATGGTGAGCATACACATCCAGCTGGTCATCATGAACATGATCATAATGGATCTCATAAACATACACACGGTAAACCACATGATCCTAATGCAGCACATAGACATGAAGGAAAAGAGCATACATCTGATCATCATAAAAATGATCACCATGGACCCAATCAACATGAACATGGGCATAGTGGATCTAATCATGCAAGTACATCTGGTCAGCATAACAATGATCATCATGATCCTAATCAGCATGGACATGGGAATACTGCATCTAATCATCCAAGTGCATCTGGTTTGCATACAGGGGATCATTTTTCAGCGGATGGGCATGAAGAACATGACCTTTATCCTCAACTACCATACAATAGTGTGAGCACACGTGCAAGTACATCTGGTCAGCATACAGGGGATCATTCTGCAGCGGATGGGCATCAAGAACATGACCTTTATCCTGTACTACCATACAATGGTATGAGCACACCATCATCGAGCTAATCATCGTGCAACTCATTTATCACATCCGGTACCTACACCCCATGCACATAAATAATAAATATAATTTAATTTGAAAATTAATAAAAAATGAATAAAAGTATGAGTTTTTTGTCTCATACTCAATCCCTTATCTTTAAAGCCAAATTAGAAGCCCAAACCAATGTTGTAATATTTATGAAAAATAAACCAATGATATTCAAACAATTGTATTTCGATTTATTTATCTATTTAATATATTGCCTGCTATAATATACACATTATGCATGTTTATTTTTCAAACACCAATAGGTTTTGCCAAAAAGTTAGCAATACTACTCATAGTATTCAATATATTTCGAGACCTGGCTTCTATACTTCTATACTTAGAGTACCCAGCGGCACCTGTTACGACTGACAGACAGGTACCGGAGCAGAATCCATTTCTTCTCAATCCTTCAATTGAATCTAAAGAAGTGAAATTTCACAAATTCAAACGGAGAGAAGTCGCCCACTAACGATTAGTAGAAAACGACTGATTCGATTGGTCTAAATATTGAATAATTCGATAGTGAAAAACTGGAAGGAAGGCCACTAATTGCTGACTGAAAATATATTCATCTATTCAGAGCGATATATATTAATTAGAGAATGTTACAGAAACAGGAAGAGGGAAAAACAAAAAAGTTTAATATAGGAACGCGATTGGGAAACATTTGCAATTCCATTAAAACAATAACAAGGTGATATCGTGAAACTTGTAAATGGGCTTACAACGTCACCTGCATCAACATGTCGTTTTTGCAAGTCATAGTTTCAAAAAGGAAACATTAGAACTATTCACACACTTCATCTATTTCACCTTGCTTTATTCACGTCGAAAATAGTCCCATTTATGCTTGTCTTCTACCATTGCTTATGTTGATATAATTCAAGAATTAGTGCATATTGGTTTTTATATTGGTCCATTAGTAAAATGGTAGAATATTACTATTTCATTAGTGTGGGTGTGGAAAAATGTAGCAACGAGGTGAAGTGTGAAGGAAGCCGACTGACGCCATCCGGTGATGACAGTTCATAGCTTGATCGTACTGCGAAAAAGGACTGTCAGTAACAGTCTCATGCAATTGTACACACAAAATGCAATTTGTGATTTCTTCCCTTTTGTTTATTGAGAAGTCCGAATGATTTTCGAAAGCAGCAGTATCACTGCAATTTAAATAAATAATTCATTTTTTCTCTAATAATAATTTCAAAAATTGCTCTAAAATTAGTTATTCAAGTGTTATTTACGAATTTTGTCTTGACGTTAATTATGATAATTTAAAAACTCACTATTATGTCATATAAAATTAATTATATACTGATCGTTGTACATATTTGTTGTGTTGTAACGTGTGAAAAAATATGGAAATGGCGCGTCACCTGCATTCGCCAATTATTCGAACTTGTTAATAAACAAAACAAAAAAGAAAAGCACAAATTGCATTAAAAAAAAGTTAATTCCCGCCAAGACAGGTGGCAGCACCATGCAGAGGCGACTGTTACCGACAGTGCATTTTTGCAATACGATCAAGCTATCAGCTGTCATCCTGCGTCAGTAGGTTTCCTTCACACTTCACGTCGTTGCTACACTTTTCAAATCTCAATTTTTAACAATTGCCGCATTTTTTTCGAAAAACCGGAGACTTATCGAATGTCTTTCCACCGCGTAGAAATAATGTAAAAAAAGTATTCTTTTTGCTTCCTCATAGAGGAAGTTTTGTTGACATACAATTAGGCAATTTGCACACAATTAGGCAACTGCTAGAAAAAAATGGGAATTTAAAGAGGTAGTGCATCAGCTATTTATCGATTTCAAAAAAGCTTACGACTCTATTATACGCGTACGAATGTACTGGATCCTAGAGTTCTTGAGTGTACCTAGAAAATTGGTTAGACTTATCGAAATTTGCTTAAGCGGCAGTAGGGGTAGAATACGCGTGAACGGTAGTTTATCTGAAGAGTTCTCGATCCGCGATGGCCTGAAACAGGGCGATGCACTTTCGTGCGTCCTTTTTAACTAAGTTTTAGAATACGTGATTAGGCAAGTGCAGGCGAATCCGATCGGTGCTACCCTCAATGGGATCATACAAATTCTTGGATATGCGGATGATCTCGACTTACTACGGGGTTGATAAAGAAACGGTAGCTAAAAATGCAGAAATCTTGATCACAAAAGCCAAAGATATTGGCTTGGAGGTTAGCGAAACGAAAACAAAATATATGACCGTCGTCAGATCTGAAGAAAGTAATCAAGACGGGGATCTAACAGCCGGAAATATGAAATTCGAAAGGGTTAGCGAGTTTAAATACCTCGGGTCAATTATAACTAGCGAAAATAAGATTAAAACGGAAATCAAGGCGCGACTGCACGCTGGCAATGGGTGCTACTATGCAGCAAACACACTATTAAAATCGCGATTGCTATCTCGAAACATCAAAGTAAGAATCTACAAAACAATAATAATGCCGGTCGTCATGTACGGGTGCGAAACGTGGGCGCTGACGAAAGGAGAGGAGAATAGGTTTAGAGTTTTTGAGAATAAAGTACTTAGAAAAATCTATGGTCCAAAAAGGGACGAAGAGACCGGCGCAAGTTTTAAGAGGGAAACCGATTTGTAAGAGACCCTTAGGCAGACCGAGAAACAGATGGGAGAAAAATGTAAGGGATGATTTAAAAGAACTAGGACATGATTACTTAAACTGGATGGAGGATGCACAGGATAGAGATGTGTGGCGGTCTCGGGTAGATGAGGCAATGAACTTTCGAGTTCGAACTGCTAATCTATAATAATATAATAATAATAATAATAATAATAGAGAAAGCTTTGTAATGGTAACATTTTGCAAAATTTTCAAATTCATTGAATTAAACCTTCCTCAATTTAAAAATGTCTAAAAACAATGTTCTTAACAATTGTCCGGATGTGTGTGGGTGTGTATGTGAACTTTTTTGTGAACACGATAACTAGAAAACGGTTGCAGATATATTGATGAAATTTGTAGGGCTTATTTTCCTTACTAATATCTTGAAACTGATCGTAGGATTTCTGAAAATAATTATTGCATTTTTTTAGCACTTGATGATGTTTTAAAAATCGGTTTTTTATAGGAAAACTTTTTTCATTAGCATAATTCAGAGTTGATTTTAAAAATATAAAAGATTCCTTGGTTTGAGACAAATCGATTGACCTATAATATTAATACATTTTATCAAAGAGTGGAGAAGTTATGGTAATTTATATATTTTTAAAATCGGTTTTTTGAAGTAAAATTTTTTTAATTAAAATAGTTAAAAGTTGATGCAAGAAAAGAGAAGAATATATTTACTTTTTTCCGTGTATATGAATTTTCAACCAAGTTTTGAATTTTTGAAGGAATTTTTAACCTGATAGTTAAATTTCCAACCAAAGAAATGAATTTTCAACTAAAAGGGTGAGTTAGTTATCAAGAAGATTAATATTCTGCCACAAAAGACTGAGTTTTAACAAAGTACAGAGATCTTGAAACAAATAGCTAAATTTTCAAATAAAAATAAAAAATGGAGTCGTTAATTTTTTAGTTTAAAGAATTCATTATCAATGAAAAGAAAAGATTTTTCCACGGAATAGTTAAATTGTCAAGCAAATAATTAATTTTTGTCAAAAATAATGTATCTTCAACCAAAAAAATTAATATACACCGTTTTAAAATCATAGAAGATTTTCTGTGAAATCTGTAACAAAATGTTTGAAAATTAACCGAGTTTTTCTCTAAAAAAGAGTCATTAGCGCGCGCCTAGCACGCACAATGTTCTGGGCTGCTTATTAAAAAAGGCCAATAACGACTTTTTCATGCCTATGCCGGAAAAAATAATTTTGAAATTTTTCATTTTTCTCTGAGCATATTTTACAATTAAGATTTTTGAATTATCTGAAAAATATTAAGTTCTGGAAAGATAAACAGCCTGTAAAGTTGTAGAATATAAATGTTGAAAAAAAAGGAGATCAGATAAGGTCAGATTTGAACCTCGAAACTCACATACATATTTTATTTATTATTTATTTTCATAAACTTGTGTCTCTAAATACAGACAATTTCAAAAATGATTTCTAACCGTGTAACTCAAGTGTTACCGAAAAATTGAAAAAAATTAGAAAATATTGAAGCCTATTTTTCAGATGAGTACCGTATACCAATTTATATTAATCTTGAGATCAAATATAATTTCAAAATCTGAAAACTTCAAATAACGCTGAAACTTTCTTCTGAATAAAAATCTATGATGTTGGAGCGGGGGGGGGGGGGGGGCTTGATATGTTTATATATTTTCCACTAAAACCTATTATTTTCAATTCAATTATTTTATTATTTTAATTCCATTATTTCAAGCAGGAGAAGCTTGACTTATGTATATATTCTTTATCAAATTTCAACAAACTTATTCAGGGAAACAGAGATGCCTCATAGAATTTCAACATTTTTTTCAGGTATTTCAAGATATTCATTTATCCTGGCATATTAGAGCTTTTTGACAGGTTCCAAGGATTAATTTAATTTTTTGTTTAATGGGATTAATTTGATGAGAAATCTGACTTTTTATTTCAATTGAACTCAATGATTTGAAAGAATTCTAAGATGTGTTTGAGAAATATAGGTCGTTTTAAATCTCAAATTTCAAGAAATAAATGATTCTATGAAATTTTCGCGGCATTTTATGATACTTTATGAGAGATTGCACGGTATTTCAAAAATTTTCAAGTATATTGAGATATTTCCTAAGTTAAGAGAATTTCCAAGTTCTTTGTTAATAAAAAAAAAAAGAAATAGTTTTTGGTTCCTTGCCTAGAGGTAGGCTGGGAATTGGCAGATGGGAACATATGAACTCCTATCTAATACAACGCTGCAGAAGGCTGGTGACCTTCTGTGCATAAAACATCAACCAATTGCGACTCTCTCGGTTTCCGCGGGCGGCCCCCCGGGGGGGAAGGGACAGAAGTTTTGGTGGGACTGACGTTACGACAAGACTCTCCACCATACGAATAGACTGAAACTTCGATTGACGAAATGCATACACACGGTAAACGTACAGGTCGAGTTTCAGGCGATGAATGGACACTGGATGTTTGGAATGCTAGAGGAGTGAATGATCTTAAAGTGAGAGAACTACGAGAAACTATGCACCTAAGGAAACTAGGCATTTTATGTGTACCTCAGATAAAGAAAAAGGGTTGCGAATGTGCGAAAGGGTGTTGAAAGGCGGTTTAGAAATCTGGTTAGGAGTAGGTAGTGGATCACATGGTAGTTAAGGGTTCGGTTTAATTATGAATGAAAAAGCAAGACAGCATCTCAAAGATCATGATTTTGTATCTCCCAGATTGTTGTGGGCTATAATGGAGGTAGGAATTAGAAGATTATTCATCATAGCGTGCTACACCCCAGTCGATTGCGATCCAATGGAAGTCAAGGACGCCTTCTGGGACACTTTAAATTATACAATAACGGGGAAAATTTAGTGAGCTTATGCATCATGGCGGCGTACATGAGGTCCAGGAAGCTGTAACCGCGGTGCTGAACGGGTAAACTTCGGAGGATTACCAAGGGTGTCTCCAATCATGAAAGCAACGTTGGAATCGTTGTGTAGAATTAGGGGGAGACTATTGTGAAGGTCGATAATAACATTTTGTTCGATATTATGCAAAGCGTAAAACAAGGATGCGTTATGTCCTCGTGGCTATTTATCATATTTATGGATAAGTTTCTAAGAACGGCCCTCTTCGACGAAGAAGGTGTAGATCTCGAAACAGTCAAGGTACGTTGGTTAGCTTTCGCAGATGACAATATTGTTATGGCAGAATCACTCGAGGACTTGCAAAGAATGTTGAATAAACTTAATACAAGCATAACGTACATGCTCCTCATAATTAACGGGAATAAAACCAAAATCATGGTGTTTGAGGGAAAAAGTGAGAAAACAATGTGCAAAATTGTCCTAAATGATGAGAGATTAGAACAAGTTGACAAGTACGTATATCTGGGTAGCCTATTCACTAGCGACGGAAAAATAGATGGGGAGTTAGATAGGCGCATAAATAAGGGTAAGCAGGTTACCGGTAGAGCAGGGTCTATTCTCAGAAGTAAGAATATATCAAAAGAAGCTAAAATGGCCATACATAATTCTATATTCGTACCGACTGTGCTATACGGTACCGAGACATGGACCTGTCAAGAAAAGGACAGAAGTAAAATTAACCCGATCGGCATGAAAACTCTGCGCATAATGTCGGGGAAAACAATGATGGACAAAGTCCGAAACGAGACAATCCTCAAAGAATGTGGTGCAGGAGAGACACTAGTGGACATATGGGAAAGAAATCAGTTGAGATGGTTTGGACATCCTGAAAGAATGAGAGATGAACGACTGACCAAACAAGTGTATAAAGGTAAAGTAAATGGCAGAATGCCTAGAGTTAGAACACCGAAAGAATGTTTAGTATCTGTGAATGAGACATTAATTCGAAGAGACATAAGGGCGCAGTCCCATTGATACATATTAGCAGAGTAACAGATTTGCGGAGTAGGTTTTTCGACCAATCAGATGATTGAAGGGAATTTGCTGAAAAGTTTTCTGAAAGAGATAAGTTCAAGCCGTGCAGGGACCAGGAAATAGTTTAGCGCCTGCGCTCGTGAATAAATACTGAGTAAATACATGAGTACATACTGAGTAATGAGTATATATTTTAAAGCTGTAATGGGTAAGTTAACCAACAAACAAAAATTCATTTCAATTCGGCGTAGAAGGAGGGAGTGACGGGAGATCACAAAGTCAATTCGTTCAGCAGCTCAACGACTAGTGTCTTTGTGATCTCCCGTCACCCCCTCCTTCTACGCCGAAACTAAACATTGGTCCATCGAGCCGGATTCAGCTACGGTAGGGAGGTGATCGCGGCGTAGAGATCCGCAAAGGCCAGCCGACATTGGAAGCAGAGACGAAGAGTCACCAATTCTCATCTACGGACGATTCATTGGCGCTGAACATAACCGTTGAACAGGATTCAAATGGGGTGCTATGATGCTTTTATAAATTACCACTCCTGAATATTTCATACTTTAACTCTTTCAATATCTAATCCGTCAATTTGAAGATTCACATCTATATCATCAACTTCCCTCCTTGTACTGCTTATTATCATTCCTTTTGTTTTTTGTGCGTATTGAATTTTAATTCATTAGATTCTAACCAATTTTTAACCTTCTTCAATTCTTCTCTCATGATTTCTTTGGCTTCAAGTACACTCTTTGCTACGCAACAAATCATTATATCATCCGCAAATAATCTCAATACACACTTACTAACAACGTCGACGATATCATTCGTTTACACATTATACATAAAAGGCCCTAAAACCGAGCCCTGCGGCATGCCAGTTTGGACATTGATACTGGACGATTTCATATTTCCCCATCTTGTATATTATTTCCTATCTTTTAAATAGTCTTCAAACCATTGTAATATAGTCCCTTGTATTCCATAACCTTCAGTTTCCTTAGCAAAAGGCTTCTATTTGCCGTTTTAAAAGCTCTCTTGAGATCTAGAAAGACCACGAATACCACATTTTCCTTATTGATTTCTTCTTTCCAAACAGTTAATAAATCTGGTAGCATCGCTCCACATGAATGATTCTTTCTGAATCCGGATGGGTGTTCTGTACATAAGTTGTGGTTCTCAAAATATTCTTCTACCTTACTTTTCACTACTGATTCTAATACTTTTTATAAGTTCGTAACATATTAATTGATCTTAATTCCTCACCTTCATTCGTATTAGTAGTTTTTGATATCGGTATGACTGTTCAATATTTCCATTTGAACGGAAATTTGCCTTCCTTTAATGATTGATTCACAATATCTACAAATTTATTACCGAATGCCTTTAAACTTTTTAGTAATATAGCTGCATTTATTCCATTCTCACCCTCTTCCTTATCTTCTATCTCACTTATTATTTCATTAAGATCTGCTATGGTTCTTTGTTCAAATCATTCATTTCATAACTTGTCAAAGTCAAGTTCACAGAATTACTGATGTTATTGTTACGTCTTGATTCAACAATTTCCTGAGCACTTTCTATGCAGTTTCTAGTGTATTTTCGACAATTTCTTGCTCAATTTTATATTCAGCATCTATAAATGTCACCTTATCTATAATATTTTCAGACTGTCCTTTTACAAACTCTTGGACTATTTTCCACATTCCTCTCTCGTTAATTTTGTTTTCAGCTGATATAATTTTACTATATTCCCTTTTGTTTTCTTATTAATGCGACTACATGATTTCTGCAGCTTTATAATTCGCCCAACCTCCTCTCTCTCGACCACTCGCGGTCGAGAATTCTCCTACGCATACCTCTGCTTGAAATCTCTCACTCTCGGCCACTCGCGGTCGAAACCTTTCCTCATCTCACGAGAGAGGCGGGAGAAGCAGTCGAATTTGTCCTGCACGCATATCTCTCCCTCTCTCTCTCCCTCTCGACCACTCGCGGTCGAGAATCCTCCTACGCATACCTCTGCTTAAAATCTCTACGAACAATCTCCCACTCGCTGTCGAGAACTTTTATCATCTCCCGGGAGAGGTGGGAGAGGCAGTCGAATTTGTCCTGCACGCATATCTCTCTCTCCCTCTCGACCACTCGCGGTCGAGAATCCTCCTACGCATACCTCTGCTTAAAATCTCTACGAACAATCTCCCACTCGCGGTCGAGAACTTTTATCATCTCCCGGGAGAGGTGGGAGAGGCAGTCGAATTTGTCCTGCACGCAT
Organism: Andricus quercusramuli; assembly: GCA_932178445.1. Classification (NCBI taxonomy): domain Eukaryota; kingdom Metazoa; phylum Arthropoda; class Insecta; order Hymenoptera; family Cynipidae; genus Andricus; species Andricus quercusramuli. Next base: position 159,542 of record CAKNXH010063366.1, read on the forward strand.
ATCTCTCCCTCTCGACCACTCGCGGTTGAGAATCATCCACGCATACCGCGGCTTAAATCTCTCTCCCTCGACCACTCGCGGTTGAGAATTCTTTCTCCGCATAATTCTACCTCTTTCCTTCTTTCCTCATCTCACGAGAGAGGTGGGAGGGGCAGTCGAATTTGTCCTGCACGCATATCTCTCCCTCTCGGCCACTCGCGGTCGAAACCTTTCCTCATCTCACGAGAAAGGTGGGAGAGGCAGTCGAATTTGTCCTGCACGCAGATCTCTACCTCTATCTCTCCTTCTCGACCACTCGCGGTCGAAACCTTTCCTCATCTCACGAGAGAAGTGATAGAGGCAGTCGAATTTGTCCTACACGCATATCTCTCCCTCTCGACCACTCGCGGTCGAAACCTTTCCTCATCTCACAAGAGAGGTGGGAGAGGCAGTCGAATTTGTCCTGCACGCATATCTCTCTCTCCCTCTCGACCACTCGCGGTCGAGAATTCTCCTAAGCAGACCTCTACCTCTTTCCTTCTTCAGAGAATTATAATCTTACTATTTACAATTTTATCCAGATATTTAATTTTCGACTTCATACATCATATTTCGAGTCACATATTATTTCTGTGTTATTCATTCACCATTTTTATACTTCTGTCCACGCACACACGCATTGCACATACTTCAATGCTTTTTTCTTCCTTTTTTTTCATTGATTATGGCGCATTTGGCGGGCGGGATTCGACCCCACTGCCAATGCTCCATCAATCGTCGAGCTGAGTGACGTTTAGCGACGATGTGCCGCAACAATTCTGGACAAGCCCGAAGCCGACTGGACACCTGGGGCACCGGCTGTTTGTCTTAAGCTATTGGAGAATTATTGAGCCGCGTTCCAGGGGAATCATATGGGACTCATCCATCAGCCTCCAGATGCGGACTACGATGTAGACACTCCTACGCAGACATCGAGAGGACTTCCGTCAACGCACGCACTCAAATCTACAAGCATCGACGCTGTTACAGTAGCAGCAGGCCAATGAACAACACAAGGTCGTGTCCATGCAGAGTGAGCCAACAACTACAACGACGGCTGCTCATCCACAGGCAGTACCAGTCATTCAGTAACCCCTCGACAGTCAGGCATATGACATGCTTGTTCATTTGCAACATCGGAGAGCCAATTGGCACTGACACAGCGCTTTCCTTCTCGAAGAGCTTGGACGGCAATTGGATGCTCTTGTGTAATTGTGAAGATATGACGAGTCCCCTGCAGAATCAAATGCAGGAGCTGCAGATTCAGGTGAATCGTTAGATGAATCAAGAAGCTAATCAGTAGATGAATCAACAGGCCAACCAGATCAATCAACAGGATAACCAAGTGAATGAACAGTCCAGCCAGATTAACTCCCAGATCACTCAGATTCAGCTGAAAACTAAGGAACAGCTTCTCGCTTCACAACAAACCAACTGTACAACACCCAATGGACGCCTTGAATCATGCCATGAAATTCAGCGCTTCATCCTGCTGGTATCAATCCATCATCTCTTCATGAAGCGGACATCCCGGTAACAAAGGAGCCAATGAGTTACAAATGAACAATCACTTCACGACTAGCAAGGAAAGAACCTTGCCGACCCACGGTTCGGTCATCTTCAAGCTGCCGATCTTCTACTCGGAACCGACGGTAACCATTTGTTCCTGTGAACCGAGCTGCGCGCGAACGCTCGCCCCACTGACTACATCCCACATGATGGAATCTGGCAACGGAGAGATCATCATTGCCGCCTGAGAGCAGTCTCTAATGCTTCCAGACCTACCAAATTCAAACCAAGTCAAGCCACGTATTGATTCGATGAAGACGCCACAAACATGCTTGCGGCGCCGAACTCTGCATGATGCATCGGCAGATTCCGGTGAACGAACCAGACATCGATTTGCAGCGCATTGTATTGAGTGTCCGTGAGAATGACCCAGTCGTACACTACCGACAGTTGGCTGTGACATCTGCCCGAGTTCTTTTGGAGGATCGCTTTGTCGACGATATATTGACGAGATGCAACGACCTTCGAGAAGCGTAGTAGCTACAGAGGCAGCTTATCGGTGGATTTCGTCTCCGCAAATGGATCGCCAATCCACCGGAGCTATTAGAAGATTCACCCGAACAAGACCGTCTTCGCCCGACCCGACTTCAACTTTGCAGTGATGGCCTTACCAACGAGCTCGGCGCTTTCGGGGATCCACAGAATGATCGGCTTCGTCTGACTCCACCCGAGATTGACTCGCATAATTTGACTAAGCGCACAATTTTCGACACCACTGCTAGATTATTATTTGATCCTTGCAGTTGGATCGCGACCGGCACTCTCATCCGAAACTAAATAATACGAATGCTAATATGATAATCGACTTGCAACTCTCTCAAAGGTTTTTGTGGGTTTCCTTTGAGTTTAGCATGGCATAAGCCGGAGTTGCTGAGCGGCATGGGGCCTACGCACCAGAAGGTGCCTCTCATGACCGTCAAGTCAGAATGAATGAGCGGGTGCTGTTAAACGCAAAACAACGTCATCAGCGGCTTCAGTCGAACCAGAGCATGGAAATTCCACCTTACGGCGGGCGGCTAGCAGATAGTCGTTCAAGGAACGAGGCGGGCGGTATGTTTGGTTTTCGGCTCATCTCCAGTAGAAGGCGCCACTTGAGGACCGTCGAGGTCCCTCTCATCAACTGCCGCACGTCAACTCCGTTCAGTTACACTTCCTGCTTCAACCCGAACGGACGTATGTCGGCGCGTGTGTGGCTACGCGGTAGGACTCAGCCGGGCAGTCCCGTTCATCAGGCTCTCGTCGCGCTTAACTCGGATTGGACGTATGGTCGAACGGCGCTTGTTTAGTGTAGTGTAGTGGATTGCAATTCAACCAACAAAGCCACGGTGCTTGTGTAGTGCAGGGCAGTGGATTGTAACAAATAAAGTCAATTCGTTCAGCAGCTCAACGACTAGTGTCTTTGTGATCTCCCGTCACCCCCTCCTTCTACGCCGAAACTAAACAGGTCATTAGGATGCACCCTACAATAGTAGGGTGTTTTTTTTTTTTGGAGAGGAGGTGAGAATGCATTTACGCACTGAGTATGGGACTCGACCTAAAAACGGTAATACCCACTAAACTCACCACCTCTTCCCGCCAACTCATGTCCTCGGAACCGCTTTCGCATTACTTTAAGGACATGGGGGTAAGGCCACTAGGTCGTGCTTCGACTTCCACTTTTGAGCGCCAGCTTGGCGTACTTCCGATCATCATCCAACCAGGATGCACGCATCGTCCTCAGTAGTGTGGTGGTACCACACAACGGGCTCGTCGGCCTTCGGCATCCTGGTTGGGTACTGTTCTTCTAGGCAGCGCGTCCTTGAGGCTTCCTTGCCGAAGTTGCCTCACGGAACGCCCTGCACCTCATTGTCCCGGGCCGATGGTCTGTCTGGGGCTTCTCTTCGTTTGTGACGCAGAGGTAGCACTGCGGCGTACTTTCGCACGCCGCAGCCCTATGGCCCTCCTTGCCACATCTCCAGCAGGCCCTCGTACGGTCTGGGCCTTCGCAACCGGCTGCCATATGGCTGAAGCCTAAGCAGCGGTAGCATCGAACCTTTTCCGTTTTTTTGTGTACACGACAGGAAACCCACCCCACCTTCAGCTGTCCTGTGCGTACTAACCTCGCGGCCAGTTCCTCGGCTAGCTCCACGAAAGTCTTCAGATTGCCTCTGAAGGGTCTTCTCGTGAGGTTGACCTTCACCTATCCAGCATCCTCGTTGCCAAAGTGGCTTCTCACAGCCACTTCGACTTCACCGGCTTCCGTTGTTGGATCGAGGTCCAAGACCTCGATCTCGGTACGGGGCACAAGCTCGCGCACGATACCCCCCACCCCAACCGCCGAAAATTTGGCCCTGCCCTCTGTACTATGTTCGAGCTCCACAAGGACCTCTCCGTTTCTTGTTTGCTTGACTCTCTTGATTTTTACGCCAAGGTCATCAGGCTTCACCCTTTGTTTGAGGTCCTTGAGGACCTCGGCATAGCTTAGACCCTCAGCCGGTTTTATGAGAACCACCTCGGGTCGAGCTCTCCTCTTCGGCTTCTTCTTCTTCTTCTTCATGGGTGCGGGTGTAGAAGCGATCCCTTCCACATCCCCCTCCTTTAGAGTTGAGGACGCCGCGATGGTAGTGCGGGTCCACGGTTTCTTCGCCCTCTGTTTTATAACGTTTGCCTCAACGGTACTCGTTGAAAGCTCCCTGTCACGCTTCCCAGGTTGGGTGTTGGGAGCCTCCACGGCTTCTTCTGTTTGAGTCCCGCTGTGGCTCGTGTCTTTATCACCCTTCGCCTTATTCAGGTGCTTTTTTCGACCTCCTTTTCAACATGTTTAATCATTTCTTGGTAGGAGAGTTCGGCAGAGCCTAAGGTCAATGCCATCCTCTCCATTGAAGCCTGAGCCTCCTTCAGTCCATCCCTGATAGGCAAGAACATATTTCTCTTCGTGGAGCAGAAGTCCTGCATCCTGTCCAACACATCGTCCAATTCAATGTAGATCCTCCGAGCCTCCTCCATCTTTTCCTCTGCATTCCTTTGGTCCTGTCTGGCACACGACTCTTCACTGGCGTCCAGCCCTTCTGCGACATCTAAATCTCCTTCCAACTCCTCACATACACTTCGGTTTATATTTACTTTGTGCTCCATTTAAATTCCCACGAGTAGCTAGGGAAATAAAGGTCCACCCCCGCAGAGCCCCACATGCGAGGGTAAGATCTGTGTACTCTAGAAGGCGACCTGGTATCTTAGAGATACCGTTTGGAACACCACACCCCTGGTGCCACACAGTCTTCGGCGCGGTGGATTAACGCCTTGATTTGGAGGTTTTTCCTTCGTCACCATCCCTGGAACCTTGCCTGCGATTGCTTATTGAGTAGTGTAACCGTATTCAGCAGAAACCCTCGGCACAGGGCCGCAACAGGAAGCGGCCGTAGTTTTTTCTCGGTGTGTCCTTCACCCAGTCTGTTCGGTCCGCGGGGCCTATTTTATTTCAGCCCTACCCTCTGTTTTCAGCGAGCATTCACCTATCCGCCACCCGGGGACGCGCCGCGTATGGGTTACAGACTCCCACTGTGGACTATAGTAGGGTGTGGTTAGCTTATGAGTTGCTTATGATGACCAAATTAACGTATGAGAAGACAGTTTTTGGAATACTGTTTGTACATTATTCATTCGCATCTTAATTTTGCACACAGTCTGATTTAGGGTGGGATATTTTTAATACGGAAGTTCAGTCGATAGTTAATCAAATAAACCTTTTGCACTGTATAGTTTATAAACAATTTATTTTCAATAGAAAACAACGAGTATAATTATAGATAGTATTTTGAGAAACAAAATAGACTATTGTTCATAAGATTGGATAAAAATCTAAACTTCTTAATAAGACTAAAGAAAAAACAAAAACTGTGAAATCTATCTGCTATTCATGTAATAACTAAGAAATTGTTTCCCCACGAAGTGAATAAGTGCCTTTTCAAACGTTTTATATCAGTTGGTAAGTATAATGATAGGGATGCACAGTAAACATTACCAGTGACAATCAAACATCGAAGTAGAAAGGTATATATTTTTTTACATTGCCTTTAGAGAATTATTTCAATCTTTAATACGAAAGCTTGGATATAGTTGATCTAATTTCTTTGAAATTAGGGAGATAAACTTTTCTTTCTTTCCAGAAAATTTTAGGAATTTAGGGAATCTGTCAAATTTTCATTGCTCTAAACTAAATATAAAACTCTTCGCTTTGAAGAAAGGCATACAATTTCGTACTGTTTCAAATAATAAACTAAGAGAGTTAAAGTTTCCACTCCTCCTTGAAATGAAAAAATTGTAATTATAATAGATTCTAACAATTGATTGAATTATTTTCATTGAAACTATTATCAGAAGTCAAGAAGTTTGAAGTCTTTTTCATTGTCAAATGAAACATTGATTTAAAAATTATTGGTTTCTAATTATTAATTTTATTTTATTATATAATTTCAAATATTTGAAATTTATCTCAAACAATTTTTTATGTTATAAATGACAAATTATCATTTTCTTGTTACATTTATGCGCTTTTTTCAAAATTTAAATAATAAAACGAACCAGTAAGAAAAAACAGTAATAATAAAACAAAAGCATCTTTCTTCAAATCTACTCAAATAATATTAAGTATTTAACGTAAAAATAAAATAAAATACAGAATTTTGATTTTATTAAATCGTTCAGAAAAATGATGAAATGCAGCCATACACGTTTTCATTTTGTTGCAATAAACTAAAAGAGATTATATGAATTTTTTATATACTTATTCTTGCTGAACACGAATACTAATTAAAAAATTGTTTTTCACAAGTATCAGTTTTTAACGATTAGTCCATGCCCTTTTCCAACTATCTCAATATTTCAGGACGACTAGACACAGTCTGAAAAAATATTTATTATCTCGGTTAAGTTATTATATCTATTCAAAATCAATAGTTATATTGACAACAGAAGCGAACAGTTTCTGATTTTTTTTTTATTTAAAAAGATAATAACAATTATTGTAGGATAACCGCAGAGATTATAACCTGCATATCGAAAAAATAAGCCTAACTTCTTCACGATTATTTTAGAAAACATTGCGTCAATAAACTCAGGACATAAACTTTGGAATTTTTTACGAAATTATTTTATTTTTGTATATTTTTGCAAAAACTGCAAATTTTTGTTTGTTGGTTAGCTTACCCATTACAGCTTTGAAATATGTTTACAACACCTCACATTTAGTTTCTTTGCACAAATTATCTACAACAGCATAGTAATATTCTACTTTATTATATCAGTACTTACCCCAGACTGATTTCCGTCGTTATTACTTATTTTGCAAAATATTTTAACCACCAATTTCCATTTTCACTTATCACTTTTCAAATATTTGAAAACATCACGAACGCAGGCGCTAAACTATTCCCTAGTCCCTGCACGGCTTAAACTTATCTCTTTCAGAAAACTTCTCAGCAAATTCCCTTCAATCATCTGATTGGTTGAAAAACCTACTCCGCAAATCTGTTACTCTGCTAATATGTATCCATGGGACTGCGCCCTAAGAAGCCATAGAAACACGAGAGCTTGCATGAAGAAATGCATGGACGTGAAGGAAGCTAGAGTAGTATACCAGGACAGAAAAGTGTGGTGACAAATAGTTTTTAAACAGACTGACGATAGAGTGAATGACGCCTGAAACAAAAGACCTTGGATACTATTGGGCTCAAGTGGGGAACACATAACAATTTTTTGAGGCTCTTTACTTGGGATGATCACTAGAGAGGTTGATCAGCCACCTGGCTCGGAGCAGTGTTGCGGAATGAACTTGTCATTTAAATAAATAACACGAGAATTCTAGATCAATCTAAAATATCTATACCATACACCTATATACCTATCTACCTTATACCTATATACACACCTACACATTACTATTTTCCAGCCGAGCAAATCACGCCTACCCCGAAAGGGAAATAATTTAATGGTATAATAATAAAATTTTAATGGAAAGTTTTATAAAAAGTATGGCAACCGCGATGAAACGTCGTACGTTCGTTCAGACAAAAATATTTTGACAAAAGCATGATGACTGTGGAATTGCTGATAACCTGAAATCTCATTATCATTGGGCCATGTAAACATCCGTGATACATTTTCATGGGTTTTGGGGCAAGAGCAAGTTTGTGTGTTAAGAAAAGATCTCTCAACGAATTACTAGTGAACGTTCGCGCAATTGTACAAGAAAAATTGATTGACTTCCAACGCAATAAAATGAGGTTCTCTACTATTGCTCTACTCGTTGCCATTGCAGCATTCGGCATATATTTTGGTAAGTATCATATTTAAAATAACGTTGGCTTGATAAACAAAAATTCTTCAAAATTTATGAATACCATTTTTTGTGTTTTGTAATTTAATTTTTAACTCAGCAAGGTGCGGCTGAAACGAGTATAAATAAAAGTTGAATGTTGAGGGGCCATCCGCATTCCAGGTTTGGGGAGAGAGGGATTATTTATTGAAAAAGTCCACGTCAATATTTTCTGAACCATGTTGAAATTCAACATTTCTCTTCACAAAAAGCTATAGAATACGAATAAAAAATTAGTATTCAAATATCATCCCCATAAGTCCGGTTTATAAGGTCCCAAAAAAACCCATAAGTGGAAAATTGGGTTTTGCGAGTTTTTGGTGATAAAGTTGATTTTATTATGGTTTTTGAACAATTTTTTTCAAATACAAATAATTATTGTTTTTGGCAATTTTCTCTTAGAATAGAGTTAAACTAGCTGTGAATTCGATTTCGAGTGTTTCCACTTTGTTTGTATTTATAATTATATGGTGCTCATTTCACGAGCACTTTGCTTCCCGATAGCAAATGTATTTGCTTCCTCATAGAGGAAGCATTAGTTATTTTTTTCAATAATAGGCAAACCGAAGTCTTCATTTTGCTCAATTTAAAAATAGAAATTTACCAAAAATGAAAAATTACAGAATAATACAAAAATGTTTTAAATAACAAGACAAATCAGACAAATCAAATCTTGGGTTCGAAATAATAATTTTTTGAGCTGGAAAAGGGAAACGAAAAGTTCTGTCGCACCCTATCCCTTTCCCAGCTTTACGATTTCTTCACAAAACTTGTCATAATATTACTCTATTTGAAAATTTATGATCAAAAAGTCTTTTCTATTCATGCATCAACTTTAAATTATGTCGGTGAAAAAAGTTTTTCTGTTTGAACCTGATGATTCAGATATTATAAATGAGCAGAAATTCCCTAATCTTCAATAAAGTGTATTATTATTATTATAGATCAATCAATTTGCCTTGAATCAAGAGATTTTTTCCGTTCTTGCATCAATTTTGAATTATGTTACTGAAAAGAAGTTTTACTATGAAAAACCGTGTTTTCAAATATTATGCAATTTCACAATTTCCATACTCTCCAATAAAATGTCTTAATATTATAGGTCAATCGATTCATCTCGAATCAACACATATTTTCTGTTCTTGCATCAACTTTGAATTATGTTAATGAAAACAGTTTTACTATAAAAAAACGATTTTCAAAATATATAAATTACCATAACTTCCCTACTCTTTGATAAAATGCATTATTATTGTAGGTCAATCGATTCGTTTCGAACCAAGGAATCTTTTATATTCTTGCATCAACTCTGAATTATGCTAAAGAAAAAAGTTTTACTATAAAAAACCGATTTTCAAAATATATAAATTACCATAACTTCCCTACTCTTCAATAAAATGTATTAATATTATAGGTCAATCGATTCGTCCCGAACCAAGGCATCTTTTATATTGTTGCGTCAACTTTGAATTATGCGAATGAAAAAAGTTTTGCTATGAAAAACCGATTTTTAAAATATTATTGAGTGCTAGAAAAAAATGCATTAAATATTTTTTGAAATCCTTCGGTCAGTTTCAAGATATTAGTGAGGAAAATAAGCTCTCCAAATTTCATCAATTTATCTGCAACCGTTTTCTAGTTATCGTGTTCACAAAAAAGCGTGACATCCACACATCCACACATCCACACATCCACACATCCACACATCCATACATCCACACATCCACACACACACACATCCGGACAATTGCTTAGAACATTGTATTAGACATTTTTAAATTAGGGAGGGTTCAATTAAATGAATTTAAAAAATTTGAAAAATGTCACCATTACAAAGCTTCCTCTATGAGGAAGCAAAAGTTGCGATTTTCTAAGTATTTAAAATTATATTCAACTTCTCAGTTAGATCGAGGCAATAATTAATTCAAGTTGACAAAAATAATCGTTCACACACATTATTATTTGAAATAGTATTCTCTTTGAATAATGTTAGAGAATTGCGGATTTTTCTGAAATTTTCAACTTTTCAATTGTTTTGAGCCAATAATAGATAAAAAATAAAAAATTATTTATAATAATATTCTCTTAGAATGGTGCTAGAAAGTTGCAGCTTTTTCTAAACATTTCCACTCTTCGTTAAGTTTTTAATGAGAGTGAGGCAATAATTGATTCTAGTTCACAAAAAAAATTGTTTAAACAGATTAATATTGTTTCAAATAACATTATTTTACATTATTTTAAGTCATATTATTAGAAATAACATTAAAGTACAATTTTTCTGAAACTATTAGCTTTTCAGTCAGATTGATGCGATAATTAAAAAAAAATTTATAATAATATTCTCTTAGCATAATGCAAGAAAGTTGCAGTTTTATGTAAAATGTTCCACATTCGATGCACTTGCAAATCATGGTGAAGTATCCAAATTAAGAAAAATAATTGTTTAAACAAATTAATATTATTTCAAATAATATTCTCTCTGAATAATGTTAGAACGTTGTGGGTTTTCCTGAAATTTTCTACTTTTTAGTTGGATTTAGGCAATAATCCATACAAAATAAATAATTATTTATAATAATATTTTTTTTAGAGTAATGCTAGGAAGTTGCAGTTCTTTCTTAAAATCAACTATTGATTTAAGTTGCCAAACTAACTATTTAAACAATTTATTATAGTTTATAACTCTCTAGGAGATTTTAGAATCATGAGAAAAAAAATATTATTCACACAATTATATTGTTTACAAGGTTTAAAATTTGTTTAAACAATCCGTGAACAATGAGTTGTCACGAATGACGAATAGATATCGTTCCTTGAATACAATAAAAAGCAGATAAATTTTTTAAAATTTTGAAACTTCAATTTAAACATTATTTTTACCCCCTCCACTCTCAGTCAAAAAATCCTTTAAATATGGATTTCCATATTCGGGCATATAGCTAGAATATGGAATATGGAAATCCATATTTAAAGGATTCTTCGACTGAGAGTGGAGACGACAAAAATAATGTTTAAATTGAAGTTTTCCAATTTTAGAAAATTCATCTGCTTTTTGTTGCTTTCAAGGAACGATATCTGGTTGTCATTCATGACAATTTATTGTTCTCTGATTATTCAAACAAAATATAAACATTATAAACAATATAATTGTTCAAATAGTAATTTTTTCCATGATTCTAAAATCTCCTAGAGAGATGGCTGAGACGCATCCAGCCATACGTTTAGATTTTTTTCTGGGACTATTAGTTCGTTCTAGCTATATCTCCGAATATGGAAATCCATATTGAAAGGGTTTTTTGGTATTCAGTGACAGTGGAGGGGATATAAACAATGTTCAATTGAATAATTGGTTACTATTATTAGCTTGTTACAGTTGACAATAGAATTATCTTTATTTATTTTGTGTTTATTTAGTGTCTGATTACATAATTGTAAATTAAACGACCAAAAACGTGGAAAATTTTTATAAAAATTGTATTTGTTTGAATAATTATTTTTTCGCGGTGAATACAAAATCTCTTCGGGGTATTTGATTGAAGTATCTACTAATATGCTTGAAATTTTTTTCTGACTAATACATTTGTTTATATTGAGCTCCGAATTGTGTATAACAATCTAATTGTTTGAAAATAATTTTTTGGGCCTAATTAGAAAATCTCCTAGAGATATGGCTGAGGCGAGTCCAGACATGTTTTTCAGTTTTTAATAGGACAATTAGTTTTGTTCGAATAAATTCCCCAAGTTTCAAATCTATATGTATAGCTAGATTCAGGGTCCTGAAAAATTGAGACATATGATATGATCCATACAGAAAATTTAAAGAATGTTTCACACATCTTTTTTATTTCTAAAAAATATATTCACAAACAAAATTCTTGAAATTATTATCTCTATAGTTTATTTATTATTTGTTCGTAATTACAAAGCCAAAGCAAAGATAAAAATTTCAGAAAAAACGTCAACTTTCTAACACCATCCTAAGAGGAAGTGGCTAAAAACAATAATAAATTGAATTAACAATTTACGTAAACATCTAATTATAAGCAGAAAGTAGAACTTGAAGTATTAGAAATAATTTGTATTGGAAAAGCCGCTTATGGGGTTTTTGGGACCCTATAAAATAGACTTATGGGGGTGATATTCAAAAACTAGTCTATTATTTGTATCATAAAGCTAATGTTGATTTGCAAAATTGGAAATGGCTCATCCGACACGGCGGACCGTATATAAAAACATTTTTTAATTATCAAGAAACTCTGTGTGAGAATCGAAAATTACTTTGTTTTTTTTCCGGTCGCTGATAACGAATCTGAAGTCAACATTTCAAAATTCCAAATGGCTGATCCAATATCATGAAAGTAAAAATACTTCAGTTCAGTTTACCTCTGGCTTGTTTGTTAAAAGTTCAATTTTGGCGATTTTCATATTATTTTTCATCATCTTGTGAGTAATTCATCACATAACATCACTATGATGGAAAAATTTCGTATTCACATAATAATTAACAATAATATAAACAAATTTCATTAAAAAATGTGCACTTTGGGTGTGTTTTGAAGAAAAACATGGGTTTTTCGGTCTATACTTATAATTAGCTAACTCTAGGCAGTTTTATTACAAGAGAAAACTGAACAATAATATTTGTAATTGTTATAAACAAATTTTACAACAAATAAAAAAAGGCCGGGAAAATAGTATATTGCGTGACGAGGGTCGAAAGGCAACGATTTCACGAGTGTGAAGTTAGCTGCCCGAGCGAAGCGAGGGCTGATATCACACGAGTGAAATCGTTGCCTCGTTCCGAGTCATGCATACAATTTTTCATCATATCGATTGAGGTATGATGAAAAGTATTTTTTCATTATCAATTGAGTAAGAAATTCCTCACTTGCCTCAAGTTGCCAGGGCAACGATACTAAAAGTTGATTCAATAATAAAAATTTAACAAAAAAATTCTGAAGCAAGTTCTTCTTTCATTGCCAAAATTCGACTCCAGGCTTCCATTTTACGTCTAAAGCAAGTCTTGAGCTTCAGGATCTAGGAGAATTACTTTCTTTTTCCATTTTTGCCTTTGATTTACAATTTTTGGGTCAGTTGAAATCAGCAATTTCCGTCGAAGATCTTTATTAGTAGCCTCTCTGCTGCATTTTCGAGTGTGAAACTCTCGTAGATGTCTGAAAATTTTGTTGTTCGCCTCTTGAGCTTCTGCCGTCAATTGACCAATGGGGAGGAAAGCAGATTCAGTAATTTTGGCTCCATGTATGAGAATCTTGTGTGCTGTTACTGGCAGTTAGTGCCACAACAAGATTTCTCGTGTCAAATTGACCTGCTCATTATCTATCAAGTTAGCCGTGCGAAGGTAATCCAACAGAATTCTTACGTCTTTACTGGTACTTGCGATTAACAGATCACTTAGAATCTTACTCGGCACTCTAATAGAAATAATTTCTCAATTATATGTATATAGACACAGAAAGAATGAAAAGTACTGGAAACTAAATGGCTCAGAACATGAGAATGAAAAATAATCAGATCAGCAAAAGCATGTGTTATTTTCTTTGCTTTACTTCAGATCAATGAGACGCAATTTCAATTAGTAGGACCTATGTAATAGTAGGGTGACCAGATGGGTTACACCAATAACCGGGACACTCAGAAATTTTTCATGTTACCACTTTATAGGCACATTACATTAAAGGCACAAATATTAATTGTATAATAGCTATACTTTTATTCCAAAATCCAGAATCAACAACAATTGACGATCATCTTTTTTGCGCTCAATGGATTTATATGATTTTTACGAAAAACCGGGACAAACCGGGATTTCTCCGAAAAACCGGGACATTTTAAGTAAAAACCGGGACGCCCCAACTTGAGGTCGAAAACCGGGACATGTCCCGGTAAACCGGGACGTCTGGTCACCATATGTAATAGTATAAAATGTTATCAGTTCACGATTGTTGAAAGATGAACAAGAATAATCATGAATATTTAGTACAGGGAGATGAAATAATGTCTGGGTGAAGCCGCGTACCATAATGTATGTGATTTAGCTTATCAACTCTTGGAGAAAAACTTTCATCAGACTCATGAGTGTCCCGACTTTCATTTGTTGTGAGTATCATTGCACTCGAAAATTGAGGCAACTGAGGAATTTTTTACTCAATTGATAAAGAAAAAATATTTTTTTCCGGCCCTTTCTTTTATTTGTTATCAAATTTGTTTATAACAATTATAAATATTATTGTTCAGTTGTCTTTTGTATTAAAACTGCCTCGAGTTAGCTAATTATAAGTACAGACCGAAAAAACGCTGTTTTTCTTTCAAACACACCCAAAGTGCACATTTTGTAATAAAATTTGTTTATATTATTGTCAATTATTATTTAAATACGAAATTTTTCCATTATAGCCATGTTATGCGATGAAGTATTGCTCGCTATTGGATAATCTTCTAGTAATGTTGCACTATCAAATTGAGTTGATTGCGAAACTTTTTACTCTATTTCTAAGAAGCCAGAGGACTAAACTAAAAAAATGGTCATTTTTTTACCACGTATTTGTTTATTTATAAAAAACTGCATATCTTTTTCAAAAATCGGCCTGGAACATTCTCTCCGGAATTTTCTCAGCTATTTTCGAAAAAAAAAATATATCTAAATCGGTCCACAGATTCAGCAGGAATCGTATTTTGAACCAAAAAATGTACTCTTTCCCCACTGTGTGACGGACCGTTTATAAAAACATTTTTTAATTATCAAGAAACTCTGCGTGAGAACCGAAAATTACTATGTTTTTTTTCGGGTCGCTGATAACGAATCTGAACTCAAAATTTCAAAATTCCAAATGGCTGATCCAATATCATGAAGGAAAAAATGTTTTAGTTCAATTTACGTATGGTCTGTCATATTGGCTTAGCCATTTGGCATTTTGAAATTTTGATTTCAGATTTCTTATCAGCGTTAGTAGTGAGGTACAACTATAGGGTGGCCATCGCCGTCTACCCCCACTCCTCGGCCGTCTGTGTAGACTGGCGCCTATCCCCACCACTACGTCGCGAGGCCAGTGACCCCTGTGGGGGGGCATATGTGAACCACACGTAATACGTGACCCACATGTACACCCCCCCACACACACACAAACTGATAACTATAGCTGATGCGGGCACGGGCATGTGTGTCTAGCTTTTGTTTGCACCGATGTCTGGAGATAAAAATTGCTGGGAAAAGGGAGATCTCTAACGTTATTTCTAGTAATTCAAATCTAGGATTATACTTTTAATGATTTTAAATAAGAACTAAATATCAGAACGAACTTGTTCTTTCTTTTTAGGCCCTAAAAAAGCGTGCCAAAGCACAATCCAATCTGATTATTTTTTCGGAAGTTATCGTGCCTACAGACTACAGACAGACAGACTACCGTCTACAGACTACAGACTACAGAATACAGACTACAGACTACAGACTACAGACAGACATACACCTTCGTAAAGATCGTTTTTTCTGACTCAGGGGGTCTCAAAACGTGGAGATTTGCTGAAAACCGACCAAGTCAAATTTTACATAAAACCAATACCTTCTCATTATGAGAATGTAAAAATATATTCTTACAATATGTAGATACATGAATATATGGGCGAAATATTTGAATTGAATCGGGGTAAAGGGATGCATAGGATTGAAGAGGGGGTCTATTTCGATGGAATTTGGGTATCAAAGGGTATGGAAAGCTAAACGAGAGATTTCTGGGAGGAAGGTAGTCACGAATGATGAGGCTGGTCTAGTTGTAGATGAAGTATGGGATCTGGGTCTGTCAATACGTGGTGGAGAGACTGACCCATCTGGATATCCGACAGAATGAGCGTATATGGGTAAGACCACGCGAGAGATCCTCTTTCCCTCTGGACTCTCTGAGGCGATACGCAGACTTGCTGTACTTCCGAGCTGTTGTGCCACTTATTCGGTAGGAGAGAATATCCATGGATGGGTCTACCAGTCGTCATGGTAACACTGGTAACTGGTGTTGAATTTTCTGTGATAATAAAAAAATATGATGAATTAAAATTAAAAATTTTAAAGCTTTTTCGGATTTCAATCGTGTGCGAAATTATGAATGTTGCTGACGTTTCGTGAACATTGCAGTTCACTTCTTTAGGGCTGAGCTGAAACTGAAGTTTCAGGTTATGTTGTTCTTATATATGTATTCTCTGCGATGCTTGTGATTGGCCAGAGCGCCCCATGGTAGGGTCTGGTTGAACTTGATTAGCCAATCAAGTCTTTGAAAAAAAAAACCCCAGGAGGACGGAAAGCCAAATCGGATTTGTCTTATATCCATTGCCCCTATTGATGTAATTAGGGTGTTTTAAGAGTTGGACTGCTTCTCTATGCTTTCTTGGAAATTTATTGTACGTTTTGGCGATGACGGCTGTTTCGATATCATGCTCAGCTACTGCTGATTGTGTGAAATGTGGTAGCCTAACTATACTCTTATGTTCCTTCACGCCTTGGCTCACAGCCCTCCCGGTTTCTCCAATATAGACTTTGCCACAAGAACAGGGCATTTTATATACTCCTGGATCACGGAGAGGCGCCTTTTCATCTTCAGGGTTGTTCAGAAGTTGTCCTATTTCTGCAGCTGGCTTAAATATAGTTTGGATATTGTGTTTGTTGAGAATTATTCCTATTTGTTCTGTGATACCTTGAGTGTAGGGTAGGATGATAGTCATTTTTCTCACTCTTCCTTTAGCAGGTTGTGTTGACTTGTTATTTTGAGTGTATCTTCTTATTGCTTTATTAATTTGTTTGTGCAATCGTTTTGTATTAGGATTTTTTTTAACATTTTGTAAGTTTTCTTTATCTGTTATGAAGACAGCTCTGTATACAAGGGAGTTAATGACCGATTGCTTTTGAGATGGGTGGTGGTGGGAGGAGGCATGTAGGTATCTGTTTTTATGCGTGGGTTTTCAGTAAACTTCATGTCCTAATGTGTTATCAGATCTTTTGTAAACTAGAACGCCCAAGAAAGGTAATTTTCCGTTTTGTTCAATTTCCATAGTGAACTGGATATTAGGGGTTACACCCTAATATCTGAGAACTTGTGTAGTTCATCTAGTCCATGTCTCCAGATGAAAAAAGTGTCGCCAACGTAACGGCACAAAAATTCCGGTTTATGCTTGGATTTTTTAAAGATTTTAGTTTCTAGATTTTCCATAAAGATGTTGGCTATTGCAGGTGAGATTGGAGATCCCATTGCTGCTCCTGAGGTTTGTTCGTAGAATTGGTTATTGAAAGAGAAGTAGGTATCAGTGAGACAGTGTTCTATCAAAGGTGTGAGATTGGAGTGGAAGTTTGTAAAGGATTTAATAATATCGATTGTATGAGAGATTGGTACTTTTGTAAAGAGAGATACTACGTCGAAACTTACTAGATGTCTTGGGGTTGAATGTGAATTTGTTGTATCTTTCTGATGAAGTCAAAAGAGTTTTGCAAGTGTGTGATAGAATTTCCTGTGAAAGGATTTAGTTTTTTGCCGAGAAAGCGGGCTAGGTTTTAAATCGATGAGTTTATTGCGCTGACGATCGGTCTAATTTCAAGATTGATTGAAAATTCTCGTTTGGAAGAGTGGAAAATTTGTGATTTATTCCATGAAATGAAATGATGTCTCAGGCTACGATGTATAATGAGTCATAATAACAATAATAATCATAATCATCATATTTGTTCACTTTGAGAGCATGTATCTTTTAATTCTAAGCTACTTTCAAATTTTTCAAGCTCATAAACAGGTTTTAGATGTATTTTTTCTCAATTTGGTGAATAGATCTATTTTAATTGGTTGAAATGTAATTCTGACCTCTTTTTATTTATCATACCACTCATTTAAAAAATAAGTTTTATTATTCATATTAAAACATTGAATGAAACTCATTGATCCAGACATGGGTGCAAACAGAAGCTAGGCACACATGCACTTGCTCGCAACATCTGTAATTATCATAAGCGTTGGGGAGGGGGGCGGGTATTTACATAAATTTGATCACGTATTTCACGTGGTTCACATATGCCCCCCCCCCCCACAGATGGCCGAGGAGTGTGGGTAGACGGCGGCTACCGTTTCATAGTTGTGCCTTACTTCTAGCGTTATCTCACTGATTTTCTTGATAATTAAAAGTTTTTGTGTACAAAAACCGAAAGATAA
>CAKNXH010063367.1:0-11324 GCA_932178445.1 Andricus quercusramuli
TTTTTACCAAACAGTTGAATTTTTCACCAAAACGGTTGAATTTTCACCAAAAAGATGAATTTTCAAACAAATAGATACATTTTTTACCAAAAAAGAAGGTATATACAAAGATACGAAATTACAAACAAAAATGACGTATTTCCTACAAAGAAAATTGAATTTTCAACCCGAAAACAAGAATTTATAACAAAAAAGTTAATTTTCTATCGAATTGTTGAATTTTCATGCCAAAAAGACGGATTTTCTACAAAGCAGTTCAATTTTTAAACCAAAAAGATAAATCCTTAACTAAACCTGTAATACTTTAGATTTCCACCAAAAACTATTTTAATTTGAAAAAAAAAACAGTTTAATTCAACCATAGAAGACGAATTTTCAGAAAGACAGTTGAATCCTCAACAAAATATATGAATTTTCAACCCAATCGTTGAATTTTCAAATAGAAAAAATCAATTTTCAATTAAAAAGATAAATTTTCAACCAAAAATAGAAAATTTATATTTGCAGTTAAAAAAAATGGTTAAATTCTCAACTCTAAAGATGAATTTTCAACTAAAGTGATGATGATGAATCTTCACAAAAAAGATGAATTCTCAACAAACAGTGTAATTCGTGATATTTAAAAAAAAAATGAATATATATAAAAAACAGTTGAATGCAATAAAGAAATACGAATATTCAATAAAATAGTTAAAGTTTGAACCAAAGAGATGAATTTTCAACGAAAAAAGATGATTTTTTAACTAAGAAGATTCATTTTGTTCCAAAAAAATACGAATTTGCAACACAATACATACATTTTCAACTAAAAAAGGTCAATTTCCAATTACAAATGTAATAGTTAAATTTTCAGTTCAAAAAGTTAAGTTTCAACCAAAAAAGAAACAAATTTTCAACGAAATAGTTCAATTTCTCACCAAAGAGATGAATCTTCAACAAATAAGATAATTTTGCAACAAAGTAGTTCAACTTTCAACCAAGTTGTTGAATTTTTGACAAAGAAAAAATATATGGTTTTAACAAAATAGCTGCATTTTCAACCAGAAAACAAGAATTTTCAGTAAAAAATAATTTTCAAGAAAATAGTTAAACTTTCAACCAAAGAGATGAGTTTTCAAATAAAAATGTGAATCTGCAATAAAAAAAAATGATTTCTTAACAAAGTGTTTCAACCAAAATTAAAAAAAAGTTAAATCCTCAAGCAAAGAAGATTAATTTTCAACCAAACAGTTGCATTTTTATCCAAGAAAGATTTTTTTTTTATCCGAAAAAGATTTTAATTTTCAACATCAAAATATGAGTTTTTTACAAGAAGAAAATTGTCTACGAAGACACTTGAATTTTCTACCCAAAAAGACGAATTTTAAACAAAACAGTTAAATTTCCAACAATGAGGATGACTTTTCAACAAAATTGTTGAATTTTCAACTAATGGCATTTTTGTCCAAGAATGATGCAATTTCTATTAAAATCGATGAATTTTTAAATCAAAAAGACAAATTTGAAGAAAATAGTTCAATTTTCATCAGAAAAAGATTTCAGTTTTACTTTTCAACATCAAAATATGAGTTTTAACCAAGAAGTAAATTTTTCTACGAACATACTTGAATTTTCAAACCAAAAATACTAATTTTCAACCGAACAGTTGAATTTTCTATTAAAAAGGATGACTTTTTAACAAAATTGTTGAATTTTCAAACAAATAATAAAATGTATAACTAAAAAAATAATCTTCAGGAGAAAGCAACTGCAAAAAAATAAATAGACATAAAAACGAGGCAAATAAATTATATTTTCCCTGGCCATTAATATTCAAAGACAAAAATCTTTCTAAAAAAAATCTAATTTATTCTGCTTGACAGTTATTTAAAGTTATAGAAATTTTCTGACTTTTGCAAGATTTCTGTTCTAAATTCCTGACTTTTCCCTGACCAATAAAATTCCCTAACTTTCTTTAAAATTGTCCGGTATTGTCCGATATCTAGTAAAAGTAATTAGCAAAATAAAAATTCAAGAATCGAAACGTTTAGAGAAAAGTTAGAATTTTTTCGAAGATAAAATATTAATTTATTTCATTAAAATAATAAATATGACGTTATGTCATGTAAAATCATAATTTAAATGATTTTCACGATAAATGAACAACAAATTATTTGAGTAATTAAAAAAAATGTTATACTTTCGTTTATAAACGTTGCGAACTTTAGTGATATTTTACTTTAAATAATTTTTTTCTCCGATTGCATTATCATTAGAGAATGACAGAAAATATTTAACGTCTTTTCAGACCAGCTATGAAAGAAAAATTACTTTAAATCATTTTTTTTTCAGAAAAAAGATCTTCTTTAATCATTTTTCTTTCATAGCTGGTCTGAAAAGACGTTAAATATCTTCTGTTATTCTCTAATGATGATAAAGATTCCTTGAGATATTTTACTTTTTAATTTTAAGAAATAACTTTAAATTTAAAAATTAGTCTCGATATGTAGTTTTAAATTCGTTTTTTCAGACAACTGCAGAACCAAATTGATTCATGGAATGATGTACAACCCAATAAAAAACGAATGGCATTGGACTTCGTTCACTGGTATCAACTATGCGATTCACGCTATTAAAAAGGGAGAATAATTTCACATTACGATTATGTTGTAAATATAATTACCCTGTACCAAATTCCATTGAAAGACTCTCAAATTTAATTTAAATCAAAGCAAATTTTCTAGTTTTCATAAATTATCAAGCTTGTGTTAATGAATAAAGATTCTATAACATATTTTAAGAGTTTTTTTTATATTAAATTAAATTAAATATTAATTATAATTAATTAAATTTTAATTTTAATTAAATAAGGGGTCATAAGGTGTTTTTCTGAAATTTCCACCCCCCAAAACATGTAAGATACAGTAATATTTGCTCTGCCCCCTCCCCCATTTTACTAAAATTTTATAAATTTAGGGAACGAAGATACATATCAATTATTTTAATTAAGTTATAAACATTTATATTTGTACTAATTAATGCTCTAAAAAAAAGTATTACTTTTTTAACAAAATAGATGAAATTTTAACCAAATATTTGAATTTTTAACCAAAAAGGTGAATTTTCAAACAAGAATATTAAATTTCTACCATAAAGACGAATTTTCAATAAAATACCTAAATTTTCAACCAAATAATTGAATTTTTAACCAAAAAATATAACTTTTCTTTCGTCTTTGCCCTATTCTACTATTATATTTTTAGTACAGAATTCATCTCTTTTGATTAAAAATCATTTACTATAACATTTTTTTATTTTTATTAACATTTTATTATGATGTTAAAAAATTAACTATTTTTTTAAACAGTCTTATTTTTTGGGCAACAATTAAAAACTATTTTGTTAACATTTTATTAAATACAAATTTCGTTCTTGATTAAAAATTCAACTTTCTTTGTTGAAAATAAATAGTTTTCTACAAAAATTCGTCTTTTTAGCTTGAAAGTTCGTTTTTTTGTGTTGAAAATTAATCCTTTTTGGCAGAAAATTAATTTTTCTTGGTTGAAAATGAACTTTGAAAAACTCGAAACTATATACACAATTTTGAAAAAATTCTAACCTTCTTCTGAACTTTTCAATTATATTTTCAAGTATATTTTATTTTATGATTATTTATTTTATATTTTTAGATCAAAACTCAGCTTTTTGGATTAAAAATTTTTATTATTTGGATGAAAATTTAATTTTCTTGAAAATTCAACAAACTTTTTAAAACACTATTTAAATACAACTTTTTGTTATTATTGACTGTAAAATCTTTGTTGGTAGAGGTTTCAAATACACGGTAGAAAGTTTAAATACTTTGATAAACATTCATTTTCCGGTTGAAGATTCATAATTTTAGTTGAAAATTCATATATTCTGTTAAAAATTCATCTTTTTTGGTAGAAAATTAATCTTCTCAGTCAAAAATTAATTTTTTTGGTACAAAATTAAACTATATGGTTAAAAATTTAATTATTTTGTTGAAAATTCAACAATTTTGATGAAAAGTCTTTCTTTTATTTTTAAAATTGTTATATTTTAATTGAAAATGATTTTTTGTTTGAAAATTCATCTTTTCAGGTTGAAAATTTTACTCTTAGCTGAAAATTTAACTGTTCTATTTTTGATTGATATTCTTTTTTTAGTTAAAAATTTAACAATTTTGAAAAAATGCATCCTTTTTTGTTTAAAATTATTCTTTTTGAGTCGAAAATTAACTTTTTTTTGTAAATTCATCTTTTTGGGTTGAAAATTCATATTTTTTGGATGAATTCAACTCTTTTTGCTCCAAAATCTTTTTTGGTTGAAGTCTCAACTATTATATTTATTGCTGAGAATTAATTTTTTTTTAGTTGAAAATTTAACTGTTTGGTTAAAAACACATTTTTTGGTTGAAGATTGGTTATTTAAGTTAAAAATTTATTTCTTTTGTCGCAAATTTAACTATTTTGTTCAAAATGCGTCTTTTTTGGTTGAAAATTCATGGATTTTGCTGAAAATTCGTCTTTTCTTTGTAGAAAATTTTCGTCAAGACAAAATTCACCTTTGTGTGAATTTTTAACTAAAATATGGATTCTTCAACCAAAAATAGTTGAATTTTCAACCCAAAAGATTAATTTTCTACCAAAAAAGACTCATTTTCAACAAAGTACATAAATGTTCATCTAAAAAAAAATTTCAAATCAAAATTAGAATAGTTAAAAAGTCAGAAAAATACATGTTCAACAAAACGAAAAAACGAATTTTCAACGAAATATTTTTCTTTCGTCTAAAAAATAATTTGTTAACAAAGAATAGAAGAATTAAATTTTCAGTTAAGACAATTTTAAAACAAAAAAAATTAATTCTTAACAAAATAATTCAATTTCAAACAAAAAAAGATAAATATACAAACCAAGGATATAATATTTCTATTTGCAATTAGAAAAACAAATTTTATAAAACGAGTTTTCAGCAAAATTAATTAATTTTCAACTAAAAATATAAATTTTCAAACCAAAATGTAATAATTATATCTCCAGTTAAAAAGATTAATTTTTAACTAAAGAAAAACGAATTTTCAACCAAAGAAATTAATGTTTAATCACAATGATGAATTTTCTATCAATAAAGAAACGAATTTTCAAATAAATAGTTTTTTTCAATGAAAGAAATGAACTCTAAACAAAAAATAGAATAATTAAACTTTCTACTAAATAGATAATTTAAAAAAAAAAAGATTACGCTTCTATCAAAAAAGGTAAATTCTGAATTTTCAACTAAAATGATGAATCTTCGACTAATAAAAATGTAATTCTTAACGAAATACAGGAATTTGAAACTAAAAGGATCAATTTTGTACTAAAAATAAAGTAGGATAATTTTTAGTCAGTAAAATAAATTTTCAACCAAAAAAATAAATTTTCAACTAAAAATAGAATAGTTAAATTTTCAGTAAAAAAATTAATTTTGTATTAAATTAAAGTAAATTTTTAATGAAATAGTATAATTTTCAACCAAGAGGATTAAATTTCTATAAAAAGAGATAAATTTTCGACCAAAAATGGAACAGTTACATTTCCAGTTGAAAAAATTTATTATAAATTAGAAAATACTGATTTTCAACCAAAAGAGATGAATTTTTTGGTATAAAATTCAACTATTCCAGTTGAAGATTCATAATTTGAGTTGAAAATTCATCACATTTGTCGAAAATTGAACTGTTTGATTGAAAATAGTTTTTTTTTTTCGTTAGAAATTAATTTGTTTAACTTAACGTTTAACTATTCTATTTTTTGTTGAACATTCTTCTCTATTTTTTTTTTTCAAAATTCAACTATTGGTTAAAAATCGACTTGGATATGTATACAGTTTTGCGAATCTATTATAAATAATGTTTTTTTTTTCAGTTTCTAGGAATTCAATTAATATTACAAGCTATTCTTAAATATTGTAACACGAACGAATAATTAAATAATTAAATAATACTAAAAACCTAATTAATCACTTCTTGAATTTTTCTCTCAAAGTCCATGAATTTGAATAATAATTCAAACAATTTTTTATTTTAGATACTTATACTTAAAATGCGGAGCATATTTTGGTAAAATTAATGTAGGCGCTATATATAAATCAATTTGAACCATTTAAATTCTTAAATTTTCAAGTAAAAATTTGGATTTTCAAAAAGATAGATGAATTTGTAACCAAATAGTTGAATTTTCGACCAAAAAGATTAATTTTTTACCAAAAATACGATTTTTCAAAACAATACATTAATTCTCAATTAAAAAATTGAATTTTCAACTGAAAAGAATCAATTTTCAAACAAATAGCTGAATTTTTAACAAAAAAGATCAGTTTTCAACAAAAATGAAAAAGTTAAATTTTCAGTTAAAAAAATGAATTTTCCAGAAAAAAAACAGATTTATTTTTAAAACTAATTAAATTTAATTTTTAACCAAGTAGTTTTATTTTCAAGCAAAACGATGAATTTTCAACTAAATAGCTGGAATATTTGTATTTTAAACCAAGAAAATTAATTTTCTACCACAAAGACGTTTTTTCAAAAAAATACATGAATTTTCAACTGGAATGATTAATCTTTAACTGAAATAGTTGATTTTTTAACCAGAAAGATGAAAAAATTAATTTGCATCAAAAACAAAACTAATTTTCAACAAAATTGTTACATTTTCAAACAAAGTGATGAATCTTCAACTGGAATAGTTGAATTTTCAACTCAAAAGATTAATTTTCTACCACAAAGGCGATTTAAACAAAAAATACATTAATTCTCAATTAAGAAGTTGAATTTTCAACTAAAAAAGATCAATTTTTAAACAAATAGCTGAATATTAAACTAAAAAAGATCACTTTTCAACAAAAAATGAAATAGTTAAATTTTCATCACAAAAAAATTAATTTTCCACACACCAAAAATTTATTTTAAAAACAAATTCAATTGAACTTTTAACCAAGCAGTTTTATTTTTAAGCAAAACGATGAATTTTCAACTAAAATGATGAATGCCTAGCTGGAATATTTGAATTTTAAACCAAGAAAATGAATTTTCTACCACAAATACGATTTTTCAACAAAATACATGAATTTTCACCGGAAATGATCAATCTTTAACTGGAATAATTGATTTTTGAACCAAAAAGAAGAATTTTGAACCAAGAAGATTATTTTTAATAAATAAGACGGATTTTCAATAAGATACATGAATTTTCAATTAAAAAGATAAATTGTCAATCAACAATCAATAACTTTCACTTAAAAATTAATGTTTAACAATAAATTACAAACAACAAGATTAATTTTCAATCCATAAGATTAATTTCTACTAAAAAAAGTGAAAATTTTCTAACAAATAATAAAAAAATAATAAATAATAAAATAATAATAGAATAAAAAAAAATAAAAATAGTAAAAAAAGATAATTTTTCAACTAAATATTGAATAGGGGAAACCTCCCTACAGTAGATAATGATTTACAGTAGATAATCTTAATTAACTGGAAAACTGACAACAAATGTTCATTACATTTGTTAGTATAACGTTTCAGCAAGGATACTATATCCTCTGACGAACTTTTATTGAAATTTCATAATTAATTAATGCGTGAGAGCAAAAAATTTATTTTTAACCTGAAAAAAAAAATTTCACCTATTCTTTATTCATACTTTTTAACTTAATGAAACATTTTCATGACATGTTAATACATTAGAATCAAAGCTTGAAGTTTAATGAACAATATTTATAAATACAAAGTGTTTTTTCTTCAATATTTATAAATATTTAAGGACATTTCATTGAATATTACATTTTTCAACAGTAGATAACCAACAGTAGATAATCGGAAAATTACAAGAAATGTCTCTGTCAAAATTGGCAGCTCAGCGACTGTCTCGCAGTTGTTTTAAATTAAAGGTTGTGTTTGTTTGTTTATTTTGATTTGTGAAGTTTTTAAATTTAAATTATTTCAAATGATAAAGTAAGAAAATAATGTAAATTATTATTTATTAAAAAGCTCATAAATTTTAATTGTGTTTTAAGGAGCCTTTCGGAAAAGGTATAATTTTTTGGATTAAGGTACGTACAAAAACTGCACTTTTCTGTCATCGCAAGTCAGGTTAAATTGTATGAAGATTAAACATCTTGTACCAATCGCACCAACCTTACGAAATATCAGAGATAAAAAAATGTCAATAATTTAAACTTTTGCGTTTTTTGTAAAATAATCGTAGTTTCAACTATTATCTACTCAATAAAATGATTTTAATTGTAAGTATACTAATGATAAATTATAATTATCCAGAATTGAGTATTCTAACTTGCCCAGGAGCAATACCAGAAACGATTATCTATTGATGGACAAAGGTGTCAAAATCGTACCATTGACCAGGTCTAATAAAAAAGTTTAATACAGCTAATTGATTAATTTCGTGATATTTTTTTCTATAAGAATACTTAATTAAATATGTAAGCTTTATTTAACAATGATCATCTTTCTTTAATTTTGGAAACTGATGCAGTTAAATGCTGTTGATTTTTTCCCTATCTACTGTAGGGTGGTCTCCCCTAGTAACATTTTCAATAACAAAAATAATTTTGAACGAGAAAAAAACAAACAAATTTTCAACAAAAGAGTAACTCTCAACCAAGTAATTAAATCTTCTTTCGGAAAATATGAACTCGGAACGAAAAATGTGGCAGCTGATATTTCAAACAGAAAAGATTACAATTTTCAATAAAAAATAATGGAATTCAACCAAAAAGATCGAATTTTCAACCAAATAGATGAATATAGTAATAGAGAGCTATACTTTTACAAATGAAGAATCATTTTCATTCAATTCAATACTACTGTAATTTTTAAAAAGGTAGGCAACCTCTTAAAAATTTCCCTGACTTTAAAAAAAATTCCCTGACATTTCCAGGTCTTCCAGGTTTTCAAGGTCGCTAGACACCCTGTCTAATCATCTTACGTAATTTGTTGAAAACTAAACGTATACTTACAGTTCAAATCAAGTCTCCGCCTTTCTTCCCTCTCATCAGAAAATTGTTTCTGCACCACCATGATGATCTCCGCATCAGAATACGAAGGCATGATCCTGTCAGAGTTGAGCCAATCCTGTAAATCATCATCATTGATATTCGCAAACTCCCGAATCCTCTGCAGAATCGCGACGAACTCTGAATTAGCTGGAGGCGCAGCTTCCGAAGAAGACATGACTCTGCCGTCATCCTGCATCTGAGGCCAGCAATTCTTCCACAAACTACTGATAGTGAAGGGCGTGATTTGCATCCACGAGGTCGCAAGCCAGTGGAGAACTTCACTCATGCTAATGTTGTTCAAATGTTCAGCAACAGTCGTGCCTTGCTCGGTCGCATAGTAGAGACTTGTAAGGAACTGGTAGCGGAACCTCTTCTTTATATTCTCGAGCACACCCTCTTCCATGCAGACCAAACGCGTCACTTTAGGAGGAAGATACATCGTTTTAATCTCCCCTGCCTGGAATATATGCTCGTCAAGGAGCACAGTGTGATCATCAAGAATTAGAACCGCCTTTTGAGGAAGGGACCTCTCTTCCAAAAACCGACTGACCACAGGAACGAATTCATCCAGAAACCAGTCTCTGAAAATATCATTGTCCATCCAAGCGAGTTTCTGAGTTTTGTAGGAGACGTGGCGCATTTTGAGGTCGGCCTGGAGGTCGAGTTCCTCCTCGTCTTTACTGATGACTATCAGAGGCAATTTCGAAGTTCCTGTCGCGTTGCAACAAGTGACGATCGAAACTCGATCCCCCATGTTTGGAAATTCACTTTTTATTTCATTCCCGGATCCAAAGATCTTTGTGGGCAGTGATTTGTGGCAGAGGAAAGCCTCGCTGCAGATGAAGACCTGGTCGGCTGTTAAGTGTTCTTGCTCGGCGTATGTCATGAACTTCTCTGTGAATAATCTGACCGGATTTTCTTCACCGAAACGTTGCTCGGGACTGACCACAATGCCTCGACGCTTTTTCCACTTGCAGAGCCAACCATCACTCGCCTGGAAGGGCCAGCCGGCTCCTAATTGTTCATTGAGCTCCATCGCTTTGACGCGAATCATCGGACCTGTTGCGGGAATTCCTTGTTTCACACACTCAACATACCAGAGATAAACTACTTCATCTAGCTGCTGGTTGTAAACCTGGCTGAGATTTTTTCTGTTTACTCCGACTGCGTGCTCAGGACTTGTCTCGTACCATTTTTTTATCTTGTCTTTGACGCTGATCCATTGGTAAATTACTCGCTGACTCACGCCGAGATCTTTTGCTATCGCGAGGGAATTGTCACCTTCTTCCATTCTTTTTACTGCTTCCCATTTTTCTTTCAGAGAAACTCGGGGTCGAGACACTTTCGCCTTTTCGGATTTAGAGTCCATTTTATTCTGAAATTATTGAGTTTATAAGAGTTTTTTTTTGTAGGTGATTCTATACCAATCTATTTAGATTATTAAATTTTCCAAATAGGAAAAGAAAACAATCCAGAATTTTCAAATGCATCTATAAATTAACTAAATTCAAAATATTCCTTTTTACAAAAATCTTTGATAAAAAAAGGAAGAAAAAAAGATTTCCTACAATAAAATTGAGGTAAAATTATGTAAACTCAATTTAAAGAAATCTTAAATTATTTATAAGCAACCCTGCAGATTGGAAAGAATCATGAGTTTAGTGTCTCTATTCAAACATTTTTTGAAGTGTTTGTTCGTTAGGAATTGTTTATAATTTTAAGGTTTCTGAATGATAAATAATTAAAATAACCGGTAAAAAAAGAAAGAAAAAGAAAATTTTTAAGTTTTAACCTAAATGTGAGATTTATTCTATTTTTTTAATATGCCATTTTTTATTTATTGTTTTTAAAGTAATTACAGGGTGTCTAGCGTTTCTTCAAACAAAAATTCCAGGACTTCTCCAGGTTTTCCAGGACAACAAAATACATTTTTCCAGGTACTTTTTTACGATAAAAAAATACTTCCCACGAAACATAGTAGAAATTGTAGGTCTAGTGGAATTGAAAAAGTGTCATTTGCGAAATTTCTCATATGCCCCTAAAATCTGATTTTATAGAAAAAAAAACGTTTTTCTGGGCATTGTTCATTTTATCAAGGTGAAATATCACGACGCTAAGATAGAAAATATTAAAAATTTATCTTTTTTGCTGTATATAATATCAAAGCGAGTTTAACACCGTGTGTAATGAGACAATTGCATTTTTTAAAGGCAGTTTAATTCTAACAAAAAAGGTGAATTTTAAATCGAAAAGGACGA
>CAKNXH010063368.1:0-14981 GCA_932178445.1 Andricus quercusramuli
AGCTTACAGAGCTCAAAATTCAGTGACACCGATTTTTATTTTTCCGATATAACTCCTGAAGATCTCTTGGAAACGGTTTTGGCAATTAAGTCTAACGCTGAAGGTACAGATGGGATATCAATTAAGATGATCCACCTTGCACTTCCAGTAATTTTCCCTATCCTACTCCATATTTACAACACATCACTCCAAGTGGGTATATTTCCTGATTTTTGGAAAAATGCAATAATTCACCCTGTCGCCAAAGTACGCAACCCGTCCTCTCCAAAAGACTATCGTCCGATCTCAATTCTTTGTGCCATTTCTAAACCTCTTGAACGGATCGTCCATAAGCAATTGATTTCATATCTCGATACAAATGAACTAATTGATCCAATGCAATCGGGCTTCAGGGCTAGACACAGCACAGAAACAGCAATTATCAAAACAACAACTGATTTTAAAATTGCCATAGATGATAAGAAGATCACAATAGTAGTATTATTTGACTTCTCTAAAGCGTTCGATATGGTCAACCACGAGCTTCTCTTATATAAAATGAAATCGTTAAAACTGTCTAAATCGGCCATTTTATGGTTTGCATCGTATCTATCCAATCGATTTCAACAAGTGAGAAATGGGAAAGGCGAACTGTCGGATTGGTCTGTGGTCGTAAGCGGGGTTCCTCAGGGCTCTACCTTGGCACCCCTACTTTTTAATATTTACACTTCTGACTTGGGCAGCGAACTAAAACATTGCAAATGTCATAAATATGCTGACGATTTTAAACTTTATCTTTCCGGACCAATTTCCAATATAACAAGGATGCTTGAGCAAGTGCAGGAGGATATTGATTGCGTAGTGCGTTGGACACAAAAAAATGGGCTCCAGATTAATCCTCAGAAAACCAAGGCTATTATCATAGGACCTTCATCTTCCCCATCACCAGAAACAATTGCGACCTTTCCACCTCTTCTAATTAATGACCTGGAAATTGAATTTTTGGATGTGGCTAGGGACTTAGGTTACATGCTTAACCGTACTCTTTCTTGGAAAGAGCACGTATTAAACATTTCAAGGAAGACCTTTAGATTACTCCAGCAACTTAAAAGAAATAAGGAGTCACTGCCAACACCTACAAGGTTGCTCCTAGTTAAGAGTTTAATTCTTCCATTTTTCGACTATGGGTGTGTCGCTTACGACGATATATCATTTGAACTAAATTATAAATTAGAGCGAGCTCTGAATGCTTGCATAAGATTCATTTATAATATACCAAAGTATGAGCATATAACACCATACAGGCAGCGTGCAGGCCTTCTAAATGTTGCCAAGAGAAGACAATTTTTTATGGGCAATCTTCTGTATAAAATTTTCCATGATCAAGCACCTAAGTATCTTTCAGACTTCTTCAAATCTAGCGACAACAAACAATCTCATCAGCCAAAACTTCGTGAAAGAAAAGCAGTACTTAACGTTCCACGTCATAGTACCTGTAAGCTGCAGAGATCCTTTATTGTGAGGGGAGCGCGACTGTGGAACAAGGTACCCTTATCGATCAGGAATGCGCCGACTAGTTTTCATTTCAAACAATATTTTTACGAATATCTCTTTACTTTGGATAACCCTATCCTTGAAATCACTCATTGGTAGCTTACACTACATTATATTATTTAGCTATATAAATGCCTGAGTATGCAAACTTATAATTCAGACCTACATTACCATTGTTACTTTTAACTCTTTATTTCTGTCATTTATTATTTTGTTTATCCTACATGTTCGATTTTTTGTATTATATTATTTCATATTATTTTGAATTGGTTATAAACTTGAAACTACATTTTTGGATTGCGAGTCAACTTGTTAATTTATGATTATCTGTCATACATATTAGGTTACTAATTTACCATATTAGATATATAACTTTCATTAGACCAGTGACTGTACATTTAGTTTGACATTGTATCATCTGTTCCTTAGAGGGCTATTTAGCCCTAGGGACTTTATAAATAAATACAAAAAATACAAAATACAAATACAATTTTGCCAAAAAAAATAAAATAAAGAGACAAAATTTTTCTTATCTAGCTTAGACATATATATAGTCAAAACCATGGAGTGCCGAATCTACTCGAAGCGTCGAATATGTCGCTACCCGGTCAAAATTTGAATTTTAAGTTTAATTCTTGTGAGGTGCAAAACTGCAACATCACATTATGAAAAAAACATTAATCTCCCGGCTTATTTACAAGCGTTTGGCGGCTAGCTACGTCACATCAAGATGGCGGAATGGGCGTGACAGAAATAGGAATTTTAAATATGTACACATTTTTCTTTATCAAATATAAATTCGAAAAAACGTTTTTTTCACACTATGCTGGTATTATTAGTGATTTGAGAGCATGCACTTTAATATGCAGAAATAAAAAAAAATTAGTGGATGACCCTATTTATCAGGCCTAAAAATCCTCTCAGCTGCTTCACGTTTTTCGGTG
The DNA here is from genome assembly GCA_932178445.1 of Andricus quercusramuli. Lineage (NCBI taxonomy): Eukaryota > Metazoa > Arthropoda > Insecta > Hymenoptera > Cynipidae > Andricus > Andricus quercusramuli. The sequence continues at coordinate 2,478 of CAKNXH010063368.1, forward strand.
CTGGAATGTCTGGAATACAGTTGAACTTTTCAGGATCCGGTTTTATTCCTTCCGTCGTCATGATGAGACCTAGGAACTTTGTCTCTTTTTTGAAAAAATTAGATTTATTGAGATTCAAATTTAGATTGTTTTCGGCTAGCCTGCCTAGGATTTTATTCAGGTGTTCAAGGTGTTGCTTGTTATTTTCCGAGGTAATTAGAGTGTCGTCTACAAAGGTTATTATCTGTTCACCCACCACCTGTAGTGCCTGGTCTAATCCTCGTACGAGGGCTGCGGTGCTCGTCTTGAGTCCGACCGGGACCATCGGAACTCGTAGCTCCTCCCTCGGTACTGAAAAGCTGTGTATTATCTTGAATAAGGGTGTGAAGGCACTTGCCAGAAGCTACTGGTCATGTCGAAATTCGACATTAACTTCGTGCCTCGGCATTTCTGGAATAGCACCTCGCCTGGCTCTGGACACGCCCAATCTTCGATTAGAATCTCGTTCAGTTTCCTCGCATCCAAGCATAGTCGAATCGATCCATCCTTCTTGATTACCGTCAGTAATCCTAGCAGCTCTCTTCGAAATACTTGTCGATGTTTCCATATTATATGTTCGAGTTTGGATATTTCTTCCTCGTTTATTTCCTGGCTCTTCTTTATTTTGTCTCTTATTTCTTCCCACGTGATTTCCGGAGACAATTCCTCCTTTGATGTTTCATTCTAATTTTTGACTTTTCCTTCGTGAATTTCTCCTTCCATTATGGTTTCTATTGCGTTGAGAATATTATGCGTCATTATTGTCTCGTCCTGTATTATACGGACTGCTGGTTGTCCATCTAAATATGGTAAAGTTAGTGTTTTGGTATCGAGATTAATGTTTGCTCGATACTCGTCCAGCACATTGATTACTATGATACAGGTGCGAGAGAGACGTGGGGCAATGAGGAAAGCCACTTGAATTGTCGTGTCAGGTAATTGTACATCGGCGTATATCTGCTTGCTGAGGCGCACTGCTTTGCCCCCCACTGGCCCGACGACAGCGATGCCTGCCAGCAGTAGGCTCGGACAGTGGCTAAATCGCTCGAGATTACCGTTCAGAAATTCTTCTGCGATACAGGTAATTTCGGCTCCCATGTCAATCAACGCCTTTGTGACTATACCGGCAATTTATATGTTTGCCGTATAGCATTTGGATCTAGGCCGGGGTTTCGTTCCTTCTTCTTTTTCCATAAGATCTTCTCGCGTATTTGTGAGCATTTTTGCAAAATATACGGTCTCCTCTGCCACGTCAATTTCACTTTTTGCTGAGTCTATTGACGTGGCTGCTGCTCGTTTCCCGCGTCATAATTTTCTTCAAGAGGGTATGTTTCGTTTTCTCGCTCTTGTTGTGAATCAATTTCAAGGTTTTGTACCTTGAATGGAGCTTGATTTTGAGGTTGTCTCCATGCGTTGTCATTGTATGGGGGACGCTGCCCCCCTGGACTACTGTTAGGTCGTGTGCCGGTGTAATTATTCGAACGACTTCCGTTCTACTGTGGCTGTGGCCAGTTTCCGTTGTTTCCAGTATTATGATTCCTTGGGTGCGCGTTTCCAGGATTGCCGTTTCTCCAATTGCCATTAAAATTAGGGTTGGTATCTCGGGCTGCATTGTTTTTATGCCTGATGTCGCTGTATCCAGTGTTGGTACTTCCAATTTTGTCGAACTCTTCTAGAAGTTCGATCAATTGTTTGCATTGCTTTACTCCTCGTCCTATGATGGCATATTTTATCTCGTCATTAAAATGACGTGCCAATTTCCTCATCTCCTTTATTAGTTCGGGTGCAGGTATTAAATCACTCACATGGGCGAATATTATTGTTACGTATTCGGCGCGAGATTTGTCCTTTCACGGTGTAAAATGGCCGAACTCCAACTTTTTCTTAATCTCGTGCTGGATTTGTTCATTCCAGTATCGTTGTTGGAACTTCATTGAAAAAGCCTCGAAGTTTAACACGTCCCTTTTTATCACTAACCACCAATCAGCGGGAGGCCCGGAGAGCGATTTTTCGATGAGATACTGTGTGTCCCAAGTTCGAGGGCGTACTACGTCCCAATATTGTTTTAATTGGCGCAGATATCTCATGGGACTTCTTTTTCCATTAAACTCGGGCAGTACGTATTTAATGTTGAGCTTGACGGACACAGCAGGTTTTCCGGGTTGGATCGACAGTTTGTCCGCGATTCGCTCTGCAACTCGAGAGTGGGCGGTCTCTAATCTGTTGAGTTGGGCCAGCATACGCAACTGCCTTTCTTCCATAGTTTGGGTCACATTTGCAGTAGTCTCCAGTGAACGGCTGATGCTGGTTTCTAATGCCTGCAATTTCACTTGTATGGCATTTTCTCGCTCTGCTATTTGTTGTTCGAGTAGTCGTTTCTCCTCCTCAACGATTCTTTGGGTCCTTCTCTCTAATTGTTCCAATCGTTGGGGATTTTGATATCACAATGGGAGATTTAATTCACTAGTAACACTGGCGAGAAAATTCCACTTTGACGTTTTCATGAGGTTTTCTCCTCACTCCCGATATTGTTTTATATTTAAGGATTTACTCGCAGTTTTAACACTGCCATGACCTGGTAAGTGTGTATTTATGATGAAACGTATAGTCCAGTGTTTCACTTCCAAGGGGGGTTAGGTTGGTGTCAGACGCCGATTTTTTTGTAACTTTACAGGTGAAAAGAGGATCCCAGACTTTAAAAAAAAAAAATTTCGGGCAATCGTTCATATTTAAGGGTGGAAAACAACCCTTCTATATTTTTGATACTTTTACTGTTTTCAGAGGTATCATTGTATTTTCTTTCCTGTTTTTGCACAAAATTGTTCTAATTGATTTTATATTATAATATTATCTTGAGTTTTAAAAATACTTACCCCCTCATAATGCAAAAAATCTACCCCTATAGGATGCTTCGCCATGTGACACATAGTTCAAGAAGTTGGACTTTGTTGCTGCAAACATCTAGTTTTGATAATTAATTCTATTAAGAATTATCAGTCTTATTCGAAATAACCCCTAAACTATGTGCCATCCACCCCTTTAGTTATTATTATTATTATTATACCATTAAGCCATTTCCCTTTCGGGGTAGGCGTGACTTGCTCGGTTGGAAAGTAGTGAAATAGGTATATAGGTATGAGGTAGATCGGTATATGGGTACAGGGTAGATGGGTATATAGGTGTTAGGTATAGATGATTTAGATTGAGCTGGAGTTCTCGTGTTATTTATATAAATGACACGTTCACTCCGCAACACTGCTCCGACCCAGGTTGCTGATCAATCTCTCTAGCGATCACCCCAAGTGAGGAGCCTCACAAAATTGTTATGTATGATTCCCCACTTGGGCCCATTAGTATCCAAGGTCTTTTTTTGAGGCATCATTCACTCTATCGTCACTCTGTTTATAAACTATTTGTCGCCACACATTTCTGTCCTGGCATACTACTCTAGCTTCATTCACGTCCATGCATTTTTTTCATGCAGGCTCTTGTATTTCTATGGCTTCTTATGTCTCTTCGTATTAGTGTCTCATTCACAGATTCTAACCATTCTTTCGGCGGTCTACCTCTGGGCATTCTGCCATTTACTTTACCTCTATACACTTGCTTGGTCAGTCGTTATTATCAATAAATAAAAAATTTAGTTAATTATATGACATTTTTGTAAGTAATGGATTAAAATATTTAGTTTGGACAATCAATAATAATATAATTAATTATTTGTTAACGATGGCACATGTTCTTATATTAATAAACCTTTGTTATGTGAAAACTACCCCTCAAAAACTTTTTATGTTTTGTTTAGCAGGCGATTTTAATGACAATACATATATAACAGAACAGTTTGAAGAATTTTTAATTAGGTTCAGGCACGAACATATTTTCATTGAAAATTGTACACACATACACATACCCTTTCGCATATCGTCGCTCTAACCCTTATTGCTCGAGGCTTTGGACTTACAATATATCTTCTACAAAATGAAAAATAAATGGAAAAAACAAACAAAATATTGCCTTCAGAATTTGTGTGAGACGCAACTTATTATTTAGACCGTCAAATGAATAATTGTCAATTAGTTTGTTTTTACGTATGTCATACGGTCTCATTCAGATAATAATAGCGACAATATTAAAATTGGATCATTTTTTAATAATAAGATAAATTGTCGTTATTATTATCCAAATGAGGCCGTATGACATACGTAAAAACAACGTAATTGACAAAATATTGACTGTTTACAAGTTGGGTGTCTGATATGATAAAAATATTATCATTTTGGCAATTTTAATAAAACTGTACAAATATAAAATTATCAGGAACGTATATAAGCCATTATCAGGCATGTATATAAAGCGAAAGAAAAGAACATTTGCTCAGTCACATTTGCTTCTTTTTCTATTATGCAAAGTATTAGTAATAAAATGAGAATCAATCCATTAAATATAATATCGTTATTGACAATAACGTTCAATAAGGAAAAACGTGGCATTCAGCCATCAGAAGTAACACCGGAGGAGGTACATCTACACGATGTAATAGAGGATATTATAATGAAAAATGTCTTTGATTCCTCATTTATTATTCAAAATTCAGTTGACTTACAATTTGCTCATGAGGATAGTCAAATTGACATACAACCGATTGAAGATGAAGAACAAGAAGAAGAAAAGGATTATGGTGAAGTTCCCAGTTGTTCATATCAAGAGGAGAGAGCTAATTTCGACTATAAAAAAGAAGCTGTTGACTTTTGAAATTCTGGAAAGAAAAAACGGTTATCTTTTACAACCTTTCATCAAAGATTCAAGAAGCTTCGTTCAGAGCGACAATTAAGAAGATGGCAAGAACAAGTCAACAGTGGTGGTGACCGAGAAGATAAGCTATACAACGTTGCAAAATACAATTTCGACAATTTGAAGGACGTTATTGATTCAAAGATGACAGTTCACGATATAGATCTTCGAAGATGGGCTTTACAAAAGAAGCATGAATTGGACATGCCATGGTTTAAAGCATCACGTTGGTGGGTATGGAAATTCAAGAAAATGCATAACATTGTTCCGCAAAAAATCACAAAATTCATATATGTATCATCTTTACATGACACTAGAGATACATAACAAGAATGTCATGTTTTTAAAAACAATGTAAAATCAGAAATTCTGAGGTATGGGGAAAGCAAAATTTGCAATTCCGATCAAAGTGGCTTTAATTTAGAATTACACAGTGGAAGATCTTTGAGCTTTAAAGGAACAAAAACTGTGGAAAATGTTGTTCAATCGGTTTCCTCCACCACGCATAGCTATACGATTCAGCCAACCATATCTGCCGATGGAAGATTACTTTCACCCCTTTTTGTAGTTTTAACGGAACCATCCGGACAATTTGGACCAAGAGTAAGCCAAGGGCTTTTTGAGGCAAACAATATTTATTTACAAGCCTCTAAATCCGGTAAACTTTCTTCAGAATTACTGCAAATGTGGCTTCAAGATGCATTTTTCCCTAACGTAGGAGAAAATTCTGTGTTATTGTTAGATTCATGGAGTGGCCAGTGTGAACAAACCGTGCAAACTGCTATACCGGAAGGTAAAACCCTTTTACTGAAAACTATTCCAAAAGGCACAACTGGGAAAATTCAGCCCTTGGATGTGTTTGGGTCTAGGATCTGGAAGAATTTCGAACGAAAAATCTCTGAAACTTCCATTCTTTTGGGGTCTGATATTAACTTGCATATTAGAACTAACATTATAAAATTACAGTCCCTCACGCATAACCCATTGTCTTTACCTAGATTTATTAACGTCTTCAAATATTCTTGATATAAAAGCGAATATATAGAAAGTAGACCTCCACATTTTGATAACCCTGTTGACTTTTCTTTCAAGGAAGATATTGAACCTTTTTGTGATATTTGCGGTGATGTTGCAGTAATAGCATGTGCATGGTGCAAGAAGAGGTTGTGTCTAAAACACTTCTTCGAAGAATATCATTACTGTGAAAACTTCGTGCCTTAAAAATCGAATGATATTGTTTCTTTTTAACTAATCTTTCGTTATTTGAAACAATTTTAGATTAAAATTAGAATTTTCAATGGAAATATGTTCGTGCCTGAACCTAAATAAAAATTCTTTAAACAGTTCTGTTATATACGTATTGTCATTAAAATCGCCTGCTGAACAAAACATAAAAAGTTTTTGAGGGGTAGTTTTCACATAACAAGGGTTTATTAATATAAGAACATGTGCCATTGTTAACAAATAATTAGTTATATCATTATTGATTTTCCAAACTAAATATTTTAATCCATTACTTACAAAAATGTCATATTATTAACTAAATTTTTTATTCATTGATAATACTGAAGGGGTAGATGGCACATAATTTAGGGGTTATTTCGAATGAGACTGATAATTCTTAATAGAATTAATTATCAAAACTAGATGTTTGCAGCAACAAAGTTCAAAATCTTAAACTATGTGTCATATGGCGAAGCATCCTATAGGGGTAGATTTTTTGAAGTATGATACTCTAAGGGGTAAGTATTTTTAAAACTCAAGATAATATTATAATATAGAATCAGAACAATTTTGTGCAAAAACAAGAAAGAAAAAACAATGATACCTCTTAAAACAGTAAAAGTATCAAAAATATAGAAGGGGTGATTTCCACCCCTGAATATGAACGATTGCTCAAACAATTAATTTTTTTCATAGTCTGGGATCCTCTTTTCACCTGCAAAGTTACAAAAAAAATCGGCGTCGGACACCAACCTAACCCCCTGTTCGTAAAATTACAAGCTGCTTCCATATGCGTATTGCGGAGTACCGACCATAGCACGAGAACACTGATTCACTTTCAAATGTCACTTCCTCGTTGAATTCGTCTCTTATTACGTACCGTTCACGGAAGAAAATTCTTGTTTCGTAGACGACAGTAATATTTCTTCCGCACTCGATGGTAAGAATATACTGTTCGTAGGGGACACTACTCGCGGCACTAATTTGAGCAATCTTTTTCATTTTAAGATCAACTGTCTTTCAGAACAAGGTTTTCACACACCGATTTTCACGTTTACAATTTCACTGTCTCTTTGTTTGTTCAGTAAGCCATTGATCAACTGTTTCTATCCTGTGGCTGCCCTGTTTCACTCTTCGATTCTCTAAATACTCATCTAGTTTAGCCATGCCCTGGGGTACATTTTTCTGGCTCGTAGGAGGAGGTAAGTAAACTTTTTTAAAATTTTTGTCGCCACGGAAGAAAGACTCGGTTCATTTTTTCTGATCCATTTTTAAACTATATTTAAGAAAAGAATGTGATTTTTTTTCGACTTCTCATGCCCCACGTTGGGTGCCAATTGTAATCGCACGCTTATTTAAGAGCTGTTAACTGAATAAAGTAAATTAAAATTACTTATACATGCAATAAAAATCATAAGCCTAATTATCAATAAAGAAGGGTTCTCATGAGAGGAAAAATGAGATTCCGGTATACACAACTTGATTTATTCAAGAAAACCTACTCTAGCTAAAAATACACAATCTATACCTTTTTTCTGCGATTATATCTGTAATCGAGCCTACTCTAACCTTATATTTAAGAGAAAAGAAACGATTTTTTTTAATATGGCCTCTAGCCTTTGGAACTAGTTCAGGAATTACCTGTTCTTATAATAAAGTATAGAAATTCTTTTTATGGATTTTGTTTTTGCATTCGGCATTTCAATTTTAATATGACGCACACAATATTAAATTTGATTTGATTCACAATATAATTCGCTTTATTTAGCGTAAGATACTATTCGAGGATAAATTCGTTTATAAATGGGACTCTCTAGAGTCTAAGTCTTAATATAAAGTAGAAATTCAATTCATAACTCTGCTAACGTGAATGATTATCATAAATCTCAAAAACTCAAAAATAAACCATTTAGGTAAAATGTACAACAATTATGGAGCCTCAACCCCTGACCTACGGGGTCTTAAATCTTTGTTTACAGGTGCGTCGCTGGCACAAGATTAGGGTCGCTGCCCTTCAAAAAAAATGTTCTTTTCTAAAAGGAAGACAATTTCCTCTTTTCGAGGTGAAAACTTTGAACGCGCTAAGGCTATCTCTTCACAGAGAAACAGAATAAAGAAAAGAGAGAGAGAGAGAAATGTCTAAGGGATTTATAACGGGAAAGTTTCCTTTCAATAAGGACTTTACGTGCAGATCGATTCCACGAAAAAGACGCTTTATTCTATGAAGTCGATTACAGTCTTTCTGAACCAGGTTAGAAGGACTAGCAATCAGTCTGCTTCTAAGGCTCTAATCCTTTTTGATAGAAATCTTAATTTTGCCAAATGCCGCTTCCTGGACTAGGGTACAAGAAACTCGCTCTACTTGTCTGCGGATCACTTTGTAAAATCGGTCGCTTGAGTAGCTCGCACAAGGATCAAAACCTCCAGAGAATGTTGAGAGAGTCTGAACAGTCTCAATATTCTCACCGTTAGATAGAGAGAGTATAGGACAGACAAGAGAAAGAAGAATCTCAAGCCACTCCCGAAGTACTACTCCACAGAGATCCTTGCGGTTCGACCGCAAGCCTCCAACTCCGCGTTCTGTGTTGCGTTAGAGTTTTTATAGCTCGCGATGGGCCTTCTTCCCAATATTCCTGTCCTACTTTTTTAGTGGGAGGCGTTCGAGTCTGCGCTCTGGATATTCTCCTGAGTGATGCAACTTCTTGTGAAGTTCATGTTAAGTTCACACATGTATAGCGTAGAAAATTCACATGAATATTGTTGGTTATGGTAGCATATTTGATAATATAATGATGTAAGGACTTTTACAAAAATATAGTGCGAAACAATATGGTCAATTTCGCCTGTGCGTTGGTATAACAAGAAATTAAAGAGAGTGGATTTATCAGGTTCGGCTCAGTTAATCCTCAAATATTTAATTATTTACTCAAAGCGACTGCTTTAGTTCTGAGTATTCAAGATGGCTAAGATTTGATTCATATTGCTCATCCCTGATATTTAAGTCAAGGCCGAGTGTTTCACCACCTTGACGGCGTGAGATGTAAAGCCGTGGAACAGACGCCTTAAGGTGCATGCTTTCGTTCATGTGCATAACCTTTCGGGACCCGATATGGAGAGATCTGAGCTCGTCCTTCGTCCATGGAACTATTCCAAATGAATATAGTACTACTGGGACGGCAAGCATGTTACTTGCAGATACTTTGTTCCTCGCCGACAATTCGAAAGGCCATCTCCGTCGGATGAGACGTTTGTATCTGCATCGTAGAGTATCTTTTATAGATGTCATGTCCTGAATGCGAATCTGTGGTACGCCCAGGTATGTATAGGTCTCTCCAGCGCAAAGGTGTCGTATGGCGCTTCGATCAACGAGCCCAGGATCTTTTAGAGCTAGATGTAGTTTCTCTTTATTTCTACGAGGGTTGTCTTTTATATTTCGGGAATGGGCGATCCAGCTGCTGTCATATGAAAACCGATGTCTCTATCGTTAAGCATGACATTTATCAGTAATTTTTCACTGAGAACGTTTTGACATGCGGGCGCGATTTGTGTCGTGTACAGTGACTTGAAAAATTCATCTCGAGAAAAAAAAGATAGAGGCATCGGTTTTAATATGGCAGCAGCAGGATCGCCCATTCCTGAAATATAAAAGACAACCCTCGTAGCATAGATCTTAAGATCAGCCATGTAAAATACATGAGTGACCTTATGCTTTCGGTTTCCAGGTTTGCCGCAGAGGTACCCTTCAGAATGGCGAAGTGCGAGAGATAGTGGCAGTAATGTGAGGCAAAAGAGGAGAGGGCTCATGGTGTCACCGTGAAACACTCCTCTCTGAAAAGTGATACTGTTAGTGATCACACGATGTTTCCTAGATGAGATAGTAAATCTAGTTTTCCGAAGCGGAATTAATCTCTCTATGCACCTCACGATGTGTGGATGAACATTTAAGCTTTCCAACTGACAGATGATAAGTCTATGGAAGGTTGAATCACAAGCTTTCCGGTAATCAATCCAGGCCATCGATAGAAATCGCTGATAGGATGCTGCGTCTTTACAGACATATCTATCGATGAGCAGGTTCTCCCGACATCCTGCCACGCTTTTCTTTGAGCCGCGTTGTTCATACATCTCTCGCCACACAGGTCCAGGGTGTCTAGCGGACCGAGAAACCGGGAGAAACCGGGAAAAACCCTGGAATTTTATTGGACCTTGAAAAAACCGGGAAACCCCCGGGAATTTTGCTTATGACCGGGAATTTTTTGTATTTGATCGAAAAATCGATTTTTTTCTACTTAATTCTCTTTTTATTCCATTTGCACTTTATCTACAGTCGCAAGGTTCCTTCTTATGCTTATCCTAAGTACCTATTTATGTAATTTTTGACATTCTCATCCTAATGAGAAGGAATTGGTTTTATGTAAAATTTGTCTTAGTCGGGTTTCATCAAATACGTTTTGAGACCCACTAAGTCAGAAAAAAACGATTTTCACGAAGGTAAAATCTGTCTGTAGTCTGTCTGTATTCTGTAGTCTGTCTGCAGTCTGTGCACACTTTTTTAAGACCTAAAAGAAAAAGACAAGTTCGTCAGTCAGCTATTTTGGATCAAAATTCAAAAAGTTATAGATTTTCAAACTTTTTGAGACCATTTTTTTAAGAGATGAAAATTCTATGTACCTACAAGAATATCAGAACAACTTTTTGAGTTTTCTTCAAAATATCGAACATTCAAATTGTATGCTCGAGCAGCGGGCAGATTTTTTCTATGTATATTATGTTGAAATTCCTATTTGTATGTACACATGGACTTCAAAAAGTCACAAAAAGACATCTAAAATTTGTTCGGGGGAAAAATATTTGACCGGGAAAAAACCGGGAAAAACCCGGGAATTTCAAATTGGCTGATCACTAGACACCCTGAGGTCAAATTGTCCGAACAATCATATTATTTAGGATAGCTGTGAAGATCTTATATAGTGTTGTTATGAGGGCAATGCACAGCTCCTTGAAGCTATTTATGTTCTTTGAGTCTTCTTGAAGTGGATGCTGGACCTCGTAGACTTCTCTCCAAAATGCTTCGACCTCCTCTGGTTTGGGCGGATGGTCGACAGTAATTGGAGGGCCTTGGAAGAGTTTAGATGGATCACATGAAAATTGTTGATTTTCTCTGACCCACCTCTCTCTCCGCTCTAGACTTCTCCTAGCGTTAGATAGTATTCGTATTCTGTCAACAATATGCTGTCTGATGGTCATTAGCTTCGATTTGTTGATTGTGTGATGGCGGATCCGCAGTTCGCGCGCGAACCGTCGAACCTTGGCCGTGAAATTCCTGCCAGATGTAATGTAGCCAATCACACACTGAATGCGGGACGCGTACTGTCTAGCCCAGCCTATCTTTGTGCTGAGTTGATGCATTCTTCTTTTGGTCTTATGATCAACTGTTGGTTTTGTTTTACGGCTTGCATCTGCCAAAGTTCTCGCTGCATTTTACACACCACAACTGATAGTCCAGAGGTCGGATTCTTCGGAAAAATCTCCACGAAGTTCATCATCCAATTCAGTCAGATCTTTGGAATTGGGAGAAACCTGAATGTTGATGTTTCTCCGGGTCCTGAAGCATCGTTCTTCCGCTATTGGATGCCTGTTCGCGGTTGGTCTCAGTGTCGCCTCTCTTGCTCTGTTGTTGGCTTGTTCTGGATGCGGTTGAGTAGGCACTCCGCTTATATAACCTCTTTTCCGGAGGTTCTCGGCATGGTTTCGCAGAAGTTGTTGTGAAAAGTCTGAGAGCTCTGGGTGTTTCTCGCACCACAGAGCATGCAGTCGTGCCATGTAACCTTCTCGTTCAGGGACCATACTGGCATCGTAGCACTCCAGCAGGCCGTCATTGAGTTGATCCGTCCACTTAAAAGTAACAAGATTCCGCCGGTCAATCGCATTGACTCCGTCTTGATTGGCTCCCCCAACTGTAGGGTAGTCGGCATTGTTGTCCGACCCATTGTCAGGAGCCCTGCGCGTTCGATTGTTTTGAACCGCACTTACTACAATTATGTTTGGTGTTGTCATTGTTGTTCCCACGAGCAGCTAGGGAAAGGGTTCGTCCATCCTTGTAGAGCCCCGCATGCAAGGATAAGGCTGTATACTCTGAGAGTCGCCGATTTCCCAGAATCACCGTTAGAGGCACCTCACCCAGGTGACATTCAGCTTTCGGCACGGTTCTCACGTCTTCGCTTGGGGGTTATTCCTTCGGGACCATCCCTAGACAATTGTCCGCGACTGCTTATTAATTATTGTAACCATATTCAGCAGAAACCCTTGGTACAGGGACCCTCTATCCGCAACCCGAGGACGCGTTCGGTGGCTTTGTCATAAGCCCTTCGGTTCTATTCCAAAGGAATCGAAACCGAACCGAATGGCTCTCCGGCGGGGAATCGAACCCCGGTCTCCCGCGTGACAGGCGGGGATACTTACCACTAT
>CAKNXH010063368.1:17731-37644 GCA_932178445.1 Andricus quercusramuli
GAAATAATTTTTATTGAATGATTAATTTATTCAATTAATTCTTGTAATATTGCATTTGTTATTTTCATCGATTGAATAATGTGAATATTTATGAGTGAAGTTATATTGATTCCTTCGATAATTATACTTTATAGAAAATGATATATAGATTTGAAATAATATTCTGTTATTGTTTTAATATTATTTGTTATTTCTATAATTTTAATAATTATTAGACCTAATATTATCAGAATTATTTTAGGTTGAGATGGATCAGGATTAATTTCTCATTGTTCAATTATTATATAATTATCAAAATATATATTCTGATAATTCATAAAAATTACCATTATTAATATTATTAACTATATGTATGTATGTATACCGTTAAGCCATTTCCCTTTCAGGGTAGGCGTGACACTACCCGATTCGGGTAGTGTTTCTAGGTGCATAGTTTTTTGTAGTAAATAACTACAAGTGTGGGCTCACCACATTTTAACTAAAGTCATTCAAGCAATAAAAACATTCTATGAATATTATAATAATATCACCATAGACGAGGATACCCTTAGGTTTCTTGAATTTTAGAAACACATTCTTGAAACTTATTATTAATATTATCGGAAATGATACATTAATCTTTAATCGTCCGTATTGTTAACTTTTTTCAACAGATTATGTTATGTTATTATATCAGATACATAAACAACAGACTATCTTGAATAGACTAGTTATAAATTATTAAAGTTTAAAAGAAAACTATTAATAAAGAATTAAAGGAGGTAACTTCATGGACTAAATTTCCAAATTAATAAAAACTTGCTAAATGTGACTAAAAATTGCCTAATTTTTACCGCAATATTTGAAAAACACGAAGCTAGTAAATAAGCCTTGAATATTGCTCGTCAAGTTTCTAAAGACCTATTTCATTTACTATAATCTTGAGATCCCAAGTGTTCTTCATAAATCTCATAAATTTTACATGACGTTTTTTTTCCAATTCCGTGAGGTAATCAATAATTATCATACAATGATCAATAAGTGTATTGATAAACTTGTACTAAGGTTGGCCATCTGCGACAAAGAAGGTGTAGATCTCGAAACAGTAAGGGTACATGAGTTAGCGTTCGCAGATGATAAGGTTGTTATGACTGAATCAATCGAAGACTTGCAAAGAGTTTTGAACAAACTGAATACAAGCATGAGGAACATGGGCCTCAAAATTAACGTAAATGAACCCAAAATTATGTTATTTGAAGGAAAAGGTGAGAAAACAATGTGCAACATTGTCCCAAATGATGAGAGAATAGAAGAAGTTGATAAGTTCGTATACCTGGCTAGCCTATTCACTACTATATGACGGAACTACTGACGGAAAGAAAGATGGGGAGTTAGTTAGGCGCAAGAACCGCAGGTTAAGAAGGTTATCGGTGGAGCAGAGCCCATTATCAGAAGTGGAAATATATGTGACCGTCCGCGAAGAAAGGGACCTAATGCGTCAGCCAGTGGATCTCACGGACACGTCGCGTACAGCTGTGTGGTAAGTGGTGGGGCTGGCTTTCGTAGGCCCCTCGTTCGCTCTCCCCGTATGCTCATCATGCCTATGTTTGTCGCTTAATAACAAGAAAAGTAACTCACTCAATAAATTTCTGATTACTGGAAATGAAAGAGTAACTAGGAAACTATCCATTGGCGTAAGAGAATGAAAATCGATTTTTTCCGCATTAGGTCCCTTTCTTCGTGGACGGTCACATATATAAAAAAAAGCTAAAATGGCAATAAATAATTCTATATCTGTGCTGACTGTGCTATACGGTAGCGAGACATGGATCCGTCAAGAAAAGAATAAGAGTAAAATTAACGCGATCGGCATGAAAACTCTGCGCACAATTTGCGGGAAAACGCTGATGAACAAAGTGAAAAAAGAAATGATCCTCAAAGAATGTGGTGCTAAAGAAACAATAGTTGATACATGGGAAAGAAATCAGTTAAGATGGTTCGGACATTTTGAAAGAATGAAAGATGAACGACTAACGAAACAAGTTTGCCGTCCTGATGAAGAAACTGTACAACTGCATTTTTATCAAAAATAAGTTTTTTATATGGTTGGATTCGTAATGAAAAGACGAATTTAGCTATGCTAATCATTATTAAAAATTGTAATTCAATCTCGAGATAATCAGGTCTCAAGTAGCATATCTACAGCGATTTTCGAAAATTCCTGATGAAGAAACAATACATCTGCAGAAATTTTAGCATATCTACACGATAGATAGAAGAAACACATCTGTGCAGATGCGTTTTTGCTCATAAGGATCCTCAGTCTTTCTGCAGTCCGATTTCCAAAAATCGAATAGCACAAGTACATGTTAAGTTTCTCCACCCTGATACGAGGGTAAGTTTAAACCACCGATCCTTCTTTTCAGTAGCGCAATTGCATTTTTTATCTGTCAAGCAGAAATAATTCTAGTTGATTAATAATATAATTATTGAACATTATCTGAAATCATTATAAGAATATAATTAATACATTATCATCCTTTTAGAGACTATCGTAACCATTTGTTGATATTAGAAAAATTGATATTTTTTAAAATAATTCAGAAGCTTCTAATTTTAAAATTGTGAGGTAATTGGACAATGTTTTCAAGAAAATCACTCGCATGATTTTGTTGTGAAAAAGCATTCAAAAAGTTATGAATATTGTTTTGTAAAAATACATTTAATTCTCTGATTTTGCCCGAATAATTTAAGTAAGAGATGAAAAATTGATCGAGTCCTTTTTTTGACAGTTCACATTTTGATTTTTCCACATTCTTTTTTTAAATTTTTATTCATATATACGGTGATGTAGTATATGTAGTTAAAAAGTTTCAATGAAATTCGATGTCAAACAAAAAATGTTTGACAGTTTTGTTTGACAGAAATGTTTGTGAGAACTTTTTTACTACATATTTTATATATAATAGTGTGCACATAATTACAAATTTAAAAAAAAAATAATAATCTCACAAAATCAAAATATGAATTTTCAAAGAAGGGCTGGATCGCTTTTCTCATTTCTCACTTGTTCTATTACAAATATCTTTTATTTGTACTGATTATATACATTTAAAAATAAATATCGGTTGTGTTCTATATCATATAATTGTAAAGAATTGATTTTTATCTCTATTCTTTGTAGTAATTTAGTTTTTTTTATTCTTTCATATAAAGAAAAAATTCATAATTTTACCCAGAAAATTGAGAAATGATCATATGAAGTACATTTTTCAGTATATTTGGAAAAAATGGGAAGATTCAATTCAAAATCGAGTTTGAGAATAATTTTTTGGATATTAGTTTTTTTCAATGAAGAATTTTAACAGCAATAAATATTCAACTGATAGATCTCAGATTATTATAAAAAAATATAAACACATACATAAAAAATATGTAAAAGATATAAATAACATATTTATGTAAAATACATAAAATATATGAAGAAATTTCGAGTTAAATTTAGTAGAATCTGTAAAATTCTCATACATATTAAACATATTGTATGCAAAACCGGACGGTTTTCGTATCTTTCTGTGCGTGTTTGTGGGACGCCAAGTTCTCGTTTATCGGACGGGGTATTTTGCCGGCCACGGCCGTAAAAGTATAGTTTTTTGTTCGACCCCCTTTGCAAACGCGCCATTCCATGCACTTGTAGCAGGCGTAATGTGGCTGCTTCCAGCCCAGTGACGTTCGCATATGCGCACTCCCCCGCCGTGCCGATACGAAACTTTAGGCCCGCTACATAAAACTTTACGCCCGCTACATATAACTTCACGCCCGCTACACATACAATGCACCACGCAAGTGATAATATGGAGGAAATTGTCTTCATCTTAAGAAAAAATTGTATCGTTGAAACCTACAGTCTCCCTTCTGCAAAGTACGCTATTTCTTCCTTTCACTTATCATCTGAAATTGTCAAGTACACCAAACATCCTCTATTTGCTCACATGCTTGTTTTCAGGGATAGATAAACGTTTATTTTTCAGCCTGCTGGCCTTAAAAAATTGACTTGCTTACACATGCATTTTTACATGATTTTCTTAAAACTAACCCTTAAAAACTAACATCCATCCATTCCTTATCTCTAAGCCGCACGCTCGTATCGCCTTGCCTTCCTTGCTTCGCCTCGCTTCGCCTCGCGCGCATGTCCCTAAATTTTCGCTTTGCCTCGCTTGCCAACCTCTGTTTTCGCTCTAATACCTACTACTTATCTACTATTTACAATATTTACATGTTACTTATATCTACTTTCTCTCCTATTTACAATCTTTCCGTCTCCATTGCTCTTCCTCCTTCCTTCTCTTCATCTCCATCTTACCCAACACTCCCTTCACCCATGCTACTGCCCTTTTTTCCCTCTTTTCATGCAACACTGCCTCCATGCTTATCTCACATCTTTCCACCTCGACGCACTCCTTCAACCAGTGCTCCACTCTTGCATCC
The DNA here is from genome assembly GCA_932178445.1 of Andricus quercusramuli. Taxonomy (NCBI): domain Eukaryota; kingdom Metazoa; phylum Arthropoda; class Insecta; order Hymenoptera; family Cynipidae; genus Andricus; species Andricus quercusramuli. Next base: position 22,199 of record CAKNXH010063368.1, read on the forward strand.
CCCTTTCCACACAGTTCACACATGCTCTTCTCCCGAGAGAGCCAGAACTTATTGAAACCCTCCATACACCCACACCTCATTCTCGCTATAAGTTCCTGACTTCCTTTCTCTCCTTCCACACACAAATATTGCGCTTTTGCCCTTGGCATACTCCACACATAGTTCCCGTTAAATCTTGACTCTCTTATTCTCTCTTCCCCTTCTGTCTTCTCTCTCTCTCCATGCTGTTTTGCTTAACCAGGTCATAAACCTTCCTTCCTTCCTCGTGCATCCTTCTCACTTCATCTATCTGCAGTCCATTCATTATAAAATACCGTTCCCTCTCCGCCTCCATCTTCTCACCCCCTCCCCTGTTCTCCTTCTCCCACCAACACTCCCTAACCAGCCTACTTCCCCCCTCATCCAAAAATTTCTCCTCATATTTACACGCCCGGCTCCCTACTAGAATTCCTACACTCGTTCTCCCCGTCTCCCTCCTGAAAATATAATTGGGCGTGTTCCTTGCCAACCCCAGGGTCCACTTTACATACCTCTCCTGCGTTCTATTTACCTCTTCACTTTCCTTCCACTCCCACACCTCTACCCCATACAATAGCACACTTATCACTAGTGAATCAAACAATTTCATTCTCCTTCCAAAATCATCTGAGAATAACTTCTTTCCCAAACCCCCACACCTGCCTCATCAGCACATTTGCCCTCTTCACTCTCTCTTTTATGTGACCATCCACTCCCCCATTTCTTCGAAACACGGAGCCCGGGTACACAAACTCTTTCACCTCCTGTACCTCCTTTCCCTTCCACTTCCACTCCCTTCCCTTATCCCTTCCCCCTCCTTTCCTGAACACCATAACCTTGGACTTTTCCGCATTCAGCTCTAACCGCGTCAGCAAACGCGCCATTCCATGCACTTGTAGCAGGCGTAATGTGGCTGCTTCCAGCCCAGTGACGTTCGCATATGCGCATTCCCCCGCCGTGCCGATACGAAACTTTAGGCCCGCTACATAAAACTTTACGCCCGCTACATATAACTTCACGCCCGCTACACACACAATGCACCACGCAAGTGATAATATGGAGGAAATTATCTTCATCTTAAAAACAAATTGTATCATTGAACCCTACAATCTCCCTTCTGCAAAGTACGCTATTTCTTCCTTTCACTTATAATCTAAAATTGTCAAGTACACCAAACATCCTCTATTTGCTCACATGCTTGTTTTCAAGGAGGGTAGGACAAAAAGTATGGTGTTTATGAAGGGCGTACGGCTATTTTGCCTCGTGTGACTGCCTCCCTCGCTTCGTCCTCGCGGCAAGTTCACACTTGTCAAAATTCTTTACGCCCTTGATACACAAAATACTATTACGGAGTGCGAGCATGCGCTTTTGGAAAGCGGCGACACTCCTGGCTCTCTCTTCTCACGCATGCGCGGTACAGATGACAGATGTTTGTAGACTGTAGAATACAGTTGTACAGAGCATGCCGGCCGGTAACACGCAGCAACACGTGAGTCCGCGCGAGAGAAATAGGGCTCGAGAGAAATAGAGAGAGACAAACACACATTCATTCTGTTTTTATTTGAAATTAAAATCTTTTTCGCTCGAAAATTCAACTATTTGGTTGAAAATTCAGCTATTTAGTTGAAAATTCAACTGTTTGGTTAAAAATACAAGTTGGCGTCCGACATTTAATGTAATGTTAACTTTTAGTTATAGTTATTCAAAATGATTGTTTGTTGTATTTTGCCTTACGGGGGGCTTCGCCCCCGAACCTCCGACGGGGGTGTCCCCCCCCCCATTAAAGCTTCACACTCGACACCCTCTCGCATACGAAAACCATATCGGTTTTGCATAAAATATCGTGTGTTACTCCGCAGCAAACCTTTGATGACCTCACCCGCTGTTGGCAGTACTTGGCAGGCGCGCGCATATGCGCCTCGTCCTGCAAACTTCGGCCTCGGACGTCAAAGACGTGGTTTGCTGGGTCGTAACACAATATACTATTCCTTTAATGATATTATTTATTGTGAGAATTTTTTGTTATGCTTGTCAGTCATAAGATGTGTTAATGATACTGCTGAGCGAAATTAAATGGTTGTAATAAACAATTCATACTTTGACCAAAGCCTGTACACTCTTTTCTTTTATTTTGTGCTCACGCAATGATTTTAATGATCAAAATATCAAATTAATTACTCTTGTATGATTGATACATTTTGTATTATAAAAGTAAACAATTAATTGTTCTTGAAGGCGTTAGACATTAGTTTCCTGTATTCGGCAGCACAACTGCTTCAGCAACTTCAGCACAATATAACGCTGTTTTTTAGTGAGGATTATCGGCGACTTTGTGCATTAATATCTAGCATATCTACAGTTTTTCATGTAAATAATAGGAATTCGCCAATTTTTTGTGTTAATGAACAGAGCATGCCTAACTCGAAAACTTAAAAAAAAAAAGGTTCTCAATGATCGAAAGACAAATAAACGTCTATTTTCTCCCTTATTTATCCAAAAATTGTCCTAATAGTGTATTGTGGTAAAAATTTAGAACTGCACATTTTCATATTAAGAACTGCACTTTTTTTTAGAACTGCATTATTGTCTAGAACTGCACGTTAGAATATACTCTGGAGCATGCCCGATTTACCCAAGAACAGTAATTTTTTTTCAAAAATTGTGGATGAGGCCTTAATCCGAGGAGACGTAAGAGGCCGTAGAAACACGAGAGTTTGCATGAAAAAATGCATGGACGTGAAGGAAGCTAGAGAAGTAAGACAGGACAGAAAAGTATTTCGACAAATAGTTTATAGAAAGAATCTCAGTAGACTGAATGGCGCCTGAAACAAGAGACCTTGGATACTAATGGGCCCGAGTGGGGAACCTCACATGGCGACCTTATGAGGCTGTTCACCTGGGGTGATCGCTAGAGAGATTGATCAACAACCTGGGTCAGAGCAGTGTTGCGGAACGAACGTGTTATTTAAATAAACAACGCGAGAATTCTTGATCAATTTAAAAAATCTATAGCTACTTCCTCACATTACTCCTATCCTCCACCCGAAACTAATAGTATATGGTACATGGCGTAATGGTATAATAAATTATACACTTGTAAAGTAGCCGCTCAGTGACAACCGGATATTAAGTTTTGCGGGGCATCGGAACTATTCTGAACGACCTTCTGCTTGCCAAATTTAGCCGATGTCGCTTGCGGATTTCTTCGCTTGGACATCTTTGCTCGACTCGACACATTTACAACTTGAGACTTTACGCAGAGCACATGCGTGGTTTTGATTTTGTAACAGGAAGCGTGCTCGGCCATTTTTGCCAGACAAAATATCCGCAAAGTGCTTTGCGTATTTTCTTCCCTTGTATTTCGTGACGTATTCGGCTTCTCTTACAAATTTCAGGCACCGAAAAGTACTTGCTATATATTTTTCCGTTGCACGCGGAGAAACGATTTGCTGTACTATTGGCTCAAAATCAGAGTAGATTTTACTATTTCTAGTTTGCAATGGAGGGACAGAGCGAAACTCTTGTAATGTTTACTACTTCGAGTAGTAACTAGTAACTACATGCCGAACTACAAAATTAATTGGAATCAAATCCAAAAATATTACATTTATTTCAAAAAAGGTTTGAAGTATTTACAAACCTCTGTAGTTAACCAGCAAGCAGTGTATTACAGTCACTTACTAATTTCGGTAGAAGAAAATTCTTAATTTCTTGCATTAAGATCTGCAGAAGATTGCAATACTTGCAAACAACTGTAGTAACGTCGAGAGAGAATGGCGCACTGATTTAGTGAATGAATTAGTAAAAATTGGTACAGTCGGATTAGCAGACAAAAAAATAAACCCAACACGCGCCACGTCGCGTTGAAGGTCACGGCACACTTCCTCTTTCACACAAGCATACGACGTACATGCTGACTATAGGAGTATTGGATATCGAACTATTTGACATAATTATAATTATTATTATTTATTATACCATTAAGCCATTTCCCTTTCGGGGTAGGCGTGACTTGCTCGGTTGGAAAGTAGTGAAATAGGTATATAGGTATGAGGTAGATCGGTAGATGGGTATATAGGTGTTAGGTATAGATGTTTTAGATTTCAGGCATCATTCACTCTATTGTCACTCTGTTTATAAACTATTTGTCGCCACACATTTCTGTCCTGGCATACTACTCTAGCTTCATTCACGTTCATGCATTCTTTCATGCAGGCTCTTGTATTTCTATGGCTTCTTATGTCTCTTCGTATTAGTGTCTCATTTACAGATTCTAACCATTCTTTCGGCGGTCTACCTCTGGGCATTCTGCCATTTACTTTACCTTTATACACTTGCTTGGTCAGTCGTTCATCTTTCATTCTTTCAAGATGTCCAAACCACCTTAGCTGATTTCTTTCCCATATGTCAACTAGTGTCTCCCCTGTACCACATTCTTTGAGGATTGTCTCGTTTCGTACTTTGTCCATCAGTGTTTTCCCGCATATTCTGCGCAGAGGTTTCATGCCGATCGCGTTGATTTTACTCCTGTCCTTTTCTTGACAGGTCCATGTCTCGCTACCGTATAGTACAGTTGATACGAAAATAGAGTTATGTACGGCCATTTTATCTTTTTTTGATGTTTTTATTTGTGAGGATGGACCCTGCTCTACCGATAACCTGCTTACCCTTATTTATGCGCCTATCTAATTCCCCATCTATTTTTCCGTCGTTAGTGAATAGACTACCTAGATATACGTACTTGTCAACTTGTTCTAATTTCTCATCATTTAGGACAATGTTGCATATTGTTTTCTCACTTTTTCCCTCAAACACCATGACTTTCGTTTTATTCACGTTAATTTTGAGGTCCTTGTTTTCATTCTTTGCAAGTCTTCGACTGATTCTGCCATAACAATCTTGTCATCTGCGAAAGCCAACCCACGTACCTTGACGGTTTCGAGATCTACACCTTTTTCGTCGAAGAGGGCAGTTCTTAAACACTTAGCCATGAATATGATAAATAGCCACGAGGACATAACGCATCCTTGTTTAACGCCTTGCATAATATCGAACCGTTCACTCTGTTTCCCATTTACCCTTACACTCGCTTTACTACCTGTATACATTGTTTTTATTGCTTGTAGGAGCCCTCTATTTAATCCATACTCTTCAAGGACTTCCCAAAGTTTACTTCTATTCAGTGGCGGACTGGCCATGCGTTGTTGGTCAGGGAACCCTGACTGCGCCCCCCTTGTTTAGCGCCCCCTGAGTCATATAAAAACGCCATAAGAAGCTTATATTTTTTAAACAAATAAATATATTTTAGATTGCAAAGGAAAGAGTGAAAAGAATATCCAAGAACCATAATACCCCTGACTTGCACAAATGCACATGTGTTACTAGTGATACATATTTTCTCTTATTCGTTTTTCTCTTTTTCCCTTCCATTTAATATTTCTAAAGTATATTTATCTGTTTAAAAAGTTTGATTTTTACGAGGAGCCGGTTAATTTATAATTTTCTATTGGATTAGAAGTTTTACTTCCCTACAGTGTCGGTCTTTGGGGTGGGCGAACGGGGCGGCAGCCCCGGGCGCTGCGTCTGGGGGGCGCCGCAATGGGGATTAAGCCTATTTATTCCCGAAATAATTATCCAAAGTGACCTGACTATAAAAATTTGTCTAACCGGAGACAATACATTTCCGAGAAGAGTTTAACTCCGATTTACACAAACCCAGTCCTTGTGGGCGTGTCTTCATTCTATTTACTTTCAAATAAGACTTTTCAATCAACTCTCGCCATTATAGACCTAATGTAGAAATCTTAGACTTCTTAAACATAATAAACGATAAATTACATGAGGTAGTAATTTGTAGTAGATTGCGCTCGTGATACGGTAACAAATTCGACATCAGAAGGACTTTAAAGGTATATTCTTCAGTTGATGGACAAACAGGACACATTGATCCAGAAGTAAGAAATTATTGCTATGCTGTAGAAAATTATATTATATCACTTGATCCAGCGCAGTAGCCACATTTAACTTCTAAATCTGTGAAGTATTTAGCAAAAAATGGACCACCAAGTATACAGAACATATCCTTCCCTAAGGATTCAAAAAATCGTCATTTCAATCCTACATTTTCAAATAAAATATTACAGAATGGTGAAACTCAATTACGAAGATGGTTAGTGTACTAAAACTCTACCGATAAAGTATTTTGCTTTTGTTTTCAATTATTTGATTCAGCTGCGAAATCAAATATAGCTAAAAATGGTTTAAATGATTGGAAGCATATGGCAAACAGACTAAGAGAACATGAAGTTTCACAAAATCACATTTCTGCGTATAAAATTTGGTTGACACCGAACAAAGATCAAAATTAAACAAAAATATTGACGAAGAACAACAAAAACTTTTAGTCCGTGAGCAGAAAAATTGGAATAATATTTTACATAGTTTAATTAGTATAGTAGAATTTCTAGCTACCAGAAATTTATTATTTCGCAAAATGGATACTTTTTAGGCCCGTGGAATTACTTGGAAAGTATGATGTGGTAGTGAAAGAGCATTTACATCGACTAATTTCAAAGGAAGTAAGTGACCACTATTGCGGAAAAACAATTCAAACGGAACTTCTTATGTTATTGGCGAAAAAGGTTTTAAGTTACATTGCAGATCATTTGAAATTTTCAAAATACTACTCGCTGATTGCTAATTGTACAAGAGACAAATCATGTAGAGTGCAGTTGTCTCTTATTGTCAGATATGTAGACATATGAAGTAATAGAATTTACATGAGGGAACACTTGATTTGTTTTAAATCTGTCGGAAAAACAACTGGTTTGAACTTAACAGATTATATTCTTCAAGTATTGCGTGAAAATGATATAAAAATTGAAGATTGCCGCGGTCAAGCATATGACAATGTGTCAAATATGAGAGGAAAAGAAAGTGGCGTTCAAGCCAGAACTCTGGAATTGAATCCCAGAGCAAGTCTTCTACCATGTGGAAATCACAGTCTTCATCTCCTAATCTGTGATGCAGCAAAATCAAGTAATGCAACTATTGTCATCTTTGGAGTAATCCAGCGAATTTCTGTTTTGTTTTCTGGGTCATCTTAGCGATGGGAAATTTCGATAACATATGTGGAATGTTTGCTTTCAAAAAATCTTTCTCCTACTCGTTGGCAAGGCAGAATTGAAAGCTTGAAGACATTTAGGTATGAGCTAAGAAATATGAATGCAGCATTAATTGCTATTTCTAATGATAGAGATTACTATTCGGATGTTCGCCACGAAGCTCTGACACTTTCTTATGAAATCAATGATTTTAAATTTATGGTAGAAATTGTTGTTTGGTATGGCATCTTGTTTCAAGTGAATATTGTCAGCAAAGCAATACAAAATCAGTCTGCAGATCTTCTGGTAATGAATAAATTGCTAGAATCATGTCAGAATTATCTGCAGAACTATCGAAACACGGGTTTTGAAAGCGCTATGATATGTGCGAAGAAAATAGCAGCAGATTTGGAAGTAGAATCAACGTTCCAAAGTGAGAAGCGAGTGCAACACAAAAGAAAAAAACAATTGGAGCACGAAGCACGAGATGAGCTACTCGAAGATCGCGAAAGAAATTTAAAAATAAACTTTCTTTACATACTGCTCGATCAAGTGTGTGCATCTGTTGAAGAGCGATTCCAACAACTAAAAGATTACATCAAAATCTGGTCTTTCTTATATAATCTGAAAACATCTTCTGAACGCAATCTTTTGATGCCACTTTGTAAGCAATTAGAAGAAACACTGACGCATCGTAAGGAAAGTGACATTAATGGTAGAGATCTCTGAGAGGAGTTAATACACTTGAAATATACTTTGCCAGAAAATGTCACAAGACCCATCGTAGCATTGGATTTTTTATTTAAAAACAATTTGTATGACACTCTTTCTAACGTATGGGTCTCGTTGCTCATTTTTTGAACAACTCCTGTCATAGTAGCATACGAGGAAAGAAGCTTCTCAAAGTTGAAACTAATTAGGACATACTTGAGATCGACTATGTCGGATAATAGATGAAGCGCTCTCGCAATGCTATCAATTGAGAAATATATTTTGAGCCTAATACCTTTTTCTGATGCCATTGAAGAATTTGCGAGAGCAAAAGCTCGAAAAGTAAAATTTATTCGATTATTTGTGACACAAAGTACCAATAATAGGTGTCGAATTGATTGTATATATATATATATATAATGAAGATTTGAATATTAAAATCCTTGAAATAGTTTTTAAATAATTTGTCATGTATCAATAACCTATTTGCAAAATTTAATTTAACGGCCCTGCTTCTCTATGCACGTCCGATTTGGATTTGTTGTTGTTTTCCTACATTGGCACCCAAATGACCTCTTTTTTTTTTTTTTACTATCATTAGGCAATTGGCGCCCCCGGGGGTCTGTTCCGTTCCGCGCCCTCGGGTCCCCAGTCCGCCACTGCTTCTATTTACCTTGTCAAAGGCTTTTTCTAGATCAATAAATGCACAGAAGACTTTCTTTCCTACTCTCACACTCTTTTCTGTTACCTATCTTAGGCTAAATATCTGATCTGTACATGATCTTCCTGGCATAAATCCACTCTGGACTTCCCATATTTTCTCTTCTGTAATTTCCGTTACCCTACGGATAAGCATTTTTGAGTATATTTTACTTACGGTACTTAGTAGGCTGATACCTCTGTAATTACTGCAGTTGCTTTTATCTCCTTTTTTTGCATATTGGTACGATAAACGCTTTTCTCCAATCGTCTGGGACTTCTCTCGTTTCGATACATAAATTTATTAATTCGCACAACCTGTGAGGTATGTACTCGCCACCGTATTTAAGCATTTTAGCGCTAATATTGTCTATACCCGCAGCCTTACCGTTTTTCAAGTTCTTAATTATATCTCTGACCTCAGTGACACAGACATTTTCAATTGGGTTTTCTGGGGCATTATGTTCTATGTCGCAGTTTTGTTGCCCTATATCTTCACTTGCTAATAGTTCTTTAAAAGAGTCTTTTAAAGCGTCTACTATTTCGTCTATATCATATAGCATTTTATTTATTTAAATTGTAATTGTACAGTACATATGATTGTACATATAAATATAGTTTATACATTTATTATATATACAGGAATATTATATTACAAGCTGTAGCAGAAAAATGTGATTAACATAAGGCTTGTGAAATCGGACACGGGTCTCCGACGCGGCAGCACGGCAATATTCCATCCTACTAAACCAGATTATGCGTTTCAGAAATTTATCACCTGTATGAAGTAAATGCTAGCACTTCAATTAATTTTCATTAAATCATTCATTGATTGTTCACAGAGATGGAATTTCTCAAATTCTAAGCACCATATCTTATAACGTAATCAAATATCCTAATAATGAGATTTTAAAATAATATAATAAAATAAACATAGCGGCGGCCGTTGTGTTGCTCGGCTCACATCGTTTACACTCGGCTGCGCTCGGTCCAACGCTAGGCTCACTTACTAAGTAACTTACTAATATTCCAGAGCAATCTACCGAATTTGTCTTGCTCTATAATACAAGAAATAGGAAGTGTCATGTTACAATTCATATTCCTACAGACAATAGTAGTTCCTCTTACAAATTTAGTCTTTATGTTATTTTAGATTCTTGTTACTTCTATTCTTTTAATACAATTTAATATAATGTCTCTACTAATTTATCGTTTCTAGGATTTTTCTACAGAAAATACTAAGACTTGGTATTATCAACACGAAACTTTCATATGAAAATATCACAGCTTACTACCACTGTATTAAAATATACAAATTATCGCCTTTGTCCCTCAGTTGTGACCTAATTTAGTAACTTTTCCAGTACAAAGTTCCTCCGTGCATTTGGTCAAGTTGCTCAATATTCAAAATTTTGAACAATTATTTTTTATTGTGGATAATTAGAAATTATAATTTCTACCATGACAGGCAAACGCAGCTTACCCTCATAATTCCACCGATATAAAACTCATTTTTTTTTTAAATGTCGCTTATCTATGTTTTTTTTCCGTTGTAGGGCAGAAAACATATACATTCCTTAAACTTCAAGATTGTTTTCATTCACAACTTCGTTTGTTCCAATCTTCGTATACCTTTTCCTTCAAAAAATCACCCGATGAGATAGACATTTTCTTCCATCGTGAGATGGCTCATTTTCACCACGCACACGCTATTAATTTTACTACAGCCACTGATACGCGATCTTAGATAGCCATATGCCCCTTACTGAATCATGGAGGGTAGGATTCTAATTGAAGAATTGGTTGTTTTAGCTACCCAATAATTTTTGGAATAATACTGCCATGGGCGCTCAGATATTATATTACATATGTTACATATATTTACGGCATGAATGATTTCCACTAATGTAAATTTGACTACTTGTCGTATGCAGGGACGTACTGGCACATCAATGCGGCCCTGGCATTTTGTACTAAATGCGGCCCTGGGTATGCCCTCGGCGGCCCTCAAGGCTCATGGCCCACCGGGAAATCTCCCAAATTCCCATATAGCCAGTCCGGACCTGGTCGTATGAAAGGGGTTTTGGTGTCGTCGAATTGGAATACAAAATAAAAATGTCAAAATACAAAATAACAGATCCAATATGGCATATTGAATCCGCCATTTTGAATTTTGACATTTTTATTTTTTATTCCAATTCAAGGACCCCAAAACCCCTTTAATACGACAGGTAGTCAAATTTACATTAGTGGAAATCATTCATTCCATGAAAATTCCAAATAGGTAATTTAATTGCATTTTCCTTACAAACCGGAAGTCTCAGGCTGATGTTAACTCCATATTTAGATTCGGCAGGACAAAATCTATTAGAATATATGTGTGGCATATGTAATATAATATCTGAGCATCCATGGTATCCAATAATAGAGCTTTTTGTCAAAAAATGTCAAATTTACCCTAGATTTTCAAGGTAAAGAATGTATATATTCAGCTTCTCCGTATTTTTCCTCTATTCTGTAGTTATTCATCTGTAAATCTAGAAAAATCCATCCCTTTAGGTCATCCCTGTCAAAAGTTCAGTCACGAACTTTTTCACTTTAGCCCACTGTGCGCCACATATTTTGCGAGTGGTAAGTTCCCTTTAACTGACCAGTGAAATAAGTGTGTGGGGAACCATAATGGATGTAAAATTTAAGTAAAAATTAAAGTTACGTCTCTGAGAAACGTTTTTTGTCAAAGCGGTCAAACAAGTCCTGCAGAAGTTGAGCTATGGTATGAAGACACACGTGTACCACAATTGGCACACTATGTACCAAGCATGTACTCTACACAATTACTTTTAAAAAGTCCCTGTTGATCAGAATAGAGATAAGTATGAATAACGTACCAGATAGATAAACGTTTATTTTTCAGCCTGCTGGCCTTAAAAAATTGACTTGCTTACACATCCATTTTTTACAGAATTTTCTTAAAACTAACCCTTAAAAACTAACATCCTTCCATTCCTTATCTCTAAGCCGCACGCTCGTATCGCCTTGCCTTCCTCGCTTCGCCTCGCTCGCATATCCCTACTTTTTCGCATTGCCTCGCTTGCCAACCTCTGTTATCGCTCTAATACCTACTACTTATCTACTATTTACAATATTTACATGTTACTTATATCTACTTTCTCTCCTATTTACAATCTTTCCTTCTCCACTCCTCTTCCTCCTTCCTTCTCTTCATCTCCATCTTACCCAACACTCCCTTCACCCATGCTACTGCCCTTTTTTCCCCCTTTTCATGCAACAATACCTCCATGCTTATCTCACTTCTTTCCACCTCCACGCACTCCTCCACGCACTCCTCCAACCAGTGCTCCACTCTTGCATCCCCCTTTCCACACAGTTCACACATCCTCTTCTCTCGCGAGAGCCAGAACCTATTGAAGCCCTCCATGCACCCACACCTCATCCTCGCTATAAGCTCCTGACTTCCTTTCTCTCCTTTCTCACATAAATATTGCGCTCTTGCACTTGGCATAATCCACACATAGTTCCCGTTGAATCTTGACTCTCTTATTCTCTCTTCCCCTTCTGTCTTCTCTCTCTCCATGCCGTTTTGCTTAACCACGTCATAAACCTTCCTTCCTTCCTCGTGCATCCTTCTCACTTCATCCATCTGCAGTCCATTCATTCTAAAATACCTTTCCCTCTCAGCCTCCATCTTCCCACCCCCTCCCTTGTTCTCCTTTTCCCACCAACACGCCCTAACTAGCCTACTTCCCCCCTCTTCCAAAAATTTCTCCTCATATTTACACGCCCGGCTCCCTGCTAGAATTCCTACACTCGCTCTCCCCGTCATGAATAACGTACCAATTATATTCACTAACTTAATTAATTATTATAAGCAATGTATTTAAATAAATACCCCAGCGTATCAGTTTGTTGCAGACAAAAATAATTGTTTACTAAAATTATTCTGCTCTATTATGAGAATGGTATGTAGTAACAAACATTGTTCATACATATGAAATCTATAAACTATTGACAAAGTTATTAACAATATCTTATCTACTAAGCCTTCAGGGTGTCTACTTAAATCCTGGAAAAAAAATCCAGGTTTTTTCCAGGTGTCTTCAAGTTTTTTCCAGGTATAATTTTTTAAATTACAGAGCCAATCAAATATTTCGCATTTTTAAAACAATCAGCTTGGACTATGTATACCATTTCGTGAGTTTATTATAAATCTTTATTTTTTATTTTTTAAGGAATCAATCAATATGTTGAATTTAGAAATCTTTACTAGTGATGCATATCGATCATTTTGAAATTTTTCAAAAATCTCGTCAGATTAAATTGAAACCTTGAACACCATACTCATCAAATCGAGACGAACGATCAATCAGTCGAGATGATCGTATCGTCTCGATCGACTTTTTTCATTGCAAATTCTTGATCTCCATTACATTTCAGTTCCATCTGACTATGTTTTAAGCAAATCTCGATTTTGTCCAAAAATGATCGATATGCATCACTAATCTTTACCAAATTGTATTAAAAGATATTCTTTAATATATTAGCACCGTCGGTTAATTGAATAATTAAATCATACTAAAACATAACAATTCATTTTTTGAATTTGTCTCTAAAGTGTACCAAATAGATGAACTTCAAATAAAGAGAACTATTTTCAACCAAATAGTTAAAAATTGAACTAAAAAAGATCAGCTTTCAACTAAAAATGAAAAAGTTGAATTTTCAATTAAAATGATTAATTTTCAGTTGAAATAATTAATTTTTCTTGAAAAAAATGTCCAACATAAGTGATTAATTTTCAATTAAAATGATAAATCTTCAACTGCAATAGATACATTTTAAACCAAAAAGATAAATTTTTTACAAAAAAGTTTAACTTTCAACCAAGTAGTTTTATTCTCATCCAAAAAGATCAATTTTTAAATAAAATAATGAATAGTTAACTGGAATACTTAAATTTCCAACGAAGAAGATCAATTTCGAAACAAGAAGAATAATTTTCTACCAAAGCAAGATGATTTTCGACAAAATTGTAACAGAATAGTCACATTTTCAGTTGAAATATTAATGTTTAACTAAACTGATGTTTTTTTAACTAAAATGATGAATCTTCAACTTGAATAGTTTAATTTGAAAGCAAAAAGACGAATTTCCAGCTAAAATGATGAATCTTCAACTGTAATAGTTTAATTTTCAATTTAAAAGATGCATTTTCGACCAAAAAGATTAATTTCTACCAAAAAAGACGAATTTTCAATCAAAATTATAGAATATGCAATTCGAATAGTTACATTTGCTGCCCAAAAAACAATAATTTCAACCAACAAATCTAATTAAAAAATATAGTTACCTTTTCGAAATGATCAATTTTCAACTGAAATGATGAATATTTTCCTGGAATACTTGAATGTTCAACCAGAAAGATAAATTTTCCAACAAGAAGATCAATTTTTGACCAAAGAAAACGATATTCCAATGAAATATATGAATTTCCAATTAAATAGTTGAATTTTGTAATAAAAAAAGACAAATTTTCAACCAAGTAGTTGAATTAATTTTCAACCAAACTGATAATAAGCGTGAAACGCTTTTTACCTGTTGTTTCTTCTCTACAATGCCTTGGTATAAAATCGAGGTTCTCAGAATTCGCTCTTAAAGGATGAACATTCTTTAGTAAGGGCTCGTGCATAAATTACGTAACACTTTTTAGGGTGGAGGGGGGGTCTAGCTTAGTGTTACATAATGGTGAAAAACTACAGGGAAAAGTCGGACAAAGCATTATATAGGGGGGGGGGGTCAAAATGGTCGGAAAATTGCGTTACGTAATTTATGCACGACCTCTAATGAACCCTGATTAACCAAAAGAGAATTTTCATGTTTTTACATTCTCATCTAGAGAAGGTATTACATTTGTGTAAAATTTGACCCCCCCCCCCCGGTTTTTGTCAAATGTCCACGTTTTCAGACCCCCTGAACCCAAAAAAAGGTTTTTACGAATGTGTCTGTCTGGTTGTCTGTCTGTCTGTTAGTCTGTTAGTCTGTAGATTTTTAGTTTGTTAGCACGATAACTTTCGAAAGAATTGATCGATTCGATTGTCCTTTGGTATACTCTTTAAGTCTCCTAAACTTAAGGTCGAGTTCATTAGCCAGCCGTTTTGGATGAAAATTCAAAAAGTGAGAGCATTTTGAAAATTTTTTATACCATTTTTTTTTTTTAATTTGAAAATTATATGTACGTCTGTTCATAGTACTCGGAAATTCACACAATTTATTCCCATGACATTTTTCGATTATATGGAAATTTTCAGAGTTACAGCATTTTCAAAATACAAAAAAAGAAACGAAAATTAACATTTTCAGCCAAACAACGCACGATACAAAAAAAAAAAGTCAGGACAAGAAAAATATTTCTTTTTGCACGCCCTGCAAGATTATCATAACGACTTTTTTAATTTTCTTGAAAAATCGAAAATTCACATTTTTATTGCACAAAAAATAATTAAAAATCCAAAAATGCAATTTTACGGCAAAAGTATGCAAGATACGACAAATAGGGATTGAACAAAATTTGTGCATGAAAAAAAGATCTACAAATTTGTCATAGATCAATTTTTGATTGGACGTGTAGTTTTTGCTTTATTCGTAAAAAAGATCATTAACAGCGAAAAAATCAGCCCGATAAGTGGGCACATTCTCATCAAAACGTTGCCTATTTCACTTCTTTTTCATCTCGTGTGTGTTTTTCCACAATATTTCATTGTTTTTATGTTCTCAATACAATTTCTAACGAGTAAAACAATAAAATAATCATCATTAATGCTCATGATACTTGAAAATTGGTATTTTTACATTCTCATCTAGAGAAGGTATTAGATTTGTGTAAAATTTGACCCCCCC
>CAKNXH010063368.1:37744-56336 GCA_932178445.1 Andricus quercusramuli
CTGTAATGCAGAAAGGATGCTCAAAAATTCTGTGGATCCAGCAAGAAAAAACTATGATGCGGAAAAATTAGTTAGCTTATGCTTAGAAAAGGACCGATTTATTACAAATACTTGGTTTATACATAGAAGGATCCACATGTACACCTGGCGTGAAGAAAATAGCCACAGTATAATTGATTTCGTTATCGTGGATGAAAGACTAAGAGAACTGGTCAAAGATACAAGAGTCATGAGGGGCTCTGAATGCAATACCGACCATTACCTTCTAGTCTCCAAAATGAGCTAAGGGCGAGGATGGAGAAGAAAGAGAACCAAACAAACGAAACAAACGTGAAACAAGATTGAAAATTTACAGAAACCGGAAGTGCGGATAGATTTTTAGAATAAGTTAAACACACGCATAGATAGAGCAACTTGAGAAGCGCTTATAAGCAATAAAGATATAGAGTGCGCATGGACTATGCTATGGCATATCATTGTTAACACTGCGAAAATGAACGTGAATAAAACAAAAATCATAATGTTTGAAAGAAAAGGTGATAACAAAATTTGCAACATTGTCCTTAGTGATGAGAAATAAGAAGAAGCTGATGAGCATATATATATATATCTAGGTAGCCTATGCACTAGTGGCGTGAAGATAAATGGGGAGATAGATAGGCGCATAAACGAGGGTCAGAAGGTTATCGGTAGAGCAGTGTCCATTCTCGGAAGTAAAAATACATCAAAAAAAGCTAAAATGGCGATACATAATTCAAGGTTTGTACCGACTGTGCTACACGGTAGCGAGACATGGACCTGTTAAGAAAAGGATAAGAGTAAAATTAGAGTGATTGGCATGATACCTCTGCGCACAATTTGCCGGTGAACACTGATGGACAAAGTCCGAAACGAGACAATCCTCAAAGAATGTGGTACAGGAGAGACACAGTGAATGAAGGTGACGTGAAGGACGTGAAGGAAGGTAGAGAAGTATGCCAGGACAGAAAAGTGTGGCGATAAATAGTTTATAAAAAGAATGTCAGTAGAGTGTATGTCGCCTGAAACGAAGGACCTTGGATACTAATAATCCAAAGTGGGAAACCGCACACATAACAATTCTGTGAGGCTCTTTACTTCGGATGATCACTAGAGAGATTGATCAGTCACCTGGGTCGGAGCAGTGTTGCGGGACGAACGTGTTATTCTAATAAATAACACGAAGATTCTAGATCAATCTAAAAAATGTATATCTCCTTCCCCACATTAATATTTTCCAACCAAGCGAATCATGCCTACCCCGAAAGGGAAATGGCTTAATGGTATAATAATAATTAATGTTCATGGTACTTGAAAATTCGAGCAATTTATTCTATTTTTACATTTTCATCCAGAGAAGGTATTCGATTTGTGTAAAATTTGACCCCCCCCCCCCCCCGATTTTTGGCAAATGTCTATTTTTCTATAATCATTTAAAAATGTATCATATATATGTTCCAAAAGCAACTTAGATACTTTTTTTCGTCCCTTTTCAGATAGTTGGAAGAAATCTTTCTGATTGTATGATTTATTAGACAGATACGGAAATGTACGCTGAAGTGAAGGAATTTCTTTCCTCATTTTAAAGCAAATACAAACTTAGTCATTTTTATCTGAAGAACATAGAACATAACATATTGCCATTGCGAACCACGACAACCAAATCGCGCTCAAACTTTTGAAACGATGAACAGAAACGAGCGTGGAGCGCCAGGCTTACGTGATTTTTAAACTAAATATCGAGCGCGAAGCGCGAGTGTCTTGATGAGAATGTGTTCGTTAAGGTCGATAGAACCTTAAGTAAATAAGTTTCTCTTCCTATGTAAAACTTACATAATTAAACCAAAAGCAGGTCATAACGATGAAGCTAACTAAGAGAGCATTAGCCCGCGAAGCGCGCAATAGTAAGCACATGAAATGCGAAAACCGAGATGAACCGAGCCTTAAGCGTCAGGCAAATGCGTCCGGGCGCGTAGCGCGAAGCGCGAGATACAACAGGTGCGCGCCCTAGGCGCGCTCAAACTTGCGAGCGAAGCGAGCCGCGCGCGAAGCGTGTTATGAGAATTTCCCCGCCAAGCGGGCAGATTTTTTTCAATGACCATAGGCGAAGGCAATTCTAGGAATGAATCACATTTAGCCTCATTCTTTCTGTGAAAAAATGTATTTGATGGTGAATAAAAAAGTATACGATCAAAGTTACCTCCTGAAGAAGTATGAAATACGTGAAAAAAGCTTTTTAGAAAAGACGTACCTTCACTTGTTATCTGAAAAAGGAAATTTTATGATTCTGTGGAGGTTTCAATCTTTTGCTTTTCTCTCTTATTGGTCCTATTTTTCCATTTTCGCTCGCCATCTGAGGCTGTTTTTGCAATAAAACAAAGACCTGAGGGAGCAATGCTTTGCGCCGTCTGCTCCCATCCGTCGATGCCATCAACCTTCGTTGTCGAGCACAGTGAGGCCGATTCAACAGGCTTGCGAAGAAGATTATGCGTTCTTGTCACGTCATGTGCAGAGAGGCCAAGAAGCCCTTTCTGTGTTGAGAGGTGATCAATATCTCGTATACGCGATGAGGCTAACGGAATCAAATGAATAACCAACAGGTGAAGTAACAAAGGGGATGTCTTGGGTCACAAGGCCAAGGGTAACGTATAAAATTACAGTTGAACCATTTGGGAAAACCCCCCATCAGCAATGCGCTCGACGCCTTATTACGCTTACTAATAAATCGCAAATTTCCTAACTCAACAAAAAAAATTAAAATAATAAATTCGATTCTTGCGTTCTATGTGATGCCATTAGCAATATATTTTTTTTGCTCATTAGAAAGGGAATTTTATAATGAGTACAAAAATTTGATGTAATTCGGGATTCATAATACAATATTTTTGGTTTCCTTGCCTCTGAATACCAAGTCTATAGGTATAATATTTGCATATGCATGAATGAATCTCAAAATGGAGGACTCAAAATTATGTAGGTATTGACCATGAGGTCGTCTATAGAAAGCAGACAGTAGCAGCGGTGACATGACACAACAGGATATTTCCATTATAATAAATTCTGGTCAAATAAAAACACCCTTTGAAATAATTTGATGTTTAGGGCATTTATCACATACACCCCCAGCCCTTCTGCCATCTCTATCCCTACTTACAAACGAATAACCACCAAGAGCAACAATATTATCACTAATAGTTTCAGGTAGCCATGTTTCACTTATCGCTATGACATAATATATATATTGTGACTTAAGTAAGCACGAAGTAAGTTGATATGCGATATTAGTGAGTTAATATTAATGTGACGGATTTTTAGTAGCGAGTTATGAGAGACAGGATTGGAGTCAAGGTCATTACTCACAGGCAAGGATCTACGCTGTTCAGGAGTTAGTCGTTCACTCAAAAGGAAAAATCACTCTGACATATAATCCTGATTACAGGATCCTTATTCTTTCGCCTAACAAGGATCATACTATTTACCTGCTACACATATTTATATAGTTGAGCGAAGCAAGTTGCATGTGGCTGCAGGGAGGTATTTATTAACGTAAAGACGAGATTTTCTCAGATCCAAACATACTTCATTCGCATATAGTGATTTCTTCTTTCTCATACTGGAAATCATCTCCTTTCTAGGCCTTAGCGTTGTGAATCGAACCAGAACTAATCGTGGCTTACAAGTTGAATGAGCAACAACTGATTTTGTGGAAGAAAGTTTAGAGATAGAAATTGAACTTGACTCTACCGCCGCTCCTAAGGTAGATGACTGAGCTTGTGTGGATGAAACTGATAATGTAGAAGACATCATGTGTACATTTTTCATCTCAGTGGGAGTTAGCTGCACATTGATAGTCTTTGAGGCTGAACAGACAAGATACAAAAAATCTTCCTCTTCCCTTTCAGGTAGTCCAGCAATGATCAAACCATTCTCACATTGCTGATTTTACGTCCTTAAAACACGCTGATCTAGTCGTCTCTGACTACCCTGAAGTGCTTTGATTTGATCTTGTAGAGCTTCATTTTCGGTTGTGAGTATCGAAACTTGTGACCTCAGCTCAACATATTGAGTCGAATCAGCTTGAAGCTTGGCATTATTCTCTTCTGGTTTGAGCTGCATGTCACAGAGACAATTCACTTTTTCCCTAATATCATTTACTATCTGTTTCAAAATCCTGGCCCCTCTACAAATCATTGAATAACTCAATAAAAAAATTGCTTAAAAAAAGGGAAAACAACTTGAGAATCCTCATTGTATTACGAATAAGTACGATAGAATTTGATCGCGGTACGTCCATAACTTTCGATGCAAAGTTGCAGTGAAGGTGAAAAAACGTGGTTAAATGCACCTTTTATAACTGGGTCAACTTTCAACCGTTGTATTTTGTGCTATAATGCATGAATTCTTTTGCAAAGATTCGAGTGGTAACATCGAGGTTCTATTTATGAGTACATTTTCGAAAAATTTGAAAATATTTATAACTTTGGTGTCGGCAGTAAATAAAAGCGGAGGATGATAACTTAGCTTCTAATCAAGCTGAAAGACTCTGCTTCGGCTCAAAATTTTCAAAAAAAAAATCTACAAATTCAATGGTGGGTTTTTCAAAACAGTTAATTACATTAATAACATGCTATCACACATTAGGGTTTTCCGTTTTTTTTTGGGACTGGAGGCACAAAAGAAGTGGATGATACTCTCACCGGGTTCCAGGATATCGAAGTCCTGCTTGATCCTTTCCTCATAAAGTGTCATTTTTTTCTTCAACTTTCGTACATCTGGTAAAATGGACCGCGTGGGTAAACCGACTTTGACAATAGTGGACGGCAACGCCTTCAGCGTATCGATTACAATTGAGGTCATCTACAGTAGAAAAAAAACGTACAAAAATAATATGCTATTGCATATTATTTTTTTACGTTTTTTTCCACGTATTATTGATGTAATTAACTGTATTTGAAAAACTACGATTGAATTTGTTGATTTTTTTTGAAAATTTTAAGCCGCAGCAGAGCCTTACAGATTGATTAGAAGCTAAGTTAGCATCTTTCGCTTTTATTTACTGCCGACGCCAAAGTTATAAATATTTTCAAACGAAATCCTGCATTATTTCACGAAATACAACGGTCGAAAGTTGACCAAGTTATAAAAGGTGCATTTAACCACGTTTTTTCACCTTCACTGCAACTTTGCATCAAAAGTTATGGACGCATCGTGATCAAATGATGTTGTACTTATTCGTAATAAAATGAGGATTGACAAGATACTTTTCCTTTCTTTGAGCGATTTTTTTATTGAATTCAATGATTTGTAGAGGGACCAGGATTTTTGAAACAAATAGTAGTCACACTGTGTTTGCTGGTTATCATTACAGATAAGGTACATTCTCACTGCAGCGAGAATGACATCGTTACAGAACAACAAAAAGGATGTTTCAAAAACTTGCGGGACAGTGAAGATTTAGTCACCATGAACGTTGTTACAAGGAAACGTTTCCTTTCATACGACAAGACTATTTACTTGAAGTCATAAAAATTTACAAAATCTGCCCACGCATGATCGACCTTCTAAGTCGTGCGATGATGTTTTGGGGTACAAGAATCATGTATTTTGTTCATGGACAACCAAGGATAACTAGATCAATACGCATTATGAGGGATATCTTTCGAAGAAACTCCTTCAGTGCATTATGGTTCTGTTTAGCGTTGAACAAATTTAGCAAAACTCTAAACAGCGTATCTCATGTGTTCAAAATACATGATAATGAGGAGGGTAATCAACTAACCAATCTATATTTGCATGCTTCTAGCATTTCAGTTTTTTTTCAAAATAATTTTTTGATAGGTCGCAATAACAGGTTTACCTACTTTCAACTAACATTGGACAAAAACAAGTCGGTCAAAAGATTTTTTTGCTTCCGTACCCATTATCTAACAGCATTAGAATTATTCAGTTTCAACTATACCCGAAGCGTTACATTTGATTTTCACACGTCAAGCTTTTCAGGTTAATTTAAAAGTGAGCATCTATACGAGTATAGAATTTTCTGACTCCCGGTAGGCACCTTCCCCTATTTGTAGATGTCTTTATTCATTTTTTCATTCCGCGAACCGACATATTTTGAACCAATCCAGATACGAACAAAGATTTTTTCAACACTCACCTCGGTAGTGTGACTTTTCATGTTTCTGAAATATATTCAAAGTAGCTCATTACAGTCGACTGGATTGAGGCAAAAAGAGGGCTGAGGGGCTGCTAAGCTGGGCATTGCTTTTCACGGGACTTCTAAATTAGAAAATACTTTGTTTAAAGATAAGTTTTTTGGAATTTATTTATTGTTATTCTGGTTCATTCTAGTCCTTTCTCATTAATCTGTATGCTCCTGACGAAAAATTAAAGTAGAGCAAAATTGCCGTGAAAGCCCAAAATAAAACAGAATTCAATTTAAAAAATCTAATGAGACGGAAAAAGATTGATTTTTTTTGCTAACTTATTTTCGGATTTATAGTTATATATTTTATATATTAGAGCATATAAAATTTCCTTCAAAAAGATTTAAACTGTCATTTTGTAGAAGTATCTAGTGAACTGTTGGAGATAGCAAAAAATTGAAAACATTTTTAGATTCGCAATCCAAACAACATAATTATTGCAGATGAATAAACTTATTGATGCATAAACAATAAATACCATAAAGATAAATATATAAACATTCTATCAAGTTTGAAGCGGATTAGTGATGACGATTAAGACATCAAAAATAGTCTGGTTCCGTCTCACGAGGTAGACATACAGAATGACTTGGAAAATCATTAAGAAAGTCTTGGATTGGTCTTTACCCAAGACAGAGCCAAGACAAAATATTTTTACCCGGGACACTGCACATTTATATACTTAATTCTATCACAAGCAAGCACAAAAATTAATTTCTAAAGTTTCTTACCTCGTCAAATGTCATAAACAGTAATTGGGACTGATTCGCCTACTGATACCCAGCATTTCCAACTATTTTTAAATTAATGTTTTAAAAAGTGTGATGGGACTCACGAGGTTATCAATAATTACAAGATCATAGTAAAATATTTCAATCGTTCAAATGTCTTGAGCAGTGCTGAGATTGTATGGAGGCCATGGAGGCCCGGCCTCCTCACCTTTTTTTCAGGGTATATGGAACTCACCCCTTCCCTCCTAGTCAACAACTTAGGGCCTCCCTACCTTTTTGGTTACAATCTCAGGCCTGCTCTTGAGCAGGAGAATTGGCGGTAATTCAAATTTAAACTAGCAGAATATTTAGGCAGGGAAATAATAAAATGTTGATTCACTTTTTTGTTATAAATTCAGTGACTTTGTCGTAATTTTTATGCATTTACGCACAATAATTATTTGTTACAGAAAAACAAACTTTTCATAACAAAATATGATGAAAACGCTGTAACACTTTGGCAGTTATTTGTGACGTTCCGAAAGAAAAGGACCCACTTCGTTTGCTTAGTTGAGGGGATATTTGCTCTTTTGTAAAGAAATGTCGTAAGTATCGATTTTAGCATTTCGATAAGAATTCATACTACAGTGTATATGCTCTATCACGTGATATTATGATTATGTCCTGGAAATAAACGAAAGTGGGTCAATTTTATGTTTAAAGAAAGACTTAAAACACGTGCGCTTATGCCTTATGGCACCCGCCAACCTTAGATGAGTTTTTTTCGAAAAGCGTTATTTCAAAGCTCCAACTTTGTAAATGCCCCGGTGTTTTGATTTGGATAGACTTTAAAGTCTTTTATAGTAATTATTCTGATACAGTGTCTAAAACTTAAAGAACCGTATTATACATTTTCAAGTATTAATGAGAATTTTTAATCAGTAATATTCATATATTGATAATGATGCATAAAAATATTGTAGGAACTCAAGAATAATTCATTGTATTACAACAGAAACAAAGCATTATTTTTCTCACCTATATGAAAGTTTCAAATAGAAGAAAGAATTTGCCATACGTTAACTTGGAATTTCGACGACTAGCAAAGATAGGTTGCAACGCGTGACTCAAGGTTTTCTACGTATAATACATAATCGACGTAGTATACGTTAACAAATGTATAAAACCATGTATAATGCATGTCACAGATGGTGGACCTATTTCTCCATTTATCTTAATATTTTTTTGTATTTAATCGTTTTATGTATTCCCTTTAGAACCTTATAACCAGCCCTATTCGACTACCAGAGCCAACGCTATACATTTGGCCACCCGTGTGCAAAATTTTTCTCCGCCGCCCCCATCCCACCATTCTCCCACCCTTCCCCTCTTCTTGAAAAAAGAAAAAAATACATTTTCTACATACATATGCTCTATTTTTATTTAAAAATTATTAATATTACTTACATTATTTATATTATTTACATTATTAATATAATTTACACTATTATTATACACATTATTTACATTATTTAGGGGAGACCATCCTACAATAGATAATGATCCTACAGTAGATAATTATTAATTATAAGCACAACTATAAGTAAAATAATCAATTCTAATTATAATATATTAATACGTATCGCGCCTGAACTATTAATTACATCAAATAATTATTTTACTTGAATTAGTACTTCAAATTAATGGTTATCTACTGTAGGATTATTATCTAATGTAGGGTGGTCTCCCTTATATAGGGTGTCCCAGACTCAAGTGTCCGGACTTATATAGCCGTATAAAAATTTAAAAAAATAAATCTAAAATTCCTTTTCCATAAATCAGTTGAAGTTTCAGTTTTTGAATTATAAAATATTTAAGCTGGTCCAATCAGGAGCGCCGTATAAACAGCCGTGTGTGCGTGAACGGGATTCCAACGTAGTGTTCTCTCGTCGCTAACCCCACCTCTACGCTCGCTTCGATAACACTGCGCTGAAATCCCGTTCCCGCACACACGGCTGTTTATACAGCGCTCCTGATTGGTCCAGTTTAAATATTTTATAACTTGAAAACTAAAACTTCAACTGATTTTTGGAAAAGGAATTTTCTATTTATTTTTTGTATTTTTATACGGCCATATAAATCCGGACACTTGAGTCTGGGACACCCTGTATATAATAAGAATTCAAAAGAAATTTGCTCGCCTTGCTTTAATCTGGGAAAATTTTTCAACCAGTTCAGACACATCCAATAAATTCCAATAAATGCAATAAATAAGTTAAGTTTGACTGTCTCTTTTCCGCCATTGATGTTCGCAAGTAGTTTTTTATTATTTTCAATTTTGAAAAGGATCGTTTGGCTTGAGATAAGTTCTTAACGCAAAATTGTCATCGTAAAAATCAACTTTGAAACTTTTCTCGGGATCATCTACTCTTTGCCGCGTACCCATAAGGTTTTTGAACTTGATATCTACCTTTAAAGCTGTTGCTGAATGTTGCAAAAGTTTACTGGCCATATTGATCGTCAATAGAACTTCATTCAATATTGCAATGGAACATATGAACTTAAAGCTCTTGATTTTTGTTGCCAAGCATAGAGCTTGGTGTCTCGCTGACATATCACTGTCTTCCTCTGAGATTTTAATTAAACTATCATGAACTTTATCAACGTGCTGTCGTAAAGGGCTTACAGAGTTATTCCTGCAAGAACATCGCGTCCCTTTATTGTTAAACTAAAATGCATAAAAAATGAGGTTTCATGTTCATGATCGTGTCACTGAAATATACTTTCTTAAATAATTAAACAACTAAAATAGATAAATAAATTTTGGAAATAGAAAAAAATTCAAGTTTTTACATAATATCTAATCTTAATTTTTGTTCGGATGCAGCTTATTTCATATCTGCCTCCTCTCACTGCTTTCCTTCGACAACACACATTACACAGAACTTAACACAACAACAACTAAATTGCAACTGACCTACCTTCGTTGCTTTTGGCCTGATGTTGCTTGAGTAGAGTATATTATGGTTCTTACCTACATTTATGAACAATTACGTTAAACTTCTAAGGTACCAACGAAGCGACATCTCAAGTCAAGACTCAAGCGATCGTAATACAGCTACATAGAAATGATGAATTATTTTTAAAAAATCGAATTTTCGAATTCGATTTTTAACATACATTGTTTCTAAAATGTTTTCAGATAGAAAAACAGTTTAAAATAAAGAAGTTCTGTAACTAATAGTGGGCTTGTCCCGGAAAGAATTTTGCGAGGAGAAATTTTAAAAGCGTAACTTTTATGTAATTTAATTAAAACGCATGGTCTTCGAAACATGTTTGAGTACAAATTAAAAATTATTGTTATTACGGTTCCGTTCCAGGACACCAAATATAGCAAGGGCGGCGAAAAAACGTCTCCTAGAATAATAATATAAATAGAACAAAACCATTTTCATTCATCATTTTTTTCAAATTTCTCAAAAAATTTTGTATGCGGTGTGTATGGTGTATGGAGAAATATAAAAACGTAACTTGCATGTAATTTAATTAAAAAGCATGGTCTTTGAAACATGCTTGAGTAAAAATTCAAAATTATTGTTATCACGGTTTCGTTCCAGGACACCAAATTGTAGCAAGAGCGGCGGAAAAATGTCTGCTAGAATAATGATATAATAGAACAAAACCATTTTCATTCATCATTTTTTTTCAAATTTCTCAAAAAATTTGATATACTGTGTGTATGGTGTATGGAGAAATATAAAAAACGTAACTTTCATCTAATTTAATTCAAAGGCATGGTTTTTGAAACATGTTTGGATAAAAATTCAAAATTATTGTTATCACGGTTCCGTTTCAGGACACCAAATATAGCAAGGGCGGCAAATAATGTCTCCAAATTTTAGTTATATGTACCGCAATGCATTCATTTATTTGATTCAACTAAACTTTGATTGGCTTAATCAAACATTTTTCAGATCGTGATGAAGAGTGCATATACAATTATACATATTTCAGTATTCAAGCATTTTTTGAGTAAAGCAATTAAAAGAAAAGTTATTGCACCTAGTTCTACTTTCGATTTCGTAAATCTACAGCAATTATTTGTCTAAGAAATTCTTCTTGCGAGAAGATTATGGATACATTTTTAAAGGGTCTCAAGGATTAGTATATATGTAATGAAATACTTAATTACTGGAAAGAAATGGGTTCCAGACGAAAATTCAGAGAAAATCGAGGGGAAAATCCCAGAAGACAAAGGCACGAGAAAAGGCCCACTAGAAACTTTATGCGTTAAGAGATTAGTCTCCTGTTATCAACCAAACCCATGTTGGTGCCCTTTATATTCAGTGCAGTTTGGCCGCCCCCCACCAAGAGTCAAACTTGGCCGCCCGTGTGCCCCGCACACATTGCACCCTATTACGCGCCGGCGCTGTACGACTACTAAGAAAAGTCAATGTCGCTCACGAGCGCCACTTGACGGGTGAAATGTATCCATCGGCCGAGAAGCGGCGCTACGATAGCCCCGTTCCACAAAAGCATTGAGGCATATGGAAAAAATAATAATTAATTAAATATAAGAACATTTACGATTGGTTCAGTTCACAAAATTATTACTGACCATTCTTTGATGTGTAATTGATATTCAAACAATGTAAAATTTATCAAATTCTAAAAAAAAAATTATCTAAAAAAATGTGCTAAATGTGCTATACATATATCGCTGCAGCGATATATGCGTGTATGAATACATGTATCCCACCAAATACACAGATATATAGCACTTGGATTATAAGGCATAAATTAATCTATAGATCATAGCGTTATATAGCACTTTTAGCACATTTAAAAAAAATCATTTTTGTTAAAATTTAATAAATTAAAAAAATTTTAAATATCAATTACGCATCAAAGAAAGATCAGTAATAATTTTGTGAACTAAACTAGTCAGGAATATTGCTATTTTTAAATCATTATTAATTTCCCTATGTGACTCAATGCTCAATGTGACTCAATGTCAACGGCGATACCACGCTGAAAACACCAGTTCCCGTTGGATCACTGAAGTTAAGCAGTGTTGGGCGCGGTTAGTACTTGGATGGGTGACCGTTCGGGGAATACTGCGTGTTGTTGACCCGTCGTGGGTGTGGTGGACCCACACTGGTAGTATTTATCCACCTAGAAACACTACCCGAATCGGGTAGTGAGGCAATGAACTTTCGAGTTCGAAATGCTAATCAATTTTTTTTTTATGTGACTCAATGTTTTTCTGGAACAGGACGACCTTAGCGCCGCATATCGGCCGACGGGTAAGGGACAACAGCTTCCACAGCAAACGTTGGAGAGTCGGATAGGGCTGCTTCTAAGGAATGAAACGAAAACTATACGTCTTATCAAAAAATAAAAACAAGTAAATTTGTAGATCTTTTTGAAGTGAACCATTTTTGTCTAAAAAATTGTGAAATATCTCACAAATTTTTCTAGAAAATTAATTTTTTCATTTTAAATAACATTTTTCACGATTAAAACAGAAAATATGCATCTCTTCAAAAAATGATTAAAAGAAAATTTGTAGCTCCTGTGTGGATGAAAAATTTGTGTTGTTAAGTTTTTTTCCGTATCTCTATTATTTTGGCCGGAAAATTGAAACAAAGGATACCGTAAATTGATATTCCAAGTTTCTAGCAGTACAATTTTCTCGTCTTATGATATTTAATAGTTAAATAAACTACCGCATAATTTACACAAAATGAGAAAATTCCGCTGTAAGCAATTTACAATTTAAACTGTGCGGGGTCCTTTATGGTTAGAATCTTTTATTAGGTAAAGAAAACCCTAGGGTTTTCTTTACCTAATAAAGAATTGAGTAATATATTCTCTTGAATCAACCAGAATATTTGCTTCGATTAGCCAAAATTGTATTTGAATCGACTAAAATATCAGCTTGAATCAACCAAAAGATAGGGTACAATCATATCATCAAGCAAATTTTACTACATAAAAAGTTTTCTCGTGTCAACTTAATACTTTTTTGTTCATATAATAACTATATTTCAGGGTTCAATCAACCTTAATTTTATTGATTCAACCGAGTCTTTTTCTGAGTATATATTATTATACGTGTATGATCGCTCCATATTTTGCAGGACGAATTTGCAAGTTCAAATTAACTAGAATGAAATGTTTTTTTTTCCTGAGAATGTATTGAAATGCTCGCATCAAAAGTTGAAAGCATTCCGAGTTAAAATAATTTGTCTTTACTAAGTCTTCATCCAAGACATATTCAAGATGTAGCCGAGACGTTTTTTAAAGTCTCGACCCTCGTCGCCAGCTTCTAAGCCCTTCAAGGGTCATCACTAAGCCGCTTTAAATTTGAAAGAATGTTTATATTATTCATCTTTATGGTATTTATTGCTTCTGTATTAATAATTTTGTTAAACTTCAATAATCATGTTCTTTGGATGGCAAATCTAAAAATGTTATCCATTTTTTCCTACCGCCAATAGCTCACTAGACACTTGAAGGGTAGAAATGCAAAAGGAGTCAAGCGCCATTTTTCACTTTTTTCAGGAGAGACTAAAAACATGTTGTAAATTCATCGGAACCATTTAAGAAACAAATAAGAAAGTACTTTCGAGATACTTTCATGCTCTATCGAACTAAAAAAAGTTTTCTCACAAAAGCTATCCGGTTTCGAGAAAATGAATGAAACAGGTCACGTTTCGAGGTTAGATTTTGGGTCCGCATCGACTTTTAACATCTTTCAACATTAATTGTGGAGTCAATTTGCAGTTTAAGAAAAAACTAAAAATTTGAATTCTAGCTATTGAATGGACGAATTGATTTCCAAAAAGTTTGTTTAAAAAAAAAACGCAGTTTCCCGAAATTTGAAAATTCAATTATGACTTCGAAATCGTGTCAAACTGACATTTCAACTTCAAATGACGATAGCAGTAATAATTTCGCATATTTCAAAAAAATGAGGAATTGTGTTTTAGGTTATTTAGTGCTGAAAGGAAGGGAGCCAATAGTAATTAAATATAATTAGCCAGTGTCGAGAAAAATGAAATTTGATTTTTTACTTTTAGAAAAGCTTCTCGGACAGTGAACACAAAAACACAAGCCAAACGCACGCGTCCGTTCGTCTGCTACGATCGTGATTTCTCGATGCTGCGCAGCTGCGACGATCGATCGGGATCAAGTACACATTGGCGCTTGACCCCTCCAGCTGTTCTTTTTTTAGTGGGAATTTTTAAAAATGACGCCCCAAAAAATCCTTTGGCAGGCATGTGTAATAGAATTTATCTGATCTTTTGAGCTAATAAATCCGATTTCGAAAATTTGGCGCTTGGCTCCTTTTGCATTTCTACCCTTCACTTGCAGAAAATCAAAGTTTTAATCTTTTCAAGGAAAATTGTATATGCCTGCTGTTATTGAGACTGTCAGGTTCCGAATTAGAAATAGCAAATCATTCATTACAAAATTACAAGTATTATCGGTTGTAAAATTTTAATCCTTAGCAGATGTCAACTGTTTGGTCCCAGCCTAGCTATCTGCCTTCTGGAAAGGACAGGCCCGGCCATGGGGTCCATAGTTCGTAGAGAGAAATTATTTCAGAAAAAGTTCCGTTTATTTATCAAGACATAAACTTCTCGTCAACTCCACCTCGACTGGTCTTAAGACTGACGATATAACTTTTTGTCTTAAGACAAGTCCACCTGGACTTATCTTTAAAACCCTTATTCATAAACTCAAGACTTACATCGCCGACTCCTAAGTCTCGCCCTGGCCGCTAATGAGACATAGACGTCTCGAAGACGAACTCAAGACGAGCCAAAATGAACCTCGAAACGAAATATTTTTGCTCGGGATTCTACGCTGAATGAGTGAAGCTATTCAAACGTATTTATTTTGTACATCGCAAATAGTAATCCGGTAATGCAGTGAATTTCACTCGACTCACATACATTCGGTACCAGCGTTAGGTAGTATCTTGTTACATGTAACTATGATACTGAAGAGTCACGTGATTTGTAACTTTCAAGATAACTCTGCTACTCTTATAAAAAGTAACTTTTAACGTAACTTATTTACGATTTTTGCAGTCATTTATGCATAACAACAGAATATCGCAATGCGCTCTTAGTGTTCAGATTGTTTATGACATCAATCAAGTAAGAGCAAAACCAAGCAGGCTTGGACCGTGTAACAAATCTAAATTGCTAGAATTGAATATATGAGTTGTGATTTTAACTTGCAATTCAATTGAAAAAAAAGGATTGGAAAAAGGAACCAGTAGGTGGCTGTAGACATGACAAATGCAGGTAACCCTTCTAGAAATAATCGGTTGGACACGATTCATAACAATTCATTGTGATCAAATGTTGAATCGGTTTAAATTGTTACTAATTGTGTCAATTGTTCCCAATCGGGTTGAATTGAGTGAATGTACTTGCCTGCAGTGCGCCCTCTGCAGTTTTCGTTTCCAACACACACGACGCGCACGTGTTTATAGGTTGGAAATTAAATTTTTAATAATTCAACAAAAATTTCATGTACAAAAAATTGAATATTTGTTCAGGCGGTATACCGAATGAAAACTCGAAAGTATGTGGGTTAAGAGTACGTAAAAATCATGCCACCTAACGATGTATCAGTGATATAGTGTCTTCATCAAGTATGCCAGTAGTAGTTTGATGTAGCGGGTATATTATTGTGAAACGTTCATTTACTTCTTTTTGAATTCATATTGGTGACATTTTTTGGTTTGAACGCGTAAAAAACTACAATGTAATACCTAATCTTAAAATCTTTGAATTTTAAAGGTTTCAAATTTTTAACTGTATAATATTAGATCGTTCAGAAGGCTTTATGTAATTAAGAAGTTAAATAAATTAACAATAATTGACGGAAATGAACTTGGAGATTTAACTATTCAAAAACTGTTACAGATTAAACTTTTTTTGAATTTAAACATTAAAAATTGTGGTATTTACGTGTCAAATAGTTCAAAATGGTATTAAATACATGCAGGAATCATCGCAACAACAGGTTTTCCTTCCCCAAGCAAAGATATTTTCTGGGTGGCGATTTGGCGGACGATTTCCAATTCCCGGTTTTCCCCGGTCAAGTTTTTAAATTTTCTCGGCCAACTGAAAGTAACAAATTCGTATTCGCCGCAAAACGCAAACATTTATTTTAATTCATGACGTTTATTCTAAACATAAACATAAACATAAAAAATACTTAAAGTTTCCACTTAAAATATCATAAATAAATTTTCACCTAAAATTATGAATATTTAACTGGAACACTTGATTTTTCAACTAAAAAGAGGAATTTTTAACTAGAAGATTAATTTTCAAATAAAAATAATTATTTAGTACAAAAAAAAGATACATTTTTTCAACAAAATACATGAATTTTTAACAAAATAGTTGAATTTTTGGTTCAAGAAGACAAATTTTCAACCAGATAGTTGAATTTTGAACTAAATAAAAAATATATTCAACTGAAATAGTTGAATTTTCGAGCAAAGAAATTAATTTTCACTAAAAAAGATAAATTGTCAACCAAAACTTAAATAATTAAATTTCAAGTTAAAAAAATTAATGTGTAATCATACAATAGAAGCTGTGAATTTTCACATGGAATTGTAAATATTTAACTGAAATAGTTGAATTTTAAACCAGACAGATGAATTTTTTTACTTGAATGATGAATCTTCAACTAGAATAATTGAATTTTGGACTAAGAAGATGATTTTCTACCAAAAACGAATTTCAAACTAAAAATAGTTATTTGAGATACACGTGTATCACACGCTATTTTTTGCAACGCCCGTCCGAAAAAGTTGTCAGGAGGTGTTAACGAAAAATACTAATTTTATATTGCATAGAGTGGAGTAAAAAAATTAAAAAAAAAAAATTTTTTTCAAAGTTTGAAAAAAAATTGAAAAAAAAAATTTTTCGAAAAAAATGTTCTGAAAAAAATTTGTGCAAAAAAAAAGAATGTTTAAAAAAAGAGATACATTTTTAACTAAAATTATGGAACATAATAAAAAAATCACTTCCAACCAAAAAACATTCAAAGAAAAAGAATAGTTGAATTTTATGCCAAAAAGATGAATTTTCAACCATAAAGATGATTTTTTTTACAAAAAAGTAGAATTTCCCACAAAGTACATAAATTTTAAGCAAATAGTTTAATTTTCAAATGCAAGATATCGATTTTCAACGAAATAGCTAAACTTTCACCAAAAAGAGATAATTGGATTTTCAACAAAGTAGTTACATTTTCAACCAGAGATGAATTTGAAATTAAAATGATAGAGTGATAGTGGGACAGAGGGTGACGAATTAACAAGTGAAAATGATTATATCTATAGAATATTAGAAGTTCAGGAAGAATCTGAATCGCTTTACTCTCATTTAATTTCAAATGTTCTATACCTAAAATATTTTAAGTAATTTATTTAATAAATTACATATTTTTCGTACAAAATTATAGACAATGAAATGAATAACTTGATGAAAAAATTTTACCTCATTAGCAAATCTGTTGGTGACAGCACTCCCAGCTCGCGGAAATTATTACAAAACATTTATTTGGCTTTCTTCATAAACATATTGCTTGAAATGTGTTGCCTCGTAAAAAAGAAAATAAATGTTTTCAAATAATTCCCGCAAGACGAAAGTGCTGCCATCAAATTGCCACTCCATAACCTCCAAATTCTACTACCGATTGGCCCGATTGGGAACGATTGGGAAGGATTGAAATTTTGCAACCCTCAATCGTTCCTAATCGTGCACACACGATGAAGAAACACGATGAAGAAACAATTCAAATTTCTGTCTATCGTTCTGAATTGTTTTCAATTAATTATTTCTGGAAGGGAAGTACTGATTTCCAGAATCTCTTTTCACCTCCTCACCCCCCGTTTTTACTGCCATAGAACTCATAGTCAAGGATGCCTTCTCATGAAGCGAAATCTAGACTTTCAATACAAAATTACTAAACAATTACACAGCAAGTATTTATTGAAACACATCTTTTAATTTACGCAAAAAATTACGAATTGCATTACAGCACAATAATGATTTATCAGCGACGGAATCCACAGTCTTATTGAGCTGCATGCTTGGTCTGACAAGATGGGTCTGAATCATCCTCTCTAATTTCTTTTATCAACCCACAACCTCCCTTTTTTATTATAATGCAATGTCCTCTTTGACGAAAATGATCCTCCTCCAATTCACCGTTATACAATATACGCCCTTCTTACGAACTAACTTCGCCTTTCCTAAAATACACATTATAGGCCCCTGACGGACCGGCCGAACGCAAACATTACGCTACAGCGTAACGGTAAAGTAATGCTAAAGTAATGGTAAAGTAATATGGCATTATAATTAATAAAGGAAACAAAATTAATATGTAAACTGTTGCAATTATAATAAAACGTTGAAATTTACGTTCAACGATCATGCCGCAATTGCAACAAGTTGCTTTTGCAGCATTAAAAAATAAAAAAACATAGTGACCGTCATTGCAGTCGGGCCCCTGCATATTGGCAACCCGCTAACGTAGCTTTAAGTGGGTTGCCAGTCTGCAGGGACCCGACTTGAATGACAGCCACTTTGTTTTTTTATTTTTTAACGC
>CAKNXH010063368.1:56346-68949 GCA_932178445.1 Andricus quercusramuli
CCGTTACGCTGTAGCGTAATGTTTGCGTTCGGCCGGTCCGCCAGGGGCAGGCTTTTTCCCTCTCTTTTCCTGGCTAAAGCTGATTTATCTCTCTTAGATTTTCACATCTTGGTCATGCTAGCATCGTTTGAATTCTATTTTGCACTACATTTTGATTTCAAAATCTTACTACTATTCTCTATTTTTCTTTTTTCTTCCTTTCTTTTACGAACTATTGAATTAACCTCCAGTGTGCCGATCCGTTTACCATTCCTTAAGATGTCTGCCTTCATATCCTTAATGGAGGCTTTGATATCAGAGATCAAATCAAGTTGTTTTCGCTTAAATTCTTTTAAGAAATTCTGAAAACTGTTCTGCGCCTGTTATACCGCAACCTTCTGTGTAGGCATGACGGCAAGGCCTCTGTATAGGTGGCAAGGCTCCAGCGACGTCGCTCGTGGAATCTGGAATCTGGGACTGTGCAGTAGGGTGGTCCAAAAATGAATTTGAAAATTTTTTTTTTGAATTTTTATCGGGACACCCCACAAATTAGTTCAAATCCACCCAAAAATAAGTCCATTTTTTTCGTTTTGAAAAAAATGATATTTAGGGGTGCCGCAAAAGCCCCAGGAAGTTTAACATGTATGTCCCATAAGAAAAAAATACGTTTGTGTAAATCTTATCCAGGATCCTCAATATTATCTCAATCGAGTTGAAACTCAACATTTCTATTCACAATTAGCCATAGAATACAAATAAAATATCACTTTTCAAATATCACCCCATAAGTCTGTTTTATAGGGTCCGAAAGAAACCCGATATGTGAAAAAATGGGTTTTGCGAGTTTTTGGCGCCAATTCTAATTTTTTTGCGGTTTCTTTAATGCGAATTGTTTGTAATACATACAATATTTCTTTATACTGAAAATTAGATATTTTAATGAATTGTTTAAACAATTTATTATTGTTTTTAGCAACTTTCTTATAGAATGGAGTTAGAAAGACGCGGTTTTTTCACAAATTTTCCATTTGTTGTCCAATTTTCAATTAGATCAAAGAGATAGTTCATCAATGTTAGCAATAGTGATTGTTCAAACATTTTATTTTAATTATTAATAATATTATATTTGAATAATGCTAGAAAGATGCGGTATTTTTTTAATTTCTGGCTTTTTGTCCAATTTTCATTTGGAGTGAAGTAATAATGTATTCAAGTTAACAAAATGATTGTTTCAACAATTTATTAAAATTATTATTAATATTATATTTGAATAATGCTAGAAAGACGCGTTTTTTTTAAATTTCTGGCTTTTTGTCCAATTTTCATTTGGAATGAAGGAATAATGAATTCAGGTTAACAAAATAATTGTTTAAACAATTTATTATAATTATTAATAATATTTTATTCAAATAATGCTAGAAAGATGCGTTTTTATTTTAATTTCTGGCTTTTTGTCCAATTTTCATTTGGAGTGAAGCAATAATGAATTCAAGTTAACAAAATAATTGTTTAAACAATTTATTATATTTATTAATAATATTTCATTTAAATAATGTTAGAAAGATGCGTTTTTTTAATTTCTGGCATTTTGCCCAATTTTGATTTGGAGTGAAGTGATAATGAATTCAAGTTATCAAAATAATTGTTTAAACAATTTATTATGATTGTTAATAATATTCTCTTTGCTTAAATGGTAGAATGTTGCCGTTTTTTCTGAAATTTTCAACTGTTTCCTTATTTTTTATTAGGCGTGACTTAATAATTAATTAGATTTAGCAAAAATAATTGTTTAAACAAATTATTATTGTTTATGACTATCTTCATCTATATCGATTGCGCCTAATATTTGCGGTTTTTCTGCAATTTTTACCTTTCTGTCCTTTTTTCACTTGGTGAGGTAATAATTAATTAAAGTTAACAAAAAAGTTGTTCAAACAATTTAATATTGATATCTGCCTCTTGTGTAAAATAGCTTTTTATCTTTAAATTAATTTTTTTCTAAGAATTGGGAGAAGAGCAAAAATAATTCACTTAAGACAACAATACAATTCGAAATCATTTTTGTTGTGGTTGACTTATTATTCGTTCATAAATAAAAAGGCATTGCAAAGTGAAAGATTCTAGAAAAACCGCCATTGTCTAGCACTTATATAAAAAAAGATAGTGATAAACAATATTAAATTTTTTAAATAACTTTTTTGTTAACTTTAATTATTACCTCACTAAGTGAATAAAGGACAGAAAGGTAAAAATTGCCGAAAAACCGCACTATCAGGCGCAATTTATATAGACGAAGATAGTCATAAACAATAATAATTTGTTTGAACAATTATTTTTGCTAAATTTAATTAATTATTAAGTCACACCTAATAAAAAATAGACAAACAGTTGAAAATTTCAGAAAATACCACAACATTCTACCATTTAAGCAAAGAGAATATTACCAACAATGATAATAAATTGTTTAAACAATTATTATGTTCACTTGAATTCATTATCACTTCGCTCCAAATGAAAATTGAACAAAAAGCCAGAAATTAAAAAAAACAGCATCTTTCTAGCATTATCCAAATATAATATTATTAATAATTGTAATGAATTGTTTAAACAATTCTCTTCTTGAGTTGAATTCATTATTACTTTACTCCAAATGACAATTAAACAAAAAGCCAGAAATTAGCAAAAACCGCATCTTTCTAGCATTATTCAAATATAATATTATTAATAATTAAAATAAATTATTTGATCAATTATTTTGTTATCTTGAATTCATTATTACTTCACTCCAAATGAAAATTGGACAAAAAGTCAAAAATTAAAAAAAAACCGCATCTTTCTAGCATTATCCAAATATAATGTTATTAATAGTTATAATAAAATGGTTCAAACAATTATTTTGTTAACCTGAATTTATTATTACTTCACTCCCAATGAAAATTGGACACAAATTTAGAAATTTCAAAAATAACCGCATCCTTCTAGCATTATTCAGATATAATATTATTAATAATTATAATAAATTGTTTAAACAATCACTATTGTTAACATTAATGAACTACCACTTTCTTCTAATTGAAAATTGGACAACAAATGGTAAGTTTGTGAAAAAACCGCGTCTTTCTAAGTCCATTCTATGAGAAAATTTCTAAAAACAATAATAAATTGTTTAAACAATTCATGAAAATATGTTATGTATTAGAAACAATTTGCATTAAAAAAACCGCAAAAAAATCATAATTAACGCCAAAAACTCGCAAAACCAATTTTTTCACTTATGGGGTTTGTTTGGGACCCTATAAAACAGACTTATGGGGGTGATATTTGAAAAGTGATATTTTATTCGTATTCTATGGCTAATTGTGAAGAGAAATGTTGAGTTTCAACTCGATTGAGATAATATTGAGGATTCTGAATAAGATTTACAAAAATGTATTTTTTTCTCATGGGAAATACATGTTAAACTTCATGGGGCTTGCGGCACCCCTAAATATCATTTTTTTCAAAATAAAAAAAAAATGGAATTATTTTTGGGTGGATTCGAACAAATTTGGGGGGTACCCCCATAAAAATTCGAAAAAAAAATTTTTGGACCACCCTACTGTGCAGTCTGTGCAATCTGAACGTATCCGGCACGTATTTTGCACTTAACACACGTAAAATCATGTTGGCATTTCTTTAGTTTTTCAATTTTCTTTTCAGATATAGCAACATTCTTTTCAGATACAGCAACATTCATACAAGTTAAATGAAATAAGGCAACAGACTTATGACAGGATATGGAGTCCGATGCTCCTCTGGAAATCGTTTCGTTGCATTCTGAACACTCACACATTGTTCGAAATGGCGACACCATCACTGGTGGCCACCCCCCCCCCCCCCCTCGACCATCACCTCCATGCCTCTAATGTCGTTTGAGGATTTCTTATGTTGCAGCAATGGCCGAAACTTGATAACTTTACAGCGCAAGTACCTTTGCGTATTTCTTAAATTATTGGATTTTTTTATACCATTAAGCCATTTCCCTTTCGGGGTAGGCGTCACACTACCCGATTCGGGTAGTGTTTCTAGGTGGATAGTTTCTTTTAGTAAATAACTACAAGTGTGGGCTCACCACACCCACGACGGGCCAACAGCACGCAGTATTCACGAACGGTCACCCATCCAAGAACTAACCGCGCCCAACACTGCTTAACTTCAGTGATCTAACGAGAACTGGGTTTTTTCAGCGTGGTATCGCTGTTGGTTGGATTTGATTCCAGAAAAAAACGCAAGTTCATTTTCTAATTGAAAATGTTCAAATAATCGATTTATTATTGCGAAATCAGATAGAGCACATGCGTTTTACACAAAAAGTGTACTTGCATTAATGAAAATGTGTTCATATACTACAGTTCTTAGCGCAAACGGTTTTTCTTGATTATGTCTGTTCAATACAGACATCACTTAGATAACTTTTTAGTTTAGACCGCAGTGTACTTAAATATCTTCCAGTATGTCTTCGAATGTCTCTTATCAATTTGTTTATCAAAAACCCGAAAAACACCTTATTACCGAATCTCATGAAAATGTTGTTAACATAATGAAAACATAAAAGTTTTGAACTTTCGGGTAGCTAGAAACTGTTCAAGTTCTCGAAACCGTTTGAGTTCTCGAAACCGAAAAAAGCTGGCTCGACTTGACTTGAAGTTTTGAGTTTTTTTCACACTATGTTCTATGTCGCAGTTCTGTTTCCCTATATCTTCATATTCTAATAATTCTTTGAAAGAGCCTTTTAAAGCGTCTAATATCCCGTCTATATTATATATAGCAATTCACCTTTGCTGTTTCTCATGCTGGCAAACTCTGTACTTCTACTTTCCTTTATCAGTTTATATAATAGTTCCATAATTCGTTCAAAGCCCTTTTGTATTTTCTTCTCTTCTTCTGTTCTGATTTTATCTTGACTCTCCTTGACTAGTCCTTTAACATTCCTATTTTTGTGTCTGCAATCGCTTTTAAGTATATTTCTCTCCTCATCGCTAAGACCTGTGATGTTCAGCGTTTCTTGTGCGCTTTTTTCTTTTCTTTTTTGGCTGCCTTAATTCCATCATTCCACGACGCATCACCAGAAGTAGTTAGGAACAACTATGGCTCGCCAGACGGCTTCCCCCCACTCCTCGGCTATTTACCCAGACGTCTGGCGCCAGCCGGCGACTGGTTGGGCCTTGCGTCGCTCGACGCTTGTGTTTGCTTATAGTCTAGGACTCTAGGACTGGAAGATAAGGAGTAGATTGACAAAATATGAAATTTCAATGATTTGTAAACTTGAGTAGAGTGAATGGAGTTTCGTAGACTGCATGGCGCCATATTTAAGGCTGTACTTATGGCTTATCGCGCAGTGCCACCCACAATAGGCCTCTCTCGGATGGAGGCCATGGTTCAGTTGGGAGTGGCAATAGGAACGAACCGAGGCGACGACCAGGCAATGACCCTGGACAAACGCGAGAACATCGATTTAAATGGTCGGACCAACTCAGGAGGGACCTTCTTACCTGTTGGCAAAGAAGCTCACCGGCGCAGAGAGGATTCATGAAGAGGTTGCATGACCGTTGGGGCAATATGCACCCGGAATATGCTCATAAAACGCCTCAGTATTTGAGAGATCAGGTATCCTTCTTGCGAAAAAACGGATATGAAGCTGTTTATCAACAGGAAGAGGAGCAACATCCTCCAGTGAACATTCCACCCGTTCCAGCAAGACCACCTTTGCAGATAGCCGATAATGTCAACATGAGAAGTAGGAGATCTATCCACCAAAAAGTCTTCCTCAGGATGGACAAATTAGCTGAAGCTAATACTGCTCTCCGCGATTTGCTCCCCGAAGATGTTAATCTCTGGAATCTGAACTGTGTAGTTTACGAGAAGGCGGTCTCCCTGCTTAGCGACGATAGAAGTAACGAAACTTCGGTACGTCTGAGTAAGACACGCGAGCGTATTGCACAGCTTCAGTTCAAAATTGAAACGGCGAGACGGCATGCATCAAATGTTCAGTGCGTGATTAGCTACATAACAGCAAATAAAAAGTTCACTCCAAAAGTTAGGGCACTTGCTCGAAACTTGAGGAAAGCAAATCACACGCTGAACAAGTGTAAGCTGTCGACCATCAAGCAGCACTGGACGCAAAAAGTAAGATCTCTTTCAACAGCGAAACAGCGCCTTGAACGGCGAGTTAAGTGGATTCAGGAAAATTCCACCTTTTCTACTAATCCTTCCCGTCTGTTCAATAAAGCGTCATGTGTAGTTAAAAATCCGCCTAGTCGAGAAGAGATTCAAATCTTCTGGGAGCAAGTATATGGAGATACTTATCAGCTAAATGAAGACGCTTCCGATATATCACTCTTTCGTAACTTTTGCCAAAGGCAAAGGTTACAAGATCCAGAGGAAGAGTGTCCACTAATTACTGCTGAAGAAGTGAAGAAAGTTATCGCTAGAACTAAGAACTTTTCGGCGCCAGGGCCAGATAAAATCAACAACTTTTGGTGGAAGAAGTTTACTTCTACGCACCAACATCTAGCTCGTATATTTACTACTTTCTTAAACGGAGAACAACCCGTCCCGCAGTGGCTAGTGGAAGGACGCACGGTATTGATCCCTAAGGCCGGAGATTTGTCATGTCCAAAGAACTACAGGCCCATAGCTTGTTTAAACACCAGCTACAAGCTATTCACTGGCATCCTCAAAGAGAGGATATTGACATCTATCGAGCCGGTATGGAGTGCAATAGTCGAACAACGTGGATGCAAGAGAGGGCTGGCAGGTTGCAGGGAGAACCTGTTAATAGACAGGTGTATTACCCAGGATTCGATCAGGTATCGACGCAATCTGTCCATGGCTTGGATTGATTACCGTAAGGCATTCGATAACACGAACCATGAGCTTCTTATCAAGCTCCTTGAGTGCATGGAGGTGCATCAAAAAATAGTGAGATGCATAGAAGAGCTTATGCTCTTGTGGCGGACAAGATTTGTCATAACATCTGACAAAAGACAAGTGACTACAAGCTTTGTCACATATAAGAGGGGGGTCTTTCAAGGAGACTCTCTAAGTCCGATACTTTTCTGCATTTCCCTCTTGCCTCTATCTATTGTGCTCCGAGGCAAAAGCTCTGGATACCTATGTGGCCCGCCGAGCAGAAGAGAATATAAGGTCAACCACCTTTTATACATGGACGACCTTAAACTCTTTGCTTCCTCAAAAAAGGACCTTAACATCCTTGTAGATGCGGTAAATAGGTATTCTAAAGCGATTGGCATGAGCTTCGGACTGGACAAGTGTGCCTGCGTCCACCTACACCAAGGAAGACTAGAAACTACATCATCCAGTGACGATCAGGATGTTCAACTCATAGGCGGAAATACCATTCAACATCTTGGTATTGGAGAAACATATACATATCTTGGAATACCGCAAGCGGAAACCCAAAATGTGCATAACTTGAAAACGGCCCTTGGAAAAAGGTATCGCCAAATTCTCAGAAAAATTTGGGCTTCCGAATTATCTGGAAAGAATAAGATCCAGGCGACCAATATGTTGGCCATTCCTATACTGCTCTACACGTTTGGTGCAGTAAAATGGAACGTCGATGAGTTAAAACAACTTGATCGAAGCACACGCAAGATGATGACAATTCAACGAAGTCTTCATCCTAGATCTTCCGTACCTCGAATATATCTCCCTCGCGATAAAGGAGGTAGAGGATTGCTAAGCTTAGAGTGTCTTCATCGGAGAGCGGTTCTGGCTACAGCCTGTTCAGTTCTAAAAAGCACGGATTCCCTTATGCGACTCGTACATCAACATGAAGTCGCCAATGCTGCGGTGTTTCTATACCATGCAGCAGATAGGGCCGCAGAGGAGCTTGACCTCCCATTTGATTCCAGCGACATTACACATGGCCTAGCATCACTAACACCTCTGGTGCTCAAAAGTCGTATACAGGAAGCAGAGCATACGCTTCTACTAAGAGAACATGCTGAGAAACCCCTCCATGGTAAGTTCTACGGCATCCTACGTAGAGAAGAGCTCTCGATGGGTCTGACCAACATGTTTCTCAAGTCTGCTGGATTGAGATCGGAGACCGAGGGATTTCTTTTTGCCTGTCAAGACGGCGTCATAGACACCTTAGTTTACCGCGAGCGCATAATGAATATACCTGTACGCGATACCAACTGCCGAGCGTGCAAGCTAGAGCCCGAAACACTTGGACATGTTCTCAGTGGATGCTCTAAATATGCACGCTGCGCGTACATAGAGAGACACAATGCAGCTCTAAAAGTGATATATTACCATCTTAGGCATTTCTATGGTGTTGATCTATTGCCCGTCTTGCCATACGCCCAGGGGGAACTCGAGTCAGTTGTGGAGAATGATCAGTGTAAGATCTACTGGAATTTCTCATTCTCCACCACTCAACGTATCAGTGCTACGAAGCCTGACATTGTCCTCCAAGATCTGAAGAACAAGATCATTTACGTGATTGAATTCTCGGCACCAGCCGATGGTAATATCACGGCAAAGGAGGGAGAAAAACAGGCGAAATATCAAGCACTTCTTTTCGAGCTGAGTAAGCTGTACCAAGGCTACAAAGTCCATCTTATAATTCTCATAATCGGCTGCCTTGGAGGTATGAAAGCTTCATTTATTAGCCAACTCAACAAGATTCCGGCTTGCCAGCGTCAGGCTCATTTTATCGCGAACCGGATGCAAAAGGCTGTTCTCCTG
This sequence comes from Andricus quercusramuli, assembly GCA_932178445.1. Classification (NCBI taxonomy): domain Eukaryota; kingdom Metazoa; phylum Arthropoda; class Insecta; order Hymenoptera; family Cynipidae; genus Andricus; species Andricus quercusramuli. Next base: position 65,083 of record CAKNXH010063368.1, read on the forward strand.
GGATCACTCCATCTGGTCCGTCAACACTGTTCCTCTTAAATTCTACAAAGATTGGTAGCTCTAAAAAAGTATCCAGAGGTGAAACCTTCATCTCCAACTGTCTTGTCTGCCGCGTAAGGTCATCCGCGGCTAGAGACCTGACTCCAGGGAACAGTGTTGCCCCATGTTATCACGCGTAAATTTCCCGCTCTTGCTTACCTTCTAGGACAGAAGGAGCAGAAGCGGATGACGTACACGTTCCAGTAGCTTTGGGATTGGTTTCTTTAAGGAATCATGATCGAAGCTTCCGGAGCCTACAACTTCTGTAATAATAAATAATAATAAATAATAAACAATAATAAATAATAATAAATAATAAACAATATTAAATAATAATAAACAATAATAAATAATAATAATAATAATAAGTAATAATAAATAATAATAATAATTGATTTATCAATTTAATTAATTTAATCAATCGAATAATTGATTAATTAATTATTAAATTTCAAAGTTAAATAATAAAACTTATTTTCTAAAAGAAGAGGAAGATGAATAAATAGATTAGGGTTATGTTCAAACCTATTGAAATAGATTTATTCACCAAGTTTTCAAAAAAAAATTACATCTAATTACAACTAGTAAAACCGGTTTACGATAAGTTGAAAATTAAAAATATTTTACATCTAAAGAATACATATACTTAAAATTATCGATTATTATGAAGATTATGATTATTACACATCGTAGGCAGGGATATAATTTTACATCGTTGAATAAAATTACACACACACACACACACACACAGACAAACAAAAACGCTTTTCTTTCTTCCAAACAAGAATTTCCAATAAGACTTAAAACTAGAGACATACAAGTGACGCAGCATGAAAAAAAGAGAGAGAGAGATACTTGAATACTTATAGATAATAATAAACACATATCGCAAAAATATATTTGATAAACTCTTAAAGTAACACGTAGTACGCTGTATTAAATGTAAGTATACTATGTGAGATATAAAGTAGCAAGTTGTGAAGAGCAAGATTGAACACAGCATTCAAGATGTGTATTGATACCCCCCTTGTTATAATCCCCACCTTGAAACCTGTCTTCAGATTTGTGCAAAACGCTCGGCTTAATTTTATATTTTTTTTAAATCATTTTATAAAAATTCGCAGCAATGTGATCATTTTCTACCAGATTTTTGCTAAAAAGCCTGGTAAATTCACGCAAAGAAAAACCACTGCACATATGATACAAGAACATAATACAAAACTGACCACACACGTCCGAAGAGGAACTTTGTAACTCTGCTGTGTTCCATCGGAATAGGGTACAGTTTCCTCGCAGACGATAAAGATGTTGAGGAATAAGAGGCGGTAGGCCGTAGCTGTCAAAGTACGTTCCGTGGCCATTTCGGTCAATATAAACCGCAACCCAATGCGATCCGTTTTTATTGTGTGGATCAGTGTTGAAAATCAAAGCAGCCGGTCTCATCCACACCTTTGGTATCCGATCCGCAGGGAATACACCAGTCGTATGTCGTGGTATTGCTTGAAGTGCTCGAAGAATCTGAAGGCTGTCCATCTCTATTTTCAGGACTACAAACTCGAGGCAAATCTGTTAAAGGGTTATCTACCTCACTCGCAGTTTGATTGATTTTTTTAACAGAAATTGGTATGTTGTCAGCGAGTGCCCTCGATGTCACCGCCGTCTCATAATTTTCAATTTTAAAACAGACTTTTTTTTTCAGTTTATTCTGACGTGTGATACCCCGGAGTATTATATCTTCTCGTCTTTGACTTTTAAGCCAGATTTTTAGTTTAGTTGCGTTATTGACCGCACATGTAAAAAATGTTCCTTTTTTCACGCCGTGATGAAAACAGTAATGTTTACTGGTTTCCAGATTTTTAAAAGTTGGAGAGATTAATTCCTCCAGATTAATAATCTGTCTACTCATAATATTTTGCAAGAGCGCAGCTTTCTCCCGGCCGCGGGTATAGATTTGACCAGCTGATTTTGCGACATCACGAAGATTCGAATGTAGAAAATTCATAGGAGTATCTCCCTCAAGCCACTCGATTCCATGAAAATAACAGGTGAGCCAATTATTTTGTTGTTTCGCCTCGCTACAGAGATCCGAGAAAGGGTAAGGTGGTGCTGCTATCCAATGTCCGATAAAGTTATGATCCACTGCGATGACAGCCACTTCTTTTGCAATAAATTTATTTTCAAGATCGCGAAAGCCTTGAATATCAATCACGTAGTCCATAATATTGTTCGCACAATTAAAGTCTTCCTGATAATGCGTTTGAAGAAGACGGCGGTGACAAAGAGTTGCGTGTCGCGCACAAACGAGTAACCACGTAACGAAAGAACCGACTTGTAAGGCTACTTTTTAGAAAATGAAAGATGGTCTCTGAGTTTCAAAAAAAAGACGTATATATGATAACGCATAGTGACAATTTTTTCACACCATCGTACAATGTTTACACAGCTGCGTTTTGAGAGATAACACCGTAAGTGTAAAAATGAACTCATTTCCTGTCCAAACCTGTCCTAAGTAAACACAGGTGTACATTAGAATATCAGATATGTAAAATTCCGAGAAATGAAGGCGGCGGCGGTAGTGAAAATGATTTATTATCCTCCAAAATCAACAATAACTTGTCTAGATGCGTCAATTTCCAAAACGTTATCATATTCTGCATATACGATACAATTTACTGTGTTGACAAGTGGTTCTTCAAAACGCACCTCTATTCGTAGACTTCCATGTTTTACGAGATTCCAGTGAGAATAACAATTTGCAGAAAGATCAGGGGTAAGATCAAAAGCAAACAGGCAGAATCCTTCCGGGTAATCTTTTCTATCAATGTCATTACCCTCGTTAAGAAAGTGAATACCAGTGCCAGAGAAAAGAGTCTGATAAGCATCAACGTAAAGTTTATTTTTTGAAAAATCCGTCTGCAGAGGTTTCGAAGGTATTTGTGTACCATCGACGTAGAGAGATAAGAAATTAATCTTGTAATTTTGAAAGTTGAATGGATTAAGTGCTCTATTCCCATTAAAAGCTCTGTTCTCTACGAAACCGATAATTATTCTTTTAGGCAGCTGTCCGAGAATAACATTATCAAGAGTTTCTCCGTGAATACCGCCGTGTAAAGTGAGCGCTTTTACCTCCACTCTTGTTATGGGATATTTTGCTGTTCCTTGTGCTAGAGCTTTTGCGTGTGCTAGTAAAATTCCGGGACTTATTTTTGAACGACGAACAAGGAGGGACGCTTCCAAAATGTGTAAACTGCATGTCTTGACAGGATCCATGAGGCAAAAAGCATCTTTTGTACGTACGAGTCGAAGACGCATCTCGACTCCGTTGAGAAGAAATTTGTTTTGATTGAAAATGTCGCAATGCAGATGACCGATTAGATCTATTGTTTTGCCAGCACCAAAATAATCTCGACGGGTATCGAAGCCTGTATCTTCGCTGGACAAATCTTCCATTTTTCCTGCAGTATCTACACACCAGAGAGCGGAAGTCAGATGGCTCTTTTTTTCTGCTGGTCCGTAATTGAGCAATGTTTCCAGGTAGGCTCTGTACGCATATGCATTGTTTGGAGGAGAAACGAGTTTTTGATTGAAATATACGTCCACCTGATTGAACATCGAATGAAGTAAGTTGTTTATCACGGTTACACTTTTAGATCGGCTGCATTTGCAGAAGTTTCTGTCGGTGCTTCCAGCTTGACGCGTATACTGAGCATTGTATGAGCGAGATCTATGTATTCTTCGCCGTGGCCTGGAATGACAAACTCTATCGGTGAATCGTCGGTCAGCGATGAAACGGGCTTGTAATGGACGCATTGCGAACTCTCAATAGAT
>CAKNXH010063369.1:0-18554 GCA_932178445.1 Andricus quercusramuli
TTAAATTAATAAATAAACAAAGTAAATATTATATTATATATTATAATCAGAAATATTATAAAGTTTAGACTATCGTCTTTTCGGATATTTAAAAATTACACAAATAATCATATGTCTGATTTAATTGCGCATGATGAATAATTTGTTCTAGTTAGTATAGGAATGCTTTGGGATTTACGTCTAAAAGCAATGCATTTTACGATTTTTGCAAATTATTTTTAACTTAAAAGATTAAAAAGATCCTAAAGATCATTATCTTTTACCAAGAGCTATCAGAAAATTATTTTTATTTAACAAAACATTTTTTTTAACATATTCGCCTTGCATTATTTGAATTCTAGGCCAACTGAATAGCTGGCGCCGCCACACGGCGACCGTCAACTCTCGTGACAATATTTTCCACAGGCCTCCACAGAGAAGTGGCATGGGGCTGTTCTGTAGCCAACGTTTCAAAAACATAAAGTTTTCCTCATCAGGACAATTATTTTTTGAAGTTCATCAACATCTTCAATATATACAGATTTCTATTCCTCTTCTTTGCTATATACATATATGAAATAATTTTAGTTTTAATAAATATCATTCAAGTAAATTTTTTTTTGAGGTTAAAATTGTAATTGAAATATTTACCTTAAAAATCTTCATTTTCTCGTTGAATTTTGTTTAAATTAATTGTTGTTAAATGTTGAACTTGAGAAAGAGAAATCTTAGCAAAGACAGAATTAGCAATGACGTTTGGAAATTAAACATTATTAACAACTTTATGAATTGGTTTGAAATGGTTATTGATGATTAGTTAAATGAATATATCAATCATGTAAAAAAAATCTTCTTTATTTTTAAAAATAAATTAGAGAATCCATATATGTATTATATATTGGACTATAATTATTAAGATCTGAAATTATATTCAAACAATTATTGCTGTTTTTTTTTTTTATAAAAAACATTTCTGCTATTATTCTTTTATATTCATTAGGATCATGATGCAAAACTATAACATTATCCCAATCAATTAAATGTCCAGTTTCAACCTGATGTTTTGCTATGACTTTATGGTTTTTAGGATTTTGTCTGAAATTATCATGATGTTCTTTTATTCTTGTAGCAAGTAATCTACTAGTTTGACCCACATAACATTTTTCACAATTCAAACATTGAATTTTATATACATCAGTAAGTTGCAATTTATCTAATATATCTTTCCCTAATTTTATGAATTTATCAACTTTAGAGTCAATTCTAAAATTTGATGTAATATTAAAATCATTTGAAATTCTTTTAATTTCAAAAGATAACTTTCCATGATAAGAAATTGATTCTATTGGTTTAAAATTTTAATTTCTAAAAAAAAAAAAAAAAATTGATTAGCATTTCGAACTCGAAAGTTCATTGCCTCACTACCCGATTCGGGTAGTGTTTCTAGGTGGATAAATACTACCAGTGTGGGTCCACCACACCCACGACGGGCCAACACCACGCAGTATTCCCCGAACGGTCACCCATCCAAGTACTAACCGCGCCCAACGCTGCTTAACTTCAGTGATCTTACGGGAACTGGTGTTTTCAGCGTGGTATTGCCGTTGGCAATATTTAATTTCTAACTACATTTATATTATTTTGCTTGGATAAAGAATCTGTCATTGATTTAATTTCATTATTAATATGAGTTTGTACGAATTCTGTTGGATAATTATTTGAATATAAAGTTTTTCAATAAATTCAATATTTGAACTGTGAAATGATTCATCTGATAATTTTAAAGCTGTGTCAATAAGATTTTTTACTATTGAAATTTTATGCTGTATTGGATGGTTTGAAAGAAAATTTAAATATCTTCAGAATAAGTATTTTTACGGAACCAATCTGTAATAATATTACCTGAATCAGTTTTTATAACTTTAACATTTAAAAAAAGAAATAGAATTCTTACTTTAAATTTCATGTGTAAATTTAAGTCTTGGATGATAAGAATTAAATTGACTTATAACGTAAAGTAGTTTATCTTTCGGTAATATAATAAAAGCATCATCAACGTATCTAAAATATGTGTGTAAAAAAAATTTTCAATTTTTTATAACATTTGATTCCAAGTCTTGCATAACTAAATCAGCTAATGTTGGAGAAATTGGAGAACCCATAGGTGTTCCAAAAATATTTCTATAAGAATTGTTATTAAATTTAAAAACTGTTTATTCTATTAGAAATTTTATTCCTTCTTCAAATTTTTCAATAGGTAAATCTGTATAGCTTTTTATATAAATCCATCTACTTAAAATACTATTGATAACTAAATCAATTGGAATATTTGTAAATAATGAAGATATATATAAAGAAACCATGATATGATCAGATGGAATTATTTGATTAATTATGTTACTTTTGAAGTCAAAAGAATTTTTTACCTGATACTTTGGTATTACAAATGCTTTTTTAAGTATGCTATTAAATATATTAGCCATTTCATAAGTAGGTGAGTTTATTAATGAAACTACAGGTCGAAGTGGACAATTATGTTTATGAACTTTAGGTAATCCATAAATTCTAGGAATTTTAGTATCATGAACTAAAATATCTTTGCGTAATAATTCTCCACCTAAATATCCATTAACTCGCCAAGAATTTAACAATTCAAATGTTTTATTTTTTAATTCTTTTTCAGGGTTTTCATTTATATTTTCATAAGTTGTAGTATTATTTAATAATTCTTGCATTTTTTTATTATAAGATTGTTTATTATGTTATACGCGGCTCGTATAGAGCGAGACTCTTTTATTGGTAGATTTAAAACACTCTCGCAGACGACGTTTATTCATTCAATAGGCAACCATTTTAAATTATAATAACTAGTAATAGACCCGTAAGTTAGAAAGAGAGAGAAATAGGTACTCCATGAAGTGACGTCAGCAGTGACGTCAGCAGGGCGCAGGGCGAGTAGAGGCGAGAGTCGCGAGTAGAGCGCCCTCGAAACTCGACGCGCGCATCTCCCACCAACGATTTTCTACCCTCTCCGCTCGACTCCCACGCAACGCCCATGCAGCCTCCCCGTTATAAGGGCGCGCACGAGCCCAGAGAGGTCAGAAAGTGTTTGGGAGCTGGATGCCAGAACCCTCTCACTTAAACCCTACAGTTGGATGCCAGCCATAGGTACCTGCAGCTGGTTGCCAGCCCTAGGTTTTCACCGCAAGCCATTGCCGTGTACAACAGATCTCTCTCTCTCTCTCTCTACCGCCAGAGTCCTCCAGCTGGTTGCCAGCCAGAGGACAATCGACGACGCATCGCCTTCGCCCTCTTGTGAGGAAGCGGCAACGAACTTCTACGCCTTACTTTCCAACTTGCTTATCTGTAAATTCATCATAGTTACACAAAATTAAATAAAGAAAATTCGAAAAGCATACCATTCTAAGTTTTTTTTTTGTACTGGTCGCTTCACTCCTCCCCCTTCTTTTCTCCGCTAACGGGTTAGCTGGCATACCAGCAGGCCGGTTTCCGCTGAGACAGCTGGCATACCAGCCCTCTCAGCCGATACACTGACTAACTTCTCCCCTTTCCCACGACCAACAACCAGATCTCCTCTAACTAAGTTCTTTCAGGAGAAAAGAGAAAAAGAAAACGCTTGCTCAACTTGCTATCTCTTTCTATCTTAGGAGATAGACACATCGCTCTCTCTTTCCACCTCCCTCGACATTTATCCTCTCACTCCCTCCTCTTGTACTCTCCAGATCACTCTCCTACCCGCTATCTCTTTCTATCCTATGACCACACCCACCTTTTACCTCCCTTGAAGCCTATCCACCATACATCCCTCCATTACTAAGATGGAAACCTTCCCTCTCACTCCCTCCTATGGTTCCCCTACATCTCCTGTCTCTTATTATCTCATGAGATAACTCTTCCTCACTTCCTCTTAGCAGACGCAAAGCTATTCCCCCGACGTATATCCTTCTTACTACTTCCAACATTTCCCACCCAAAAGTAAGGAGCATATCAATTAGTTTTGATAAATGTTTGTGTTTTATTAATGCTTTGTGCTAAGACTCTATCAACATGTTTAATTTTATCATTCTGTAAAAAATTATCTGCCGTATTAATTATTCTAGAGTGAAATAAATATATACTTTTTTCAAATTACAGGGTTGCTACAAGTCAGGTAATTCTAGAAAGTCAGGGAACGTCAGGAAAAACCTGACAGATTTAGAGAATTCTCGATAAATTGAAGTTGAAATTAATTTTGTTATTATGGTTAAAAATCGCAACTATTTGGTTGAAATATGTTTTCGAGATAAAAATTAATTGTTTTAACTAAAAGCTTAATTCCTTAAGTTAACTTCTTAAGTTAAAAATTCAAATATTCAGTTTAAAATTCTTGTATTTTATTGAAAAGTCGAATTTTGTCGGAAAGTATTTAATCTTCTTGGTGACTAATTCATTTTTTCCGGAAATTTCTTTGAAAATTTAAATATTTGGTTGGAAATTAATGTAAATATTTCGGCAGAAAATTCATCTTATTGGTTGAAAATGAGTTTTTAGTTATTTTGAATTAATCTTTTTCACTGAAAATGTAACTGTTCCGTTTTTTGTCGAAAACTTATATTTTTTGATAAAAATATAATCTTCTTGGTTGAAAATTACACTATTTCATTGAAAATTTCGTTTAATTTTATTGAAAATTATGTCTTATAGATGAGAATTAATGTTTTTAACTGAAAACTTAACTCGTACGTACTATTTCGTTGAAAGTTTACTTTAATTTGATTTCAAATTAATTTTTTTACTGAAAATTTAACTTATCTATTTTTAATTAAAAATTTATCTGTTTTCAGTGACAATTGAACTATTTGTTGAGATCCGTTTTTTTTTTTTTGGTTAAAGAGTACTCTCATTAGTTAAAATTTTATCTTTTTGGTTAATAATTAATTTCTTTACTTGAAAATTTAACTGTTTTGTCGATTTTCTTTTTAGTTGAAAATTTATTTCACTAACTGAAAATTATCCTATTTTATATTTGGTAGAAAATTTATCTTTTTGGTTCGAAATTTATGTATTTGGTCGAAAATTAAATTTTTTTATTTGAAAATTCATCATTTTAGTTGAAAATTCACTTTAACTATACCATTTTTTGTGAAAAATTTACCCTTTTTGATAGAAATGTAATGTTTTTCGTTAAAAAAATTAGAAGAATCAGTAGAAAATTTGACTATTCTGCTTCCTGTTAAAAATTCATTTGTTTCATTGATAAAAAACTGTTTAGTTGAAATTCGTTTGTTCTTTGATAGAGAAGACATGTTTTGGATTGAAAAATCCACTATTTGGTCCAAATTTCATATTTTTGGTTGAAAATTCATCATTGTGATTAAAAATTAATTTCTTCGGTTAAAAATTTGTTCGTTCTTATTTGACAATTAATATTTTTTTTTCAACTGAAGATCTAACTATTCCATTTTCGCTTGAAAATTTACATTTTCAGTTGAAAATTAATTAATTTGGTTGAAAACTCGTTTTCCTTTTTAAATTTACTTTTCTAACTGCAAATTGAAATATTATATTTTTGGTTTGTAAATTTATCTTTTTTAGTTTAAGATTCAATTATTTTGTCGAGAATTAATTTTTTGATTAAAAATTGATTGTCTTAACTGAAAATTGAATTCTTCTATTTTTGGTTAAAAAATCGTTTTTGGATGAAAATAAAACTATTTTGTTGAAAATCCGTTTTTTCTGGTTGGGGATTTATTTTTCTGACATTTTAGCTATTCTAATTTTGTTTAAAAATTGATTTTTTTTAGATGAAAATTCATGTACTTTGTTGAAAATGAGTGTTTTTGGTAGAAAATTAAACTTTTGGGTTGAAAATTCAACTATTTGATCAAAAATTTATATTTTTGGTTGGGAATTGATTGTCTTAACTGAAAATTGAATACTTTTATTTTTTTTAAAATCGTTTTTGGATGAAAAAAAAACTATTTTGTTGAAAATCCGTTTTTTCTGGTTGGGGATTTATTTTTTTTGACAATGTAGATATTCTAATTTTTGATAAAAATTGATTTTTTTAGATGAAAATTTATGTACTTTCTTAAAAATGAGTCTTTTTGGTAGAAAATCAATCTTTTGGGTTGAAAATTAAACTATGTAATTAAAAATCATATTTTTGGTTGGAGATTGATTGTCTTAACTGAAAATTGAATTCTCCTATTTTTGTTTTAAAAAAATCGTTTTTGGATGAGAAGAAAACTATTTTGTCTAAAATCGGTTTTTTCTGGTTGAAGATTTATTTTTTATATTTTTTTATATTTTTCATATTTATATTCTTTTTTGACAATTTTGGAAATCTTTTTAAATATTCTCTTAAAATAATTTTTTTAAATGAAAAATAATTTTCAATTTTCCTAGGAATCCTAAGAAACTGTTTTTATTATTTTGAAGCCCTTGAAAATTTTTCAAAAGCTTCCAAATTTTTTGTTTGAATTCTGCAGAAAACTAAATTTTGTTTTGAATAAGGTTGTGACTATTTGCACTAAAATTTCGGTACGAAAAGCCAAATTTTTTTGGTACACACACTTTACTGAAGTTGTTAGAGATCATTTTAAGTTTCAATTTTGAATCTTTAAAGTACTTCTAAATATCTCCTAAAATCACTCCAATATTGTGTACACATAATAAGTGTTCAATTGTTATTTATAAATCAAAATTTTAAGGAAATTTCTTAAAATTTGGAGGATTTTCTAAAAACTGTAGGAAAAACCCGATTCATTTTAGAAGACAGTCAGGAGTTCGGAAGAAATTTTAAAAATAATTTGAAATTTGAAAAATTTAACACAACTTCTAGATTTCTTAAGATTTTGAAATAAAATTTAGAAGCTTTTCAAGGATGATTAAACCATTTAAAATGAAAATAATTTAGTTTCTAATTTGAGAATTGTTTAGTTACAAAAAAATAATTCGTTAATTTGTAACGTTTCTCTCTTAAAATTGCTTAAACTGATATAATATATAATAGAGAATAGAGAATAGAACATTTTTGAAATAAAAAAATTTTAAACTTCAGTTTTGAAAGTTTAAACTTCAAAAGTTTTACTTTGAATGCTTTAATTTCTAGTTAATTTTTATAACATCAAATGAAAAAATGTTGAGCTTTAGAGTTCGAATTTTTTAACTTTATCGACCGTGAAAAATGTTTGCGAGACGGGAAAAACAAGGGAATTTTTTTCTCTTGTTAAAACGGCCAATATACGACGGTCTCGAAAAGAAAGTTTTGAAGCACTTTTCTTCAAAATGGTAACTGTAAATCCGAAAAACGGGACAAACGTTTTCGTCAGGTTCAGCGAATTATATCCATTCTTCATGACTGCAAAATACAAATATTTATTTAAATTTACACCTACTTATGGTTTACGAGTTGCATTATTTGTGATTGTTTCAACTTTATATTAAAATTTATTCGGTTTTTCGTCAATTTCCGTATCAGGTTGGTGAGGTTATATAGACACTCTTCATATTGTTTCTAAAAGAAATTGTATTCGCGATTATTGTACTTACGTTTTCGGGTTCGCTGGAAGTCGAAAAAATGAACATCGTTTATTTTTTACAATGATGTTGTTGCAACCACGAATTCTGCAGTAATGTGGCATTTTTATTAAAAACTCTTACAATGAAACTTGTAAACAAAACACTTTTAACTGACAGAGAAGACGCAAAATAGAAAGTAAACTTCCCGTTGAAATACCCGAGCCTCTTCCCCGAAGCGGCAGAGTGCGCTAGTGTCCAGCGTACGGTCACCTTCCACTCTTCAATTTTCAACGAATGCGATGAATTTTTAAGTGAAATGATGAATCTTCTACTGGAATAGTTGAGTTTTATAGGAAGTGTCTACGCGTACCGAAAAAAACCTGCTCTACGTACCAAAATTTCGGTACAATTAGCCCCATTTACAACTCCCCTTATTTAAACCGAAAAAATTCAGCTATTTGTACCGAAATTTCGGTACACACAGCCACCGCCAATTTCATACCAAAAAGGTACACCAAATTTTCACCAAATATTTCAATTTAAAAATTAAAAAAAATCAATTATTAATGAAACAGTTAAATTTCCGTCCAAAGAGATACCTTTTTAACCAAAAATAGAAAAGTTACATTTTCTGTTAAAAAAAAAAACTAAGTTCCAGTGAACAAAAAAACAACATTTCAACAAAATAGTTACATTTTCAGTTAGAGAAATTGATTATCAACAAGATCGTTAAATTTTCAATCAGAGATGAATTCTCAATTAAAATGATGAATCTTCAACGAAAAGAATTAATTTATAACAAAAGAGTTACAATTTTAACGAAGGAGTTAAATTTTCAACTAAAAAAGATGAATCCTCAACAAACAGTGTAATATAATTAAAATTTCAACCAAAAAAGATTTTAATTATAAATAAAAAACAGTGAAATTCAACCAACAAGAATAGTTGAGTTTTCAATTAAAAAATACTTTATAGTCATCAGAGAAAACAAACCGTTGAATTTTCAAGAAAAAATATGAATTTTCAACCAAGAAGATTATAATCTACCAAAAAGGACGAATATTCTATAAAACATAGGAAGTCATTATCAAGTAAAATAAAAGCAAAAAAGAAAAGGGTATTTAGCCTAATATTTTATTTACACTTTACTTTGACCAAGTTTCTTAAGTTTTGACTTCATCCCTCATGGGCTTTTCTTCTTTCTCATTCACTTAAATAAAAACTCATTCCCTATAAAAACCCCTTCACAGCAAAAATAAAATATAATTCACTTCGTTCACGGACTCTACCCTTTATAGGTTAGGTTTTTCAATTTGAGCGAAAACTTGTATTCAATTTACTTATCTCTATGAACAATTGAAGTCAAAGTTGATTGTACTATTTAGCTTAATTTAATATAGAAAATAATATAGAATAAGCCATTTTAATATGAAAAAACACATTTCTTTGTTGTTCATTCATTGATATAACCATTTTGAAAATATATTCCACTATTGTTGAAAAATTAATGAAAATCTCAAAACCCCCTCTAAACTTGTCCCAGGAGAGGTACCTTTACATGATTATTGTAAATAAGAGGAATTAGATTTACACACTATACCCAAAAGTATACTGCAATGTGGAATTATACGAGTTTTATACATTTTTATTGTTTATTTTTTATTAATAAAATATGTATTGTTCAAAAAATAAATGATCTATTTTCATTACCTTTTTTAGATGCTAATTAATCTAGTAATTTTACATTTAAAATTTTTTCATGTATTTGAATTTCGCGGTCTACAGGCTTAGTTCCGCCCCGAAACTGTAGGAGCGCTGAAACTCGTTTACAGAAAAACACATTGGGATTTTATGGCACCTTCCACTCTCTTTATACTCTCTGGCTTCAAATCGAAAAGGGCGCTAAATTTAAATGATAAAAGAAGTCAAAGTAATGGAAAACACATTATTAGCGCTAATTTGTGCCTTACTCGCAGGGCTTCTACAATATCCTAATTCATAAATTCTTCCAGGTATAAAACCAGCCATACACCTGCAAAATTAATAATATTAATGCAAAATAAATTTTGTTTCTACATATATTTAAAACACTTTTTAATTGAATTTTCAACCCAACACACTAATTTTCTATAAAAAAAGACTCATTTTTAACAAATTTTATGAATTTTCAATCAAGATTAGAATACTTAAAATTTGAGAAAAATAAATGTTGAACGAAAAAATAATAATTTCCAGAAACATATTTTCTTCATACCAAAAAAATGATTTTTCAACAAAACAATTTAATTTTAAACTAAAAGAGCTAAATTTATACACCAAAAATATAATATTTGAATTTTCAGTTAGAAAAGTAAATTTAAAAAAACGAGTCTTCAGCAAAATTAATTGATTTGTTAACTAAAAATATAAATTTTCAAGCAAAAATGGAATAGTTATATCTTCACTTTGAAAAATTAATTTTTAACTGAAAAGAAATTAATTTTGAACGAAAGAAATTATGTTTCAATCACTTTGGTGAATTTTCAAGGAAAAATATGAAATTTTGATTAAATAGTGGATTTTTCAATTCATAAGATGAATTTTATATCCACAAAAAAACGAATTTTCAACCAGACTTTTTTTCAAGAAAAGAAAATAATTCATAATAGAAAATAGAATAGTTAAATTTTCTACTAAACAGATAATTTTTTAACGAAAAAGATTACATTTCTGTAAAAAAAAGTGAATTCTCGACAAAAAATGTAAAAACTAATAAGAGAACGCTTCTACCAAAAAAAAGACTGATTTTATCGACAAAGAGTAGAATTTTCACCTAAAACAGATAAATTTCAAAATAAAAATAGAATAGTTGAATTTTAAGTACAGAAATTAATTTTCAATCAAATTAAAATTCATTTTCAACGGAATAGTAAAGTTTTCAACTAAGAACAATAAATTTCTATCATAAAAATAAATTTTTGACAAAAAGTGAAACATTTACATTTATAATTTAAAAAATTTATTCTAAATAAGAAAAAACTAATTCTGAACCAAAAAGGTGGGTTCGCAACCAATGAGATGAATTTTCTATCCAAATAGATGAATCCACAACAAAGTACACGAATTTTCAATCAAATATTTGAATTTTTAAAGGAATTTTTTACCAAAAAGATCAGTTTGAACCAATAAGATAATTTTTCTATTAAAATAGATGAATTTACAATGAAGTATACCAATTTTCTAACAAATATTTCAATTTTCAAAGAAATTTTCAACCAAAAAAACAAATTTGCAACGAAATAGTTTACTTTTTAACCAAACAGGATAAATTCTAACAATTTTGTTTAATTTTCAGCCAAATAGTTAAATTATTATCAAAAACTAATTGTTGAAAATTGCTCCCTTTTTGTTTGTTAAATCAAGGATTCCAATGTAGGTTCAAAATCTCTCTGTGTTAGTTGAAAATTGAACTCCTTGGTTCAATATTCATCTACTGTAGTAGAAATGAATTTTTGTTGTTGAAGATTCATCATTTTGTTCGAAAATTTAGTTTTTCAGTTGAAATTTAGTTACTGTTTAGTTTAGTTGAAAATTTTTTCTTTTGTTTAGTTGAAAATTCAACTATTACGTTTTAAATTAAAAATCTCTTTGTTTGAGTTAAAAAATCAACTACTTGGTGCAATATTTGACTATTTTAATGGAAATGGATTTGTTTTAAGACTCATAATTTTAGTCGAAAATTGATCTCTTTGGTTGAAAATTAACGTATCTTGTTGAAAATTCCTCCTTTTTTCGTCAAGAATTCAGCAATTCCATTTAAGGTTCAAAATTCCTGTTTTAGTTGAAGAATCAACTCCTTGGTGCAATATTCTACTACTATATAAAAAATGAAATTTTTCTTCTTGAAGATTCATCATTTTGTTCGGAATTTTATTTTTCAAGTTCCCATTTTAGGGTCAAACTCACTCTGTTTTAGTTGAAAGTTTAACTCCTTGGTTCAATATTCAACTACTATTTAAAAAATGAATTTTTCTGGTTGAAGATTCAAAATTTTATTCGCGAATTCATTTCTCTAGATGAAATTTGAAAATCGACTATTTTGTTGAAGATTCGTAATTTCGTTCAAAAATTAGTTTTTCTAGTTTAAATTTAAAACTTAACTATTTTTTTGAAAATTTCTTCTTTTGCTTAGTTGAAAATTCAACAAATTGGTTCAATATTTGACTACTTCAATGAAAATGGATTTCGTTAAAGTTTCATCATTTTAGTTGAAAATGCATCTCTCCAGTTGAATGTTAAAAAATTTTGTAAAAAATTCTTCCTTTATTTGTAAAAACAGTGGAAAATTCTTTCTTTTTTTAGTTGAAAATTGAACTATTCCATTTTTTATTTAAAATTTCTCTTCTTTAGTTAAAAATTCAACTTTTTGGTTCATTATTTAGCTACTTTATCAAGAATTTATTTTTTTTTCTGAACATTTATCAATTCCTTTGAAAATTTTTTCTTTTTTCATTTGGAAAAACTATTCCATTTTTAATTCAAAATTTATCTTTTTTAGTTAAAAATTCAACATTGTAGATCAATATTTAACGACTTTGTTAAAATGGATTTTGCTGTTAAATATTCATCATTTCAGTTGAAAATTCATTTCTCTAGCTGAAAATTAGACTATTTGGTTGAAAATTCCTTCTTTTTTTGTTGAAAATTTTTCTTTTCTAGTTGAGAATTCGAATATGTGTTTCAATGTTCTACTTCCTTGAAAATATTTTCTTGGGGTTAAAGATTCATCATTCAAGTTAAAAATGCTAAAAAGGTTGAAAATGTGACTGTTTTGTTAAAAATGGATCTTTTCTGGTTCAAAGTTAATCTTTTCTGCAATGGTTTGATAAAAATTAATCCGTTGAGAATTTTTTTCTAATGTTTCTTGAATTTGTTTTTTTTTTCGTCAAAGAAATAACATTTTTTGGTTAAAAATATAACTATTTGATTGAAAATTTATTTACTTTGTTGAAAATTTGAAATTTTCTGTTGAAGATTTCCTTTAACTGAAAACCGTAATTTTCACTTCAGGTTAAAAAATTATCTTTTTTAGTGGAAAATTCACATTGCTTGTTAAAGAACTAATGATTCTTGTGTGAGATTTCGTCTTTTTAGATGAAAAATGCAACTGTTTGGTTGAAAATAAACTTTAAAGTTTAACAATTTTCATAAACTTTTTTTTATATTGACTGTGAAATCTTCATTTGTTGGAAAATTCAATTCCTGCGTTGAAGCTAGAAGGTAGTAAGAATTCATTGTTTTAATTGAATATTAATCATTTTCCTTGAAAATCAATCTATTCTGTTGAAAATAAATTTATTCTTTTGAAAATTGGTCTTTTTGGTAGAAGATTATTATGAGCTGGTTGAAAATTCAAGTGGTGTTGAAAATTCGTCTTTTTGGTTGAAAATTGGTATTTTCCGGTTGAAAGTACAGGCGAAAAATTGTTTGAACCAATAATAACTGTTTAAATAATTAAACATTAGCTATTTTGGATTTCAATGGGGATTTTTCGGGCACAGCACAAATGGGTTGGAGGTATCAAAACAACATTTTGTTGGGTAGAAATTATTCCTTGAAACTTCCATAAGAAGTAAATTAAGTTAAATTCACAAAAAAAGTAGCTTGAGCTCATGAAATTTTAAATTATTTTCAAAAATTATATGATAAAGGAATTCAAAGAATTCCAGGGAACTGGAAAATTCAACAAATATAATGAATTTAAAAAACCAAAGAATTCAGGTAAGCAAAAGAAAATTGAGAAATAGCAAGATTTCAAGGTATACGAACAATTCAAGGAATTCAGAAAAATTCAGAGGAATCAGGGATTTCAGAGAATTTCCGGAATTTGAAGAATTTATGGAATTCAGCAAATTAGGTTCATCTCAGGAGTTCAAGAGAGGGATTTTGAATGCCTGGAAATGTTGCTGTAACAAACTTGACAAATTGTTAATCTTTATTGATTTTGGTTATTTTTAGGTTTATAAAACTTTGAAACGTACCCTGAACACATTTTGTTAAAATTGCACTCCTTTTATTAGATTGGCCGATCAAACTAAAAAACAATCATTTTTTTGTGTTAACTGATCTAATACCAAATCATGACAAAATCGAATCCCAGGTTCTACAGGGCTGAGAAACATTATACGTAAGTTATGAATGTTTTCAAATTTTCTATGCTAAAATGCTAAAGCTCTTTTTGACTTGGTAACGAGTGCCTAATGGAGTTGCTTAGCTTTCTTGTGTGGTCAAATCTTCAATCACATTGTTAAAACATTTTGTTCACCGGTTGGCACAACCTCAAGGTCATGATGACCTTCTTTTACTAGAATTGGTTCATCGCGAGGGAAAGTGTATCTCCTAATTTCAAATAAGTGATGAGAATGCGTGTGGGGACGAAGGCGGATGAATCTAAGTTATTCAAGATTATATCCAAGTACGATAGTAGGGCGATCCTTGGCAAGAGGAGATTTGGAACTGACACGAAGAACTGGCTCGGCAGGAAGAGAAGACCTGACCAAAGAATCCGGAGGATGAGGTCTCGCAGGAGAAGACCTGACTAGAGAACCCAGAGTATGGGGTCTGGCAGGAGGAGACACTTCAGGAGAACTCAGAAAATGGAGTCTGGCAGGAGGAGACACTTCATGAGCACCCAGAGGATGGAGTCTGGCAGGAGGAGACACTTCAGGAGAACTCAGAAAATAGAGTCTGGCAGGAGGAGACACTTCATGAGAACCCAGAAAGTGGAGTCTGGCAGGAGGACCCATTTCATGAGAACTCAGGGGATGGGGTCTGGCAGGAGGAGACACTTCATGAGAACTCAGGGGATGGGATCTGGCAGGAGGAGACACTTCATGAGAAGCTGGGGATCGGGACACCATTAGGTAGACACTCAAAGTGTGTACTCAACTCTGCAACAAGAAACAGAAGGTATATAGATCGACACTTGGCAGCAGGAGATCTGGACCTAACACGAAGAACTGGCTCGGCAGGAAAAAAGGACCTGACCAGATAATCCGGAGGATGAGGTCTGGCAGGAGAAGACCTGACCGGAGGACATTTATTACCTTCCAATATCACAATGACATCTCCACTGGATGTTGTTAAAACATCCAGTTCGTCGAATGGCATGGACGCAAAAGCCGAACCTTATCTCACTTGAACTGGTTCATCGCGAGGAAAATTGTATCTTCGAATTTCAAATAACTCGTGCGAATGCATGTGGAGACGAAAGCAAATTATTCGGAGTTTTTCTAGTTCATATCCAAGTATGTGAATAGATTGACACTTGGCAGGAGGAGATATTTACCTGACACGAAGAACTGTCTCGGCAGCAAGAGAATACCTGACCAGAGAAGCCGGACCATGAGGTCTGGCAGGAGAAGACATGACTGGAAAACCTGGAGGGTCAGGTCTGGCAGTAGCAGACACTTCAGAAGAACCCAGAGGTAGAGGTCTGGCAGGGGAAGGCACTTCAGAAAAGCCCAGAGGTTGGGGTCTGGCAGGAGAAGACACTTCAGAAAAATCAGAATGTCTGCCACAAGGAACGCCGGGGATCGGGTCACCATTAGGTAGACACTCAAAGTGCGAACTCAACTCTGACACAAGAATGAGAATGTATATAGATAGACACTTGGTATGAGGATATCTGGACCTAACACGAAGAACTGGCTCGGCAGGAAAAAAAGACCTGACCAGATAATCCGGAGGATGAGGTCTGGCAGGAGAAGACCTGACCGGAGAACCCAGAGAGTGATGTCTGGCAGGAGAAGGAACTTCAGGAGAATCAGAATGTCTGCCACGAGGAACGGCAGGGATTGGGTCACCAACAGGTAGACACTCAATGTGCGAACTCAACTCTGCAACGAGAAACAGAGGGTATACAGATCGACACTTGTCAGGAGGAGATCTGGACCTGGCACGAAAAACTCGGAGAATGAGATCTGGCAAGAGTAGACCTTTCAGAAGAAAAAGAAGGTCCGTGTCAGACAGTCGTGTCGAGGGATTATTCCGTCGCATGGATTGTTCTTAATGTGGCCCGAACTGGACTCTTGCAGCGTCATTAAGATTTTTAACAAATTTTGTCATTGGATGCCATTAATCCTATTCGAATTAAGTGAAAAAACTAGAAAAAGGGGAACATTCTTAGAAATAGTGGGAAAAAAGGAGTTCTTCAGAAAGGGGGTAAAAAGATGAATAGGGAAGTAGTGTTAAGTTGGAAATATGAAAGTGATTTTCAAATTTCTATTGAAATTTATCATTAGGAAACGCACTGAACGTTATCCAAGTTCTGGATTGAAAGCTCATCCTGATTGTTGGAAAAGTCATCTTTATGGGGTGAAATAAATAAATTTGACATTTGGAATTTTTTATTCAAAATTGTTTTATTCAGATCTGCCAAAAATCAGCCAATTCTAAAAATGATTTAATCTTCCTAAAATATCATAATCAATATTATACATTATTTTAACATTATTTTAAATTAAATTAATGACCTGTAGGAGAGTCGTTTAAATTCACTATACTAAAAATTTTTCTGATCAGGTGACGCTTGCCTAAGGGGGTTGCCTGACCTTCTTGTTTGGTCAAATTTTCAACCCGACCAGTGTACATGTTTACTTTGACCCTTTTTTCGAAGGGTAGTGTAATTGTATATATTCCTCTAAGACATCTACCACCATCCATTATTGCAATGACGTCTCCACTGGATGTTGTTATCACATTCAGTTCTCCGGTTGGCATGGGAACATGGTTATGACCTTCCCTCACATAAATTGGCTTATCTCGAGGAAAAGTGTATCTTCGAATTTCGAATAATAGGCGCGAATTCATGTGGGGACGAAGGCGAATGAATTTGAGTTGTTCAAGTGTATATCCAAGTACGATGACAGGGCGACGCCTAGCGGCAGGAGACCTGGACCTGACACGAATATACGACTCGGCAGCAGAAGGAGACCTGATTCGAGAAACCGAAGAGTAGGGTCTGGCAAGAGAAGACCTCTTGGGAGAATTCGAAGGTCCGCAACGAGGAACGCCACGAATGGGGTCGCCATTCGGTAAACACTCGAACTGCGAACCTAATTCTGCAAAAAGAGACAGAAGATTGAATTCTTCTATAAGGCCCAGTGCTCCCAATCTTGCTCCCCAACCGCACTGCGCATGCGTCGCGCCGAATTTTTCATTGGCGACTATTTTTTTTTGAAAAAAAAACGGTTCAATATTTTATTCAATTATTTTATTATTATTATTATTATGGTTGAAAACTCATCTTTTCTGACGAAATTCTTCTTTTTTTGGTATAAAATGAAAATCGTTTTTGTGATTGAAATATAATGTATCACGTTTTTTCTTGAGACTTCATCTTTGTTGTTAGAAAATTCAACTACTTTTTGAAGTGGAACTGTTTTGTTAAAAATTCATTTATTTGATTGATGTTTCATCATTTTAGTTGAAACCTCCTTCTTTTGTTCGAAATTTATTTATTTCGTTGACAATAATGATTTCTACATGAGAATTAATTGTTTCAACTGAAAATTTAACTCGTACATGTTTGGTTCAAAATTGATCTTCTTAAGTTGAAAATTTAAATATCTGGTTTAATATTCTTTTATTTTATTGAAATCTCGAAACGTTAATTTCATTGAATATCATTTTTTACTGAAAATTAAACTATTCTATTTTTAGTTGGAATTTTATCGGTTTTCGGTGAAAATTTAACTAGTGGTTGAAAATCCGTCTTTGATGTAAAATACTCATTAGTTGAAAGCTCTTGTTTTTGGTTAAAAATTAATTTATATGTTTGAAAGTTCGTCTGTTTTTTGTTTGAAAATTAATTTTTTTTTTTAATTGAAGATTCATCATTTTAGTTGAAAATTCACTTTAACTATTACATTTTTTGTCGAAAATGTACCTTCTTTGATAGAAATATAGTCTTTTTCATTAAAAAAATATCTGCTGAGCAGAAAAAGTAACTATTCTATTGTTGGTTAAGAATTTATTTCTTTCACTGAAAAAAAAAACTGTTTAGTCGAAAATTCTTTTTTTTTCTTGATAAAAAATTCATCTTCTACTTTTAAAAATCCACTGTATTTGGACAAAATTTCATATTTTTTGTTGAAAATTCATCATTGTGATTGAAAAATAATTTCTTTGGTTAAAATTCGTTCGCTTTTTGTTGAAAATTTTTTTTTCAACTGAAAATATAACTATTCTATTTTCAGCCGAAAATTAGTTAATTTCGCTGAAAACTCGTTGTTTTTAAATTCACTTCTCCAGCTGCAAATTGAAATATGTATTATATTTTTGGTTTGTAAATTCGTTTTTTTTTAGTTTAATATTGAATTATTTTTTTGAGATTTCATTTTTTACTGAAAATTGATTGTCTTGACTCAAAATTTAATTTTTATGTTTTTGGTTGAAAAATCATTTTTTTTTTGTTATGAAAGAAATACATTTTTTTTTTAAATTCGTTTTTGTTTTTGGTTGAACATTTATTTTTCTGGCATTTTAACTGTTCTAATATTGATTAAAAATTGATGTTTTTTAAATGAAAATTCATAAACTTTGTTGAAAATGAGTCTTTTTTGGTAGAAAATTAATCTTTTGGGTTGAAAATTCATATTTTTGGTTGAAGATTCTTCATTTTAGTTAAAAATTCATTGCTTGGTTAAAAATTCATCTTACGGATTAAAAATTGATCTTTTTAGTTGAAAATGAGATTTTTTTTTAGAATTAATTTTTTAAACTAGAAATGTAACTGTTCCATTCTTTGTCGGAAATGTATCTTTCCGATATAAATTTAACGTTCTTGGTTGAAAATTATACTATTTCATTGAAAATTTACTCTAATTTTATTGAAAATTAATTTTTTTAATAAAAATTAAACTATTCTATTTTTAGTTGAAAATTTATCTATTTTTGGTGAAAATTTAATTATTTGTTGAAAATCGGTCTTTTATGTAAAAGACTCATTAGTTGAGATTCATTAATTGAAATTTCATCTTTTTGGTTGAAAATTGATTTCTTTGTTTGAA
>CAKNXH010063369.1:18654-44249 GCA_932178445.1 Andricus quercusramuli
GAAAATTTACCTTTTTTGATAGAAATATAGTCTCTTTCGTTAAAAAAATTATCTGTTTAGTAGAAAATTTAACTATTCTATTTTTTGTTTCTCTTTCATTGCAAAAAAAAACTGTTCCGTTGAAAATTCGTTTTTTTTTTGGTTGATAGAAAATTCGTCTTTTGGATAGAAAAATCCACTATTTGGACAAAGTTTCATATTTCTGGATGAAAATTCATCATTGTGCTTTAATAAATTTGTTAAACTTTCAAGAAAAATTCCACATTTTGTGTTGAAAAATCAATTTAAATATTTTTTGGATGAAAATTCAACTATGTTTTCTAATTTTTGTCTTTCTGATTTAAAAAATTATCTGTTTTATTGAAAAATTAACATTTATTGAATGAAAATGCCACTGTTAAGTTCAAAGTTAAATCATTTTTTCAAAAAGACATCCTTTTTTATGAAAATTCAACTGTTTTTATTGAAAATTCATCTTTTTGGGTTGAAAATTCAACTGCGTGGGTAAAAGTTTCACTTTGCTTTTGAAATTTTTTTTAAGAAGCTCTATCTCGCGGGTTGCTAATTTAACTTTTTTTTTTAATTAATTTTTTTCCTGAAAATTTCTATTTTTCTGGTTGAAAATTCAATTTTTGTATAGAAAGTTCGTCTTTTGGCTTGAAAGTTCAACAATTTAGGTCATTTTTTTTTCTTCCATTACTGAAAATCTTTCTTTGTTTAAAATTCGTTGAAAATTCTAAAAGAAAAAATTGGTATACAAGGAATCAAAGAATATTTTTCAAAACAAATTTTAATATTTAAGAAAAAAATATTAAATATTATCAGAATAAATTCTAACTGCAATGTTTTTCGACAATTGAAAAAATATTTACTAAATTGTAATTGTTTACTTCAAATGTGCTTCGCTGTTAAAAAATGTTTGAAGAATATTTTAAGATTTATTAATAATTAATAAAAAAATAATAAAATAAAAGAAATTTGAATATAAATTTAAAAACTAAAGAATTTTGTATAGTTCAACAACTGAGATATTAAGCAAAAAAAACGCTTCCAATTGTAAACAATAATCACAATAATTACAAGCGTGGATAATTTTATTAACATTGCATTTGTATTAACAATTATTTTTTTGCAGAGATTAAAAAAAATCCTCAGAGTATTTTATTCAAGAATTTTAAAATGCACTTGAAAATATTTTCTGGCAAATAAATTTGTTTACAATAATGTTTCAATGAAACATAACTATTCATTTGTTTAAAAAATATTTTTCGCAGGATGAAAAAACCTTTTTTCATCAGAAGCGTGATATGGAATTTAACTGATTATTAGCTGATTAATTTCTTTCACAATATTAAACTATTATATACTTCCTGGAAATTTGTTGTTGATGTTGTCAAATGAGTATCTGAATTCAATTTTGAAAATTATATACACATACATATATGTTAATTTTTTAGAATCAATTCGAAATGTTATGAATAAATTGAATGTATGAAAATGAAATTTCAAATTTGAAGAAACTTATAATGCAAACATTATTAGAATCTTTCAATGAAAATAATTGTGCAACGTTTTTTATGTTGTGAATTAAGTAATTATTAACTTATATAATTTTTATGTAATCATATATTGGATATAATTTGTATAATTGAAGTTAATTTTTATTCAAAATAGCCTTATTTCAATTACACGTTTTTTAAAATGTGGCTGATGTTGTGAAATGAGTATCTGAATTTAATTTTTAACATTACTTTAGAATATGGTTTAATTTTTGTGAAACAGGTATGAAAGGTTTATAATCAATTAAAATGTCACAAATGAAAGCGAAAATTACAAAAAAAGTTCAAAGTAAAAATTATTGAAATGTTTGTATAAAAATTATAGTTTAATGCTCTTCGTGTTGTGAACAGATTAATTAATTATGAGTTGATTCGTTATCTTGTGAAATGAGTTTCTGAATTCAATTTTCAAAATCATGTGCACATACATTTCAAATTTTTCAAAAATTAGTGTTGCTGCTTTTGATGTTGTCAACTGATTAAGTAATTATTAACTTATATAATTTTTATATAATTAAATATTGGATATGGGTTGTATAATAGAAGTTTATTTTTATTTAAAATACCCCTTTTCCAATTACATGTTTTTTCAAATATTTGTGACGTTGTGAAATGAGTATCCGAATATAATTTTCAGAATCATTTGAAAATACGGTTTTATTTTTGTGAAACAAGTATAAAAGATTTCTAATGAATCAAAATTTCACAAATAAAAATGAGGATTTGACAAAATTTTCGAATAAAAATTATGTTTATGTTTGAATACAAATTATAGTTCAATGCTTCTCATGTTATGAACAGATTAGCTCATTATAAACTAATTCTTTTTTCTAACAATATTAAATTATATAAGGATTGAATTTTAATTTTTTTTCTACTAAGTGACATAAATTGATTTTTTTCAAGTCATGTAATTCAATATTGGATATATATTGTATAATAAAAGTTTATTTATGTTTAAAATACTTTTATTCGGAATGTACAATTTTTGCGATGTGAAATGAGTATCGGAATTCTGATTTCAAAACTATATGTATTTAAATTTTAAATTTTAATTGTTTAGGAAATGAGTTTGAAAGATTATTAATAATTCAAATGTGCAAAAAAAAAAGAAGGTAACAGTTATTCAAATGTTTAAGTTAGAATAATTGCTTATTGCTTTTTATGTTGTGAAAAGATTAATCAATTATTGACTGTATCTTTTTTCACAATATTGAATGACATAAAAATTGAATTCTAATTATTGTCAATTAAGTGACATAAATGAATTATTTACTCTAAGATTATGTTATTAAATATTGGCTTTTATTTGTATAATAAAAGTTTTTTTTTGTAATTCAAGATACATCTAATACAATTATACAATTTAAAAAAATATTTGTTATCTTGTGAAATGAGTATCTGAATTCAATTTTCGAAATCATGTGTACATATATGTTTCAACTTTTCCGAGAATTAGTATAAAAGTTAATTAAAAATTCGAAATTTCAAGTTCCAAAAAAAATATGAAGTAAAAATTATTCGAATTTTTCCATGAAAATAATTTTTTGATGCTGTCAGTGTTGTTAAGTGATTAGACAATTATTAAGTTTTATCATTTTTATGTAATTGAATATTGAATACAGGTTGTATAATAAAAATGCCTTTTTATTAAAAATACCTTTATTCCAATTACGTGTTTTTTCAGATGTGCTGATGTTGTGAAATGAGTATCTGAATTTAATTTCCAAAATTATTTGTGAATATGGCTCAATTCTTGTGAAACAAGTATTGAAGGTTTTTAATAAATTAAAATTTCATAAATGAAAGCGAAAATTAAAAAAAATCAAGGTGAAAATTATGTGAATTTTTGAATAAAAATTATAGTTTGATGCTTTTTATGTTGTAAAAAGATTAACCAATTATGAGCTACTTCTTTTTCAAAATATTTTTTAGTTCTCAGTTTATTTTTTGATCAAATTACATCTATTACAATTATATAATTTTTAAAAATATTTGTGATGTTGTGAAATGAGTATTTGAATTCAATTCTCAAGATCATGTATACATATGTTTAAACATTTTCGGGAATAAGTATAAAAGTTTATTAATGATTCAAAATTCCAGAAATTGAGTTCCAATTTTAAATGAAAATATGAAAAAAATTATTTGAATACATGAAATATCGTGAGTACAGAGGCAGCGAAGTCTTTTTACGGTCTCGCATGTTTGCTGAAACTGACGCTCGGCCGTAAAAAGACTATTTCGCTGCCTTGGTGCACAATATACTATTTTATGTTAAATTGTGTTGAAGCTCACCGCGCCTATTGACACTACTTGAAACTATTGATATATTATATTATTATATTTACCAATAAAATTGAGAAAAACTGCCATGGATAGCACGAGAGTATGAACAATCCTCATCTTTTCTAATTAGTTGAATAACTGATAAATGTGTGAATAAATCATTTGATCAGCAGTGTAACGACGTGGGTTTCTATAATCGTCGTATAATCGCATGAGACCTTATCTTGTATATCTGCGTAAGATTGTCCTTCTAAAATGTTGGCATTTCATCAGAGTCTGTTCCAAGGAAAAAAGAATAAGTAAATTAATTCTGTAAAACTGTTTACATAATTTATGTACACTACCTACCCGGTGGGCCGAAAAAAAGCGTCTGTGGAAAAGTTTATGCAGGGGAAAAAGAGATGTGTTGATTCGAGACGAATTGATTGACCTATAATATTAATACATTTCATCAAAGAGTAGAAAAGTTATGGTAATTTATATATTTTGAAAATCTTTTTCTTATGGTAAAACTTCTTCCATTGATATAATTCAAAGTTGATGCAGGAAGAAGAAAGATGTGTTGATTAGAGACAAAACGATTGACCTCTATTATTGATATATTTCATTGAAGAGTAGGGAAGCTATGGTAATTTATATATTTTGAAAATGGGGTTTTCATAGTCAAACTTTTTTCATTAGCATAATTCAAAGTTGATGCACGGATATAAAAAACTCTTTGGTTTGAGCCGAATCGATTGACCTATAATATCAATACATTTTATTGAACAGTAGGGAAGTTATGGTAATTTATATATTTAGAAAATCGGTTTTTATAGTAAAACTTTTTCCATTAATATAATTCAAAGTTGATGCAGGGAAACAAGAGATGTGTTGATTCGAGACGAATCGATTGACCTTGAATATTAGCACATTTTATTGAAGAGTAGGGAAGTTATGGTAATTTATATATTTTGAAAATTGGGATTTTATATTACAATTTTTTCATTAGCATAATTTAGAGTCGATGTAGGAATATAACAGATTTCTGGGTTCGAGACGAATCGATTGACCTATAATATTAATACATTTGCTCAAAGAGTAGAAAAGTTATGGTGATTTATATATTTTGGAAATGGGGTTTTTAAAGTAAAAGTTGTTTCCCTAATATAATTTAATAAAATTCAACTATATTGTTAAAAATATATTTGCTTTTCGGTTAACAATTTATTTTACTCACTGAAAATTATCCTACTTTATTTTTGGTAGAAAATTTATATTTTTAGATCAAAATTCATGTATTTAGTTGAAAATTGAATCTTTTTAGCTGAAGATTTATCATTTTAGTTGAAATTAACTCGAGCTATTCCATTCTTTCTGGAAAATGTACCATTTTTAATGAGAAAGTGAATTTTCCCATTAACAAATTATCTCTTCATTCTTAATTTTTTAGTATCACTTTCTCAATTTTAATATCATTTTAATATCAAATATCAGCCACATCAGTCTGTTTTATGGGGTCTCAAAAACCCCATATGTGAAAAAATGGATTTTCCGAGTTTTTGGCGCTAACTTAAAAAAATTCTGAAATGTCTGAAAAATTTATCTAATGTTCCAAATTTCTGAAATTATAAAAACCATTAAAATTTCTGATTTATAAATTGTTGAAATTTCCATAATAGTCAAAAAATTTTAACATATCACAATTTTTAATATTTCTGAATTTTATTGAATGTTGAAAATTTCTAAAATTATTATAATTTCTCAAATGTTTAAAAAATTTTAAATGATGAAAATTTCTAGAATTTCTAAAATGTTCAAAATGTTTAAAAAAAATTTTAATTCATAAAATCATTCAAATTTCCAAAATTATCAACGTTTCTAAATTTTCCAAACCTATAAAATTGTCAATATTTCTGTAAGTATAAAAATATCTCAAAATTTTTAAAATGTTCAAAATTTCTATAATGTTCGGAATTTCTTAAATTTTGAAAACTATTCAAATATCTGAATTTTATAAAATGTTCAAATTTCAAAAATATTCCAAATTTTTAAACTCCTAAAAATTTCAAAAATGGTTGAAATTGACGAAATTATCAAAATGTGTGAACTGTTCAAAATTTATGAAATTGCCAAAAGAAAAAATTAATTTATTAAAATGTTCTACATTTCTAATATCATCCACTTTTCGAAATTTCAGAAATTTTCGAAATTTCTGTAATTTTATAAGTCTTGAAGATTAGAGACGTTTTTATAATTTGAATTTTCAAAAATAATTTTAGAAATTTTGAATAGTTTACACATTTTGATAATTTTACCAATTTTATTAATTTTCAAAACATTGATAATTTTTAGGTATTTTCAAAATTCTAAAAATTTCGGTCCTATTACAAATTTTGAAAATTTGATACGTTTTTAAAACAGAAATTTTGACAATTTTATGAGTCTGGAAATGTTGACTATTTTGGAAATTTGAACAATTTATAAAATTTAGAAATTTTGACAATTTTCATAATTTCAGAATTAGGTGATTTAAAATTAATTTTTTGTTGTTGAATATTGGTTTCTTTTGAGTTGAAAATTAATCTTTTTTACTGAAGATATAAGCATTCCATTTTTGCTTGAAAATTTATATTTGCAATTCAATATAAATTTTCCTGAAAACTCGTTTTATAAATTTTTTATTCAATTGTCGTACTGCAAATTAAAATATTATATTTTTGGTTTGTGAATTTATATTTTTTAGTTCAAAATTGAATTATTTTGTTCGGAAATAATTCTTTGGGATAAAATTTGATTGTCCAAACTGAAAATTTCATTAACCTTTAAACAGAAAAACATAATTTTTCAATGAAAAAGTACATTTTAACTGTAGAAAAGGAATTTGCAACTGAATGGTTGAACTCTCAACAACAAAATATTTTGCAGTCGACAATGAAGGAAATTCATTGAAATTGTTGAATTTGCAACCCAAAGAGGCACATTTGGTTTAAAAAAAATAGTTTAAGTTTCACACTAAAATATAAATTTCCATTAGCAATGCTAATTTTTATCATATAGTTAAATTTGTAACAAAATAGTTGTATTT
The DNA here is from genome assembly GCA_932178445.1 of Andricus quercusramuli. Lineage (NCBI taxonomy): Eukaryota > Metazoa > Arthropoda > Insecta > Hymenoptera > Cynipidae > Andricus > Andricus quercusramuli. The sequence continues at coordinate 25,570 of CAKNXH010063369.1, forward strand.
TAAACGAAATAGGATGAATTTTCAACCCAGAAATATTATTCCAATTCAAAGTTTGGAAAAGACCCTTCAAAATTAAAAAAATTGCCTCAAAATCTTCCACATTCATTTGTGAGAATTTTGTAAATATTTTTGAATGTTTCCCTCCTGAATTTTCTGTTTTAAATTTTCAAAAAGTTACATTTTGTTTTAAATTTGTAACAAATGGATTTCATTATCTTCAAACACTTTATCGTATGTCTCGTCTTGTCTCGTCTAGTCTATACTACTCTTTTCTACTCTATTCTCGTCTCGTCTAGTCTCATCTCTTCTACTCTCTTCTGCTCTATCCTTCTCTCGTCTAGTCTCTTCTACTCTTTTGTCGTCTCGTCTTTTCTACTCTCTTCTACTCCACTCTCGTCTTCTCTAGTCTCTTATACTCTCTCCTTGTCTCGTCTATTCTCCCCCACTCTATCCTTGTCTCGTCTAGTCTCTTCTGCCCCCTTTCACTCTACTCACGTCTCGGCTAGTATCTTTTACCCTACCCTCGTCTCGTCTAGTCTTTTCTACTCTCTTCTACTCTCTTCTATTCTACTCTTGTCTCGTCTAGTCTCCTCTACTCTACTCTCTTCTTCTCTATTTTATTCCACGCTTTCACTCTACTCTTGTCTCGTCTAGTCTCTTCTACTCTCTTCTATTCTACTCTCGTGTGGTCTAGTTTTTCCTACTCAACTCGCGTCTCGTCTATTCTTTCATAATCTTCTCTTGTCTCGCCTAGTCTCTTTTACTCTCTTCTGGTCTCTTTAACTCTACTCTCATCTTGTATGGCCCTTTCTACTCTCTTCCACTCTACTCTCGTTTCGTCTAGTCTCCTATACTTCCTTCCACTCTACTTTCGTCTTGGCTAGTCTATTCGACCCTCTTCTAAACTAATCTCGTCTCGTTTAGTCTCTTCTACTCTTTTCTACTCTACTCTCGTCTCCTCTAGTTTCTTCAATTCTTTTCCACACTACTCTCCTCTCGTGTAGTCTATTCCATTCTCTTCTACACTAATCTAGTCTCGTCTAGTCGCTTCTGATTCCTGCTACTCTACTGTCGTTTCGTCTAGTTTCTTCTACACTACTCTCGTTTCCTCTTGTTCCTTCTACTCTCTTACTTACGTCTCTTCTAGTCTCTTCTGCTCCATTCTGCAAAACACTTGTCGTGAGCAGACTCTTCTGCTCCCTTCTACAAAACACTTGTCTTGTCTAGTCTCTTCTGCTCTTCTGTCGTCTCGCCTAGTCTCTTTTAGTCTCTTCTAATCTCTTAAACTCAACTCTTATCTCGTCTCATCCCTTTTACTTAACTTGCATCTTGTCCAGTCTCTTCTTCTCTACTCTTGCCTCGTCTAGTCTCTTCTACTCTCTTCGTCACTACTCTTATCCCGTCTGACCTCTTCTACTCTCTTCCACTCTAATATTGTTTCGTTTAGTCTCTTATACTTCCTTCCACTCCACTCTCGTCTTGGCTAGTCCATTCGACCCTCTTCTAAGCTAATCTCGTCACGTCTAGTCTCCTCTACTATCTTCTACACAACTTTTGTCTCTTCTAGTCTCTTCTTCTATACTCTCGTCTCGTATAATCTCTTTTGCTCTCTTCTACTTTTTTCTATTCTCTTCTACTCTACTCTTGTTTCGTCTAGTTTCATCTTCTCCACTCTCCTCTAGTCTAGTCTCTTCTACTCTCTTCTACTCTGCTCTCGTCTCCTCTAGTTTCTTCTATTCTCTTCTCGTCTAGTTTCTTCTATACTGCTCTTGTCTTCTCTAATTTCTTCTACTCGTTTCTACACTACTCTCGTCTCGTCTAGTCTATTCCACTCTCTTTTACACTACTCTCTTCTTGTCCTGCGCCCTGCTACTACCTGCTACTATGCTATGCTACCTGCTACTATCGTTTCGTCTAGTTTCCTCTTCTGCACTCTCCTCTCGTCTAGTCTCTTCCTCTCTTTTCTACTCTACTCTCGCCTCCTCCAGTTTCTTCTACTCTCTTTCAATCTACTCTTGTCTCGTATAGTTCCTTCTACACTGCTCTTGTCTTCTCTAGTTTCTTCCAATCTTTTCTACACTACTCTCGTCTCGTCTAGTCTCTCCTGCTCCCTGCTACTCTACTTTCGTTTCATCTAGTTTTTTCTGCACTACTGTCGTCTCCTCTAGTTGCTTCTACTCCCTTTGACGCTACTTTCGTCTCGTCTTGTCTCTTCTGCTTTCTTCTACAAAACTCTAGTCTTGTCTAGTCTCTTCTGCGCTTCTCTCGTCTCGCCTAGTCTTTTTTACTCTCTTCTACTCTCTTAAACTCTACTCTCATCTCGTCTAATTTCTTCTACTTAACTTGCATCTTGTCCAGTCTTTTTTTCCCTACTCTCGTCTCGTCTGGTATCTTCTACTCTCTTCTACTCTACTATCGTCTCCTCTAGTTTCTTCTACTCTCTTTCAATGTACTATCATCTCGTGTAGTTTCTGCTACACTGCTCTTGTCTCCTATATTTCCTTCTACTCTTCTACGTCTCGTCTAGTCCCATTTTCCCTCTTCTACGAAACTCTTGTATTGTCTAGTCTCTTCTGCTCTCTTTTACTCTTTTCTATTCTCTGCTCCTCTACACTTGTCTCGTCTAGTTTCTTTTTCTCCACTCTTCTCTCGTCTAGTCTCTTCTTTTTTCTTCTAATCTACTCTCGTCTCCTCCAGTTCCATCTGCTCAATTTCAATCTACTCTCGTCTCGTCTAGTTTCTCCTACACTGCTCTTGTCTCCTCGAGTTTCTTCTACTCTTTTCTACACTACTCTCGTCTCGTCTAGTCTATTCCACTCTCTTCTACACTACATTCGTCTCTTCTAGTCTCTTCTTCTCCCTGCTACTTGACTGTCGTTTCGTCTAGTTTCTTCCACACGGCTCTTCTCTCGTCTAGTCTATCCCACTCACTTCTACACTTCTCTCGTCTCGTCCAATCTCTTCTTCTCCCTGCTACTCTACTGTTGTGTCGTCTAGTTTCTTCTACACCACTCTTGTCTCCTCTAGTTCTTTCTACTCTCTTCCACTCTACTTTCGTGTCATCTAATCTCTTCTGTTCTCTTCTACGGAACTCTTGTATTGTCTAATCTCTTCTGCTCTTCTCTTGTCTCGTCCAATCTCTTCTGCTCTCCTTTACTCTCTTCTATTCTCTTCTCATCTACTCTTATCTCATCTAGTTTCTTCCTCTCCACTCTCCTGTCATCTAGTCTCTTCTACTCTCTTCTACTCTACTCTTGTCTCCTCTAGTTTCTTCTATTCTCTTTCAATCTACTCTCGTCTCGTTTAGTTTCTTCTACTCTGCTCTTGTCTCCTCTAATTTCTTCCACTCTCTTCTACACTACTCTCGTCTCGTTTAGTCTATTCTACTCTCTTCTACACTACTTCTGTCTCTTCTAGTCTCTTCTGCTCCCTGATACTCTACTCTCGTCTCGTCTAGTCTCTTCTTCTCTTCTCTCGTCTCGCCTAATCTCTTTTACTCTCTTTTACTCTCTTATACTCTACTCTTATCCCGTGTTGTTCCTTCTACTTAAGTGGCATCTAGTGTCCTGTCTCTTCTTCTCTACTCCCGTTTGGTATAGTCTCTTCTACTCTGTTCCACTCTACTCTCGTTTCTTCTAGTCTCTTTTCATTCCACCCCACTGTGTTCTTTCAGGGGGTTTGAATGAAATAGATAAATTTTTGATCAAAGCAATGTATCATCAACCAAAGATAATGATTAGAAAAAAAATTCAATTTTCAACAAACTAATTAAATTTTCATCAAAAAAAATATGACTTGGACAAAATAGTTGAATTTTCAACCAAATAAATAAAATTTCCGCCAGAAAACATATAATATTTCACACAATGTATAATTTTTCCGTCTGAAAAGTTGGGCTATTTTCGGTTCCATCAATTCAGTTCTCGTTTAGGCAAGAAATAATGAAAGAGGGAAGTTTCTTGAAAACAGGGGAAAAAGTAATTCCTTGAAAAAAGGGGCGAAAGAGGGGAATGCAAGAAAGAGTGGGAAGTCTCAAAATTTCATTACAAAGATTTTTTGAGATTTCAAGAGATTTCTGAACATTTTCAAAGATTTCAAGCAAATCTGATTTGAAGCAGGGAATTTCAGAAAATTATTAAAAATCTGAGTTGGATCAGGGATTTCGTGTAATTCAGTTTTCCCAAATCAGGATAAAAATTATTTTCCAAATTTTGCGGAATTTCCTATTCAGAATTCTTTCTTTACTGAAATTTTCTCTTCCGGACTCAAAATTGTAAATCAAATTAAATAAATTAAATCAACTTTGATAGCATACACAAAGCAAACTTTAAAGTCTCAAATTGTGAAGGTAATTTTTTTTCAAACAAAGGCATGAAATTATACGCAAGATTAAACTCAAAATGATTTTAAAATTGAAGATATATATTACATTATTACTTACAAACATCATTAGGAAAAATTGCCTATGCGAGGAATAAAGTTGAATAAATATAAAAAATATTTTCATTATTCTTATTTCTGGTTATTCGTGAATCACCTAACGAATCAATATTTCTTTAGAAAAAAAAATACTTCCATACTAGTCACTATACATTTTCTCCTTATAAATTATATCAAATACTGTTGAGCTGGATTAAGGTGCAGAAATTATTTTTCGGTGTTATTTGTATACCATAAATGTGATTTCAGAGGAAGGCGTAGGAACAATAAGTATTTATGTTATTCTGTATCAATTAGACTAATTACAGGGAAAAAAACTGCTTCAAATATGCAATGGAAAAATTAATAGAAAATTGAGATGATTTCCGTATATAATGTAACCTTGTAAAAATACATGCGCATGATAAAATGGTCTTCAGTTTGATCAATCACGAATCATAAAGTAAACATACTTCCTCACAGAATACGTGATAAGAAGTGCCTAATTCAAGAAGCAATGAACGCAAATTTTTTAAAATCCATTTATTGCTAATAAAAATTCTAGAAATAACTGAGTTGAAAAACCTGACCTTTCAGATTTACCTATTATTAAAATAAAACTTAAGACAAACAAAAGTTCAAAAATCAGCTTCAAAATCTTTTTAAAATTGAAAAAAAATTGATTCATAATAATTATAATGATGATGAATATAACTTCAGTCGATTTTGAAACTCTCCATTTCTTTAAGAATCTACGATCCAAATAGAAGATTAGAATTCTTATACAATATTTTTCGAAAGACACACTGTAAATTCTTTAATTTCATAGTACTGTACATTTTTATAATTGGTATGCATAACGGAAACATGTTTTTTTTTTTGTTTGAACTTAGATAATTTTATAGAAGGCTTTTCGAGTTTATTCTGCAATTTGCATATTTAGTGTTGAACTTGCTTCAAATTTTGCCGCTCAACTGACGTCCTTTGAGGAACGCGAGGCGCTTTTACGTTTTGTTGGTTGGTTTAATTTTTCTTCAAATCCTGGTACTGGGCGGAATGGGAACTTTTCTCGGAGTGACAACTGCTCTTCTCGGAGTGGGAGTCATTTCCATCGGAGTGGGATACATGTCAGTCACAGTGGGAACCATTCCTGTTGGAGTGGGAACCATTTCCTCAGGATTGGGATATTTTCTAGAAGCTTCACTTAATCCTGCAAGATAAAATAGAGATAATAATAAGAAAAAATTGGCTGCCTCGCCCTACTGGTTGCCTCGCCCTACTGACTGCCCCGCCCCGTCCTACTCTACTTATTTCCCAAATGTTCGCCGACAGAACAAGTAGCGAATATTCGGCTAGAGTAGACCCATCCGCACTACTAGGTACTCGGCGGACTTTTACTCGGCATTCGCCGAGTAGCGCATGCGTGGATCGGGCTTCATCTGGGCCCCCCCCCCCTTTCAAAACACATCACCACTCTCTTCTACCCTACTCTTCTTTCGTCTCTTCTCCTGTCGACTTGTGTCTTCTCTACTACTCTTTTCTCTTACTTTCACCTTGTCTCTTCTACTCTCGTCTCATCCCTCTTACTAGCACTCATCTCTTTTCCACCCTTCTCGCCAAGTCTCTTCTCTTTCTCGTCAAGTCTCAACATTTCGATTGACCTATTTGTCATTTTTGTAGCTGAACTTACTTTGATTCAAAGTTTGGTGCTTGGTTGACGTCCTTTCCAAAGTGGGAAATGTGTAATGTGTTTGTTGATTGGTTGACTTTTTTTTAGGGTTCATGGTACTTCGCGGCATGTAAACTTTTCCCCTCCGAAGGGGAATCTCTCCCGTTGGAGCTATAAACGTCCACGATGTTTTGGGATTTTTTTCAGACACTGAATTCAGTTCTGCAAAAATAAATTGAAATATATGAGTTTCAGTACTGAAGAGTAAGAATAAGAACAACTGAAGAGTGAATCCCAATAAATTTTGAGTACATAACAAATCTACATCGTATTATAGATTAGGGTGGGTTCGAAAAAAATTAGTGAAAGTATGCAACATGCGCTTACAAGAGAAAGGATTCCTAGCCCATCAAGTAATTGAAATCCCCTCTCCCTACTTTCCCTTCTACCATCCTTTCCCCCTCCCAACCCTTTCTTTTCTCTCCTCTCTTATCGACTCCTCTCCCCCTCCTTACCACATGATTACTCGTCCCGTCTCATCTCTTCTACTCTCTTCCACTCTCTTTTCCTCTACTCTCTACTCTCTCTTCTACGTCTCTTCTACACTAGTTTCTTCTCTTTTACTTTTGCCTTGTCTCTCCTACTCTCGTCTCGTCGCTTTTAATCTCATTTCTTCTCCTCTCGTCCCGTCTCGTCTGTTCTACTCTCTTCCACTCTCTTTTCCTCTACTCTCGTCACGTCTCATCTCTTGACTTGCGACGTCTCTTCTACACTAGTTTCTTCTCTTTTACTTTTGCCTTGTCTCTCCTACTCTCGTCTCGTCGTTTTTAATCTCCTTTCTTCTCCTCTCGCCTCGTCTCGTCTCTTTTGCTCTCTTCCACTCTCATTTCCTCTACTCTCATCACGTCTCATCTCTTGACTTGCGTCGTCTCTTCTAATCTACTCTCTTCTCTCCCACTTCCGCCTTGTCATTCGTGCTCTCGTCTCGTCACTTCTACTCTCTTCTCGTCTCATCTCTGCAATATGTTGATCGATCCTTTTTTATATTTTTTAAATTTGAATTCGTCTATGAGAAATCCAATGAATTTTCTAATTAACTCAAAAAAAAATCATCCTTTTTGGTCAAAAATTCAACTATTTTTTTGAATATTCGTCTTCATTCGATAGGAAATTCCTTCTTTTGGATTTGAAATTCATCTTTCTTGGTGAAGAATCTTTTTTTTTGTCTCTGAAAGATTGATTTTTTTCTGAATTTCAAAAGTAATCATTTTCTAAATCATCAAACTTTTTAGCTTGAAAACTAATCACTTTTGTTGATGAATTATTTATCTTTTGTTGTAGAAAACGCTTTTTTGTGGAAATCCGTGAGTTATTATGGAACTAGCCTGGTTTTAATTCTAAACTAAAATCTTTTTCACTCAAAATATTGAATATTATATTTTTCGCTGAGACTTTTTTTTTAATATTCAGCTAGCAGTTTTCAAGAAAGAGTAAGTTTTAAGCAAAAAAGACGGATTTTCTAAATAAAATAGTTCAATTTTCAGCAAAGAGAGATTTCGAAGTCAAAAAGAAAAAAATAATTAAAATTGTTGAATTTTCTATCCGAAAAGACACATCGATGAATTTCAGCACTCAAAAATATGAATTAGAACAACTAAATGGTGAATCCAGATAAATTCCGAGTAGATAATAATTTTAAACCTGCATCGTAACCAACATTAGGGTGGGTCGAAAAAACAATTAGGTGAAGAAGGCAAAATGCGCCGGTAAAAACGGGTTTCCTAGTCTAATCATTCGTTTAAATCCCACGCACCCTCCATAATCTTCTTCCTTCTCTACCTTTTTTTTTCCTCCCTCCCATCACTCCTTTTCTTCTCGCCATGTCTCGTCTGTTCTAATCTCCACTCCTCACTCCGTCACTCTTCTTCTAAAACATCTGCCACTTTCCACTTCCTTCCTCTCGTCTCGTCACTTCTTCTCTTGTCTCTTCTACTCTTGCCGCTTCTACTCTCGGCTTTGCTACTCTTGTCTTCTCTCCTTTTTTGTCCTATTCACTCCACTCCTCTCGACTTGTCTCGTCAAGTTTCTTCTACTCTCGTCTCGTCAGTTTTTCTTTCCTCTTCTTTCCGCCTTTCTCCTCTCCTCTCGCCTTATGTCGTTTCGACTCTTCTACTCTTTCGTCCTCTCGTCATGTCTCGTCTCTTTTACTCTTTATTTGTCACTTCTTCACTCTTCTTGTCAAACATCTACCGCTTTCCACTCCTCTCCTCTCGTCTCATCACTCGTTCCCTTATTGTCTTTTCTCTTCTACTTTTGTCGCTTCTACTCTCGGCTTTTCTACTCCCGTCTCCTCTTCTTTCCTCTACTGTTCACTCCACTTCTCTCACCATGTCTCGTCTCTTCTACTCTCCATTCCTCACTTCTTCACTCTTCTTGCCAAACATCTGCCGCTTTCCACTCCTCTCCTATTGTCTCATGACTTGTTCCCATATTCACTTGTCTCTTCTAATCTAGCTTGGTGTTCTTAAGTTGAAAATCAACTTTTTTATTGAAAATTCAACTGTCTCTTGAATAATTTGTCTTTTTGTCATAAAATTCAATTTCAAGGTTAAGGCTTGAACTATTTTGTGAAAAATTCGTCTGCTTTGTCTGTAAATTCAACTATTTGGTCGACAATTTATCTTTCTTGATTCTTGGGTTTCACAGGCAAGGGTTTTCTGAAAAATTCGACTTTTAAACTTAAAAACTTGACACCTTTTTAGAAAATTTGTCTCTCTTGTTAGATTTTTTTTTTGTAGAAAATTAAATTATTTGTTGAAAATTTGCTGTTTTTGGCTATATTTAAATATTTTTGATTTGAAATAGAAATTTGTAATTTTCTATAAACGAAATACCATAAATTATTCTTTTCTTCTATTTGAAACACTAGTATTTTCATAAAATTGTATATCAAAATGTAATAATTCTAATTATTTGTAGAAATTCGTAATTTTCGACAAGAAATGAAAATTTTCTTTTCTCGTTGAAGATTGTCATAGAATTTCTCAGAAACTTATTATTCTTAATAACTTCTTCGATCTGATTTTGTCGCTGACCTTCAATATTTTGTCATGGTCAACTTGTTTTTGAGGATGGGAACCACTTTTTCTTACATCAGCAACTGATGAGCGGGAAATTTTACGTTCGAATATGTACCCAGGTCATGCATAGGTACATTGTAACCCTGAAGGTCACTCCAAGGTCATTTAATCTTGAACGAGGTCTGGATACCTCTGGGAATAGAAATTTTTGAAATTTTTTTCGTAACGAGCAAAGTTACTAACTTTAACAAGGCGTATTTAGTAGTGACCTTAAGCGTAACCTTGACAATGACCTTCAAGGTTTTTTCAGGGTTGACTTGTTTTTGATAATTTGAACCCCCCTTTTCTTACATCGGCAATCAATAAGCGGAAAATTTTACCTTTAAATATGTACCTAGGTCATGCATAGGTTCATTGTAACCTTGAAGGTCACTCTAAGGTCATTTAATCTCTTACAAGATATGTATACCCCTGGGAATAGAAGATTTTTAATTTTTTTGTAACGAGCAAAGTTACTAGCTTTGACAAGGCGTATTTAGTAGTGACGTTAAGCATGACCTTGACAATGACCTTCAGGGTCATTTCAAGGTCATTTTTTTAAAGGGATATAATAAATTCTAAACATTTCATACTATTTGTATGAACTGTGAAAAATTTAACAAAAATAAAGGGATTTCATAGAATTTTAAAGATTTGAATATAATTTTAAAGATTTCGGTTATCTGCGTTTGTAAGGAATTTTATGGATTTTTAATTTAATGGATTTCACGAAATTTTGTCACAAGAAATTAGGGATTTCAGAGGATTTTGGAAATTTGAAAAGATTTTCAAAATCAAAAAGTGATAAATAAACATTTCTAGACCTTTTTTGTTTGCACAATTTTTGTCTATTCATCTTTTCTCGTAGCTTGTGTAGTTTGTTCACAAAATTCATTTTTTATTTTTCATGTTATTCTTAACGATTGAAACAAAAATTACATATCCTGTCAAAAAACAATCATTAACAAATTTGTAGCTCTTTTTTGGGTGAACAACTTTTTTCGATTTACTGTTTTCGTAGCTTGACTTGTTTGTCCAAAAATATAATTTTTTATTTTCAATGTTTTTTTTAACGAATAATAATGGATAAAAAAATAAAGAAATTATTTCATCAAATTTTTTTCTAAAATAAATTTTATTTGAAAAAATTGAAGCTGAATTTTCTGAAAAAAATATCTTCCCTCGATCTCTTTAGTAGCTTAATGTGAAAGCACCCGACCGACAGTCGTAAGTTATGTGGTTCAATTCTCAGTGGAGCGAAAGGACAAGATTTTTTGTTCAGAAATAAAAAATTAATTAAAATAAATTTCAACTCATACTTCCATCTAGTCTAAAAAAACTTTGGAAATTTTTGTTATTTTCTTATGATAATACAGATTCCTTAAAAAACTTGATATGCACAACCTTGAAAAATAATTTTGTATTTTCCGAAAAAATGTTCTTCTCTCGATCTCTCTAGTAGCTTAATGCGGATGCACCCGACTTGCGGTCAGATTCCTGTGGTTCGATTCCCAACGGATCAAAAGGAGATTTTTTTTTCCGAAAAATAATCATTAAAGATAATTTTTAATTCATATTTTCATCTGGTCTGAAAAGATGTTGAAAATTTCTGTTATTATCTGATGATAGTATAGATTCCTTGAAAAATTTGACATGCACATGATTCTGACACAATACACGCTTTTCCGAATGGCTTAGGATATACGAATAAAGAACAAAATTTGATGAATTCAGACCAGTTATTGGTTTTATTATCAATCTGTTGAAATCATTAGGTTTTGACAGGAATAGTGATAAATAAAAATATTAAATTCAAGAATCGATAGACATAAACCCTTTGACTGAACACCATTTTTCCCTATTACCCGTCTGCAGCCGGATTTTAGACAGGAACGCTCGCATTTGCCAGAAAAATTCGTCAGCGGAGTGGAAAGCTGCAGAAAACCAATGCTCCCAAGCACAGCTGCTCACTAACAAATGAGTTTGGATGGAGACATTTGATAGCATTGTCGGTCATGAAACTTATCCATTTTAGATAATACGCTTTGTTCAACTTAAAATCATTTTCCTGGCATTCGATTCGATTGGCTAGTTGCCAGTGGCCAATTTTTGCAAGCCTTAGCTACTTGTCTCAGAGTTCCTGGGATGTGGTATGACTTACAAACTGCCGGGCTCACTACTGTTAGAGTATAAGGTTGTTCAGTTTTTTGGAAGACAATTTGGCCAGCCTCATTCAATAATGGGAAAACGTGATTGCCTCTGATTCCTCCAATGTAATATGATTTGTGTTCGTAAAGAGATAAGACAGGATCTAGTGGTTGAATATCGCCAATTAAGTCTTTGTAGAAAAGATCTGGTCTTCTTGTATTGGGCGGAATGGGAACTCTTCTAGTTGGACTGACAACTGCTCCCCTTGGTGTAGGAATCATTTCCGTAGGAGGAGGAGGAATTTTCGTCGGAGTAGGATGTCTTTTCGGCTCACTGAGATTCAGGTACGTCACGGTGGGAATCATTTTCGTTGGAGTAAGTGTCATTTCCGATAGATTGGGATATTTTTTGGGTGTTGAACTTGATTCTGCAAAAGGAAATAGAAAAAATATGATTTTTTTATCCTTTTTCCCTCCCAATCCCACCCTTTTTGTCCTCTCATCTCGATCCTTCTACACCCCCTGACCACATCACTACCCGCCGTCGTCTCGTCTCTTCTAGTCTTTCCTACTCTACTCTCGTTTTGTCTCCCTCCAACCCGTCTCGTCATCGCTCTTTCTCGTTCCGCCTCTTTTCCTCACGTCGCCGTCTCGTCTCGTCTCTTCTCGTCTTTTCTACTCTACTCTCGTTTTGTCTCCCTCCGACCCGTCTCGTCATCTCTCTTTCTGGTTCCGCCTCTTTTTCTCACGTCGCCGTCTCGTCTCTTCTCGTCTCTTCTAGTCTCTTCTACTCTACTCTCGTTTTGTCTCCCTCCAACCCGTCTCGTCATCTCTCTTTTTCGTTCCGCCTCTCTTCCTTACGTCGCCGTCTCGTCTCTTCTCGTCTCTTCTAGTCTTTTCTACTCTACTCTCGTTTTGTCTTCCTCCAACCCATCTCGTCATATCTCAGGCTATTTCCGTCTTTTTTCCTCACGTCGCCGTCTCGTCTCGTCTCGTCTCTTCTAGTCTTTTCTACTCTACTCTCGTTTTGTCTCCCTCCAACCCATCTCGTCATATCTCAGACTCGTTCCGCCTTTTTTCCTCACGACGCCGTCTCGTCTCGTCTCTTCTAGTCTTTTCTACTCTACCCTCGTTTTGTCTTCCTCCAACCCATCTCGTCATCTCTCTTTCTCGTTCCGCCTCTCTTCCTCACGTCGCCGTCTCGTCTCTTCTAGTCTCTTTTACTCTCTCCTACTTTACTATCGTCTTTTCTCTTCTGCTATCGTCTTGTATCCCCACCACCCGCCTCGTCTCGCCTCGCGTCGCCTCGTCTCGTCTAGTCTCGCTTCGTTTCGTCTCTTTTTGTTGTAGTCTCAAAACTTCTAGTCTCTTCTACTCTCTTCTACTCTACTCTCGCCTCTTCGCTTCTACTTTCGTCTTGTCTTCCCACCATCCGCCTCGTCTCGTCTCGCCTCGTCTCGTTTCATCTACACTTTTGATTGACCCATTCCTTTGTTAAAACTGAACCCTTTTTTATCAAATTTGTTTCTAATGCATATTAATCCAAAAAAAATTATGCGTCATTCCTGTAGATTTTGAATTTGTTTTTTGAAAACAGTGTCGCATAAAAAATAAGTCATCGCCCAAAAAACTAAACATAACTCGAATTTTTGGAAAAACAGTTAAATTTCAAACCAAGAAAGGTGAGTCTTTATTCAACATCGATGAATTTTTCAACAAAACTTTTCTACGACAAAAAAAATGAATTTTTCAACAAAAAAATTAATTTAAAAAAATTAATCACCACTTACAAAGATGAATTTTGAATTTTGAACCAAGCCAAAATGCATTTTAAAATAGACGGTAAAATTGTTAAGCCAAAAAGACGCATTTTTTTGAATTTCCTGTTCAAAAGGATGAATTTTCTATTCAAAAAGACTATTTAGAAAAAAATTTATGGTTGGAAATATAGTCATTTTTCTGAAAAAATAGGGGAATAAATTATTTTCAATATGAAACTCAACATGAAACGCCTCAGATTCCGAGTTGAATTATGTTGCATTTTTTAACCAAATAATTAAATTTTTAACGAAATAGTACAATTTTCACTTAAAATGATGAAGGTTAGAACGAAAAAAAGATGTTAATTATTTTCCACCAAATAGTTGAATTTTCTATAAAAGGAATTGAATCTTCAACCCAAAAAGATTAATTTTGAAACAACAGGAAATCTTAAGCAAAGAAGACGAAATTTCGAAAAAAGAGATGGATCTTTCTACTATTTAATTTTCTACCAAAAAGATGAATTTAAAACAAAAAACATAGATATTCAACCGAAAATGGAATATTTAAATTCTCAGGTTAAAAAATTAATTTTCAAGCAAAAAGAAATTGATTTTAAAAATTTGCATTGCTATAAATTGAAGAATGAATGAAAAAATTTATGCACTACAAAAATTATATAATTTTAAGCAATTTTTAACTAGTAACATTAATAATATGTAATAAAAATTACATGTTGTACTTTCTTGTGAAAAATTTCTCCACCAGAAATTGATTTCCAATTTAAGGCTTTTCTTTTTGAAATAACATCACCTATTATATTTTTTGTTGATGATTCATCTATTTTCTTTCAAATTTCAGGGATTTTCTGGAAAATTTTTTTTGGTTAGAAACAAACTTCTTTGTGAAAAAATCATATTTTCGGTTTGAAAATGCAACTGTTCTGTGGAATACTTGTTTTTTCGGTATATTTAATAATAATTATTATTATCGATTAATTCATTGACGCATAGACTGAGGCCTTAAGAGAAAAATAATTTTTCACAATTAAGTGCACTTTTTTTTCTTCGCTCAAAATGTGGCTTTTTCGTTTCAAAATTTATCTCTTAAGGCGAACAACTCTTATTATTGTTGTTATTGAAAATGTGTCTTATTTGGTGAAAAACGTAATCACTACTTTGGTTGAAGATTCATAATTTTAGTTGAAAATTATCCTCTCGTTGAAAATTTAACTGTTCTCTTTCAATTTTGTTTGATGGTATCTTGTTATAAAATTCAAGTATTTTGAACAAAAGTTCAAATTTGGCCAGAAATTAACTTGTTTGTAGTAAATTCAACTCTTTGTCAAAAATTCGTCTTTTTGGTTTGAAAATAGTAGAAAATTCAAGCATTTGGCGGAAAATTTACTTTTTTGTTAAAAAATTATATTCCTTGTATGGAAATTCAACCATTTGAGTGAAAATTCATGCATTTTGTTAAAAATTTAAGTATTTTTGTAGAAATTTCAAATTCGGTTGAAAATTCAACTCATTTGTAGGAAATTCAACTTCTCGACTGAAAATTAATTTTTAAGTAAAAAATGAGTATTTTCGTATAAGTACTCAACCGTGTGGTTGAAAATTCCTGCATTTTGTTAAAAACTTAACTATTTTGGTAAAGAGTCCAGATTTGGTTAAAAAGTAACTTTTTTTGTTGAAAATTCGTCCTTTTGGCTTGAAAATTAATTTTTTCTGGTGAAAAGAATTTGATATATTTTTGATAAAAATACATGTATAAAAACAATAAAAACAAAGAAATGAAAAATGTGACTGGAAATTTTTGTAAAATTGTTTGTACAAGTTGGTATGGACTCGTAGATTTGATAAACTGTTTAAACAATTCTTATTTTTTCGTGAAAGATGTCGAGACGCTCTTATCATTTTAAAATTATCACATTCGCTCTTAAAAAGCGTAATTTTTTTGTTTAAATTTAAATATTGTTTCGTTCATTATATCCTCGGCCCTATATTTAAAATGTGAAACTTGTTTTTCTCAATTATTCATTTTTAATCAATCGAGAGAGCATTTGACACTATTTGATATACGTCACGCACAGATAATGATAACATTTTTTTTCTATGGTTATAAATTATTACTTACATATTCCTCAAAGAATCATGTTAATAAATATTTATAAGTTTCCCACAAATTAAATAATTCAAAAACACAAGTTTATTTTATTAAAGTTTGATCATCAATTCACGCTCATTTTTCGCTTTTTTTGGTTAATTTTTAATATCTTCCTATGGGAAAAAATTTTTTTTTAATTGAAAAAGAAAAATTTTCAAAATTGCAGAATTTTTAACAAATAAAGATTTTTTAGCCGCAAAAGGACAAAAATCATTCAGATTTCTTAATCTGCAAGCCAAAAAGATAAACTTCGTACAAAACGGTTTTAATCCAGAAAGATTAATTTCCAAAAAAAAATTAATTGAAAAGGATGAACTTCCAACCAAATAGTTGAATCTTCAACATAGAAAAATTTTTCATTGCAGTAAAAAATTAAAATTATTGAATTTGCAAACCAAGGACACAAATCACAAACACATCAGGAACAACGAAAAAAGATTAATTTTTTACCAAAAAGTTAAATTTTTTCAAGCAAGAAGAATTAATTTTCTTTAAAAAAATGAAAAGGATGAATTTTTAACGATATAGTTTAATTTTCAACATAGCAAACTTTTTCAAACAGGAAAGAAAAAAAAATTTTGAATTTAAATTTTTGAGCAAAAAAAAAAATGGTAAAAAACGCTTTTCATCAGGAAAGATTTAAAAAAATCGATTGAAAAGGGTGAATTTTTAGCCAAATAGTTGAATCTTCAACATAGAAATTTTTTTTTTGTAAATAGAACAATAGAATAATAGAAAATAGAATAATTAAATTTTCTACAAAGAAAAAGAATGGTTAAACTTTTAGTGAAAAAATTAGAGTTCTTTAAAAACAAAACGAATTTCCAACCAAATAATTAAATTTTTAACCAAACACATCAATGATCAACTACAATGATGAATCTTCAATTAAAAAATTTAATTTTAACCCAAAAAAAGAATTTTTCACCGAATGCAAAGAATTTTGAACGCATAGTCGAAATTCAACTCAATGTTATACATTTGCAAAAAAATGGAATATTTCACTTTTCAGTTTAAAAAATAAATTGTTGATACGAAAAACGAATTTTCATCAAAATAAATGAATTTTCAACCAAACAGTTTCATTTTGGAACAAAAAATATAAATTTCCATACCGAAAATAAAAATTTGCTGTTAAGGGCATGCTCTCCGGCGATCACGTGACCAAAACAGTCCTTTTGGTTATGAAATTTTTTTTGGTGTTCACCATGTCCAAACGCATTGATGTATTGCTCTCAAAATTTGGAATATGGAAAATGAGACAATAAATTGCGTTTGTATATTTAGTTTCAGTAATAATTTTGAAAAAAACTTTCCATGTAAAAAATAAATGTGGAAAATTTCATAACCGAGCTTGGTTATGTGATCTCTACTTTACCGGCGTTGAAATGCTCCAAAAATAATGACAGGTTACGTGTGTGCAGATACTTATTTTTTGATTTGCAACGAATGTGCAAGTGTTATTGTTTATATTCATTTTTTGAATGTTCAGACAAATTAGTCCAAAATTTGTGTCACTTATCAACATACGTGAATCAGAAAATCTGAAATGCATCAAACCAAACATTACCTGCACGTGCTGCAACTCGAATGGCAATATCCTATTCTATCAATTTATAAATGAAATTTCCTTGAAATTATAAACATATTGATGTGTACAAACATTCTCTAGTGCTTTTTATTCAATCGTTCAAATTCTAAACACGATATCTCAATCCGTGTGGACGTAGTGAGCACCAAAAAAAATGAAAATAATTTTACACATTTATTTTTTACATGGAAATTTTTTTCAAAATTATTACCATTCACATTCGTTGCACATTCGTTGCAACGTTACCATGCACATTCGTTGCAAATCAAAAAATAAGTATCTGCACACACGTAACCTGTCATTATTGTTGGAGCATTTCAACGTCGGTAAAGTAGAGATCACATAACCAAGCTCGGTTATGAAATTTTCCACATTTATTTTTTACATGGAAATTTTTTTTCAAAATTATTACTGAAACTAAATATACAAACGCAATTTATTGTCTCATTTTCTATATTCCAAATTTTGAGAGCAATACATCATTGCGTTTGGACATGGTGAACACCAAAAAAAATTTCATAACCAAGGACTGTTTTGGTCACGTGATCACCGGAGAGCATGCCCTTAAGAAAGATTTTTCAGCTTTCAACTTTTATTTATCCAAAATACTGTGTATGAAGAAAATTCAGAAATCAAATTTCGGGCCAAACGACGAAAAATCTGAAAAAAAGTCTCAAACAGGAAATATAGCTTCCAAAAAGCTGTGTAAAATTTCGCATCACTATTTTTATGATAGAACTATTCATTTCGGTTTTATTTATCAAAAATACTATGAAAAAAAAAAATTACAAATTTTGAGCCAAACTACTTGAAATATGAAAAGAAAAACTGGAGCAGCAATTATAGCATCTAAAAAGTCCTAAAAAAGTTCTTTCCAGCTATTTTTTGATAAGACCTGTCATTTTGGTTTTATTTATCGAAAATACCATGGAAAAAATTCAAAATTCAAATTTCGAGCCAAACGGCGCAAAATGTGAAAAAATGTCTCAAACAGGAAATATAGCTTTTTAAAAGCCCTATAAAATTTTCTGTGACTTTTTTTGGATAGAACTTGTCATTACGGTTTTTATCATTGAAAATAGTATGAAAAAAAAAATAAATTTTGCATTTTGAGCCAAACGACGTGAGATATTGAAAACAGTCTGGAAGAGCAATTGTAGTTTCCGAAAAGTCCTTCAAAATTTTTTGGGACTATTTTTTGATAGGACTCGTCATTTCGGGTTTATTCGTCGATAGTACTATCGAAAAAAGTAGCAATTTCAAATTTTGAGCCAAGCGACGTGACATATGAAAAAAAGTCTGAAGTGAAAATTATAGCTCCTGAAAAGTCCTACAAAATTCCTAGTAACTATTTTCTGATAGGTCTCGTCATTTCGGTTTTATTCATCGAAAATACTATTAAAAAAATAGAAATTTTGAATTTTGAGCCGAGCGACGTGAGATATAAAAAAAAGTATAAGGTAGAAATTATAGCTTTTGCAAAGTCCTACAAAATTTCTTTAAACTGTTCTTTGATAGGACTTGTCATTTTGGTTTAATTCTTCAAAAATGCTATTAAAAAAATAGAAATTTCAAATTTTAAGCCAAACAACGCAAGGTATGGAAAAAAGTCTGGAGAAGGAATTATAGCTTCTGGAAAGTTCTACCAAATTTCTCTCAACAATTTTTTGATAGGACTTGTCATTTCGATTTTATTCATTGAAAATACTATTAAAAAAATAGAAATTTTGAATTTTGAGCCAAGCGACGTGAGATATGAAAAAAAGTATGAGTAGCAATTATAGCTTTTGCAAAGTCCTAAAAAA
>CAKNXH010063369.1:44349-98872 GCA_932178445.1 Andricus quercusramuli
AATAGAAATTTCAAATTTTGAGCCAAACGACGTAAGGTATGGAAAAAAGTCTGTGGAAGGAATTATAGCTTCTGAAAAGTCCTACAAAACTTCTCTCAACAATTTTTTGATAGGACTGGTCATCTCGATTTTATTCATCGAAAATACTATTTAAAAAATAGAAATTTTGAATTTTGAGCCAAACGACGTGAGATATGGAAAAAAGTATGGGGTAGCAATTATAGCTTTTAGAAAGTCCTACAAAATTGCTCGCGACTGTTCTTCGATAGGACTTGTCATTTTGGTTTTATTCATCGAAAATTCTATTAAAAAAATAGAAATTTCAAATTTTGAGCCAAACGACGTAAGGTATGGAAAAAAGTCTGCAGAAGGAACTATAGCTTCTAGAAAGGCCTACAAAATTTCTTTCAACAATTTTTTGATAGGACTTGTTATTTCGATTTTATTCATCGAAAATACTATTTAAAAAAATATAAATTTTGAATTTTGAGCCAAACGACGTGAGATATCAAAGAAAGTATGAGGTAGCAATTATAGCTTTCAGAAAGTCCTACAAAATTCCTTCCAACTGTTCTTTGATAGGACTTGTTATTTTGGTTTTATTCTTCAAAAATGCTATTAAAAAAATAGAAATTTCAAATTTTGAGCCAAACGACGTAAGGTATGGAAAAAAGTCTGAAGAAGCAATTATAGCTATTAGAAAGGCCTACAAAATTCCTCTAAACAATTCTTTGATAGGACTTGTCATTTTGGTCTCATTCTTCAAATATGCTATTAAAAAAATAGAAATTTTAAATTTTGAGCCAAACGACGTAAGGTATGGAAAAAGTCTGCAGAAGGAATTATAGCTTCTGAAAAGTCCTACAAAATTTCTCGCAGCTATTTTTTGATAGGACTTGTCATTTCGGTATCATTAATCGAAAATAATATTTAAAAAAACAGGAATTTTAAATTTTGAGCTAAACGACGTGAGATATGCAAAACTGCCTGGAAGAGCAATTATAGCTTCCAAATAGTTCTACAAAATTTCTTGTAACTATTTTCTTATAGGACTTGTCATTCTAGTATTATTTATCGAAAATGCTATGCAAAAAAAACAAAAATTTAAATTTTGAACCAAACTAACTGAGATACAGAAAACAGTTGTACGAGGAATAGCAGCTTCTGAAAAGTTCTACAAAATTTATTTGAAACATTTTTTGATAGGGTCTGTTATTTTGGTGTTATGAATCGAAAATACTATGAAAAAATAGAAAATGTCTGGAGTAATTATAGCTTTTAAAAAGTCTAACAAAATTTCCTATACCCCTTTTTTGAAAAATTTTTTTGAAACATTTTTCGGCAGAACAGCTCTAAGGTCTCCTCTTCAATATCCCCACTACTGCCACGCTCAGCAAAACCTGTATATGCTCACTCTCTCTCTTCTATCTTTCTCTCTATCTCTCTACCTCATGATGTTTCCTCACGAAAATTTTCAAATATAATGCATTAAAGTTACACTTCTGCCATCTGGCCCCACTACCACACTTTGTTTTTTTTCTCGTACAAGGAGCGTAAAGAACACTTAAAATTGTAGATATGTTAAAATATTATGTGTTTACCAACAGCATTAGGAAAAACCGCCACTGCGATAAAAACAGGTCCAAAAATGATCTTCATTTTGCCAACTTCTGGTTATTCGTGAATAACCTAACGAATTGGAATGTTTAAATAGTTTTTTCTAATACTTATATACTCATCACCATCTCTCTCCTCATTATAAATTATATCAAATATTTGTAGAATATAGAAGTCGTAGACTTTTCCTATGATATTTGTATTTCATAAATTTTATTTCAGAGGAAGGCTTGAAAATAAGGAAAATTTATGGTATTCTGTTCCATGTAAAAAATACATACGTATTACTAGCCTTATGTTGTTTGCCTTAAAAACTCATGAATTATAAACTTCATATAATTTGATACGCAATTCATGATAAAGAATTCCTCATTCCAAAACATTTTGAGGGGCCATCCATTTTACCCCCTTCACCCGCCAGTTGACGACCGTTTTTTTCTTAAACTCCTATCCAGCCAGTTAAGAAACGATTATAGATTAGTCTCTTCAACAGAGGCAAGACATATTATTAGTCCAGTTAGTCAAGTCAATACTGTAGATTATCCTAACCAACAAAGCCAAGACAGGTTGATAATTCAGACAATCAAGACAAGACTACACATCAGTCCAAACAACAAAGGCACGACATGTTATCAGTACAACCAGTTGAGGCAAGACTAAAGATCAGTACGTAAATCATGTACCCTACTTTCCAAGACACGGTTTTAATTATTTGATGGACCTGACAATGGTTTCAACTAGAGCTTACGCCTGCTTACATACGAGACAAATTTTAAAGAGAACAGACTGAACAAACTCAAATAGACGAACTATTGGATGGACGTGGACTCATTGAGGTGCGACTGTTTTTCCGATTCAGCAATGCTATCAAATGCCAACTATGGATAGCATACCTTGAAGAAGACTTAAACAGGCAAGAAAATAAGGACTTTGCAGATTAAGAACCTAATTAACCTAGCTAAGGTTACTACTGCACGTGAAAACTGGAGCTAGAACGCTTGGCTTATGTGCCCACGTTACGAGCGTATTATGGTATGTAGCACATCATGCATCATGCACAACATCAGCCGCAGTAGATCAAATATCCTACGGCAGCATTGCTGGAAAACGTCAATTGATAAAGGTCACAGGCACTAAAAAAACAAGGCGCATCGCGAAGCCTGCTTGCATCAGAAGCCTAGCGTAGACAAGATTACTGTCTTGCCTCTGTTGGTTGTACTGATCCACAGTCTTCTTTTAACTGGCAGCACTTGCTTTTGTTGGTTGGACTGATCCATTGTCTTGTCTTAACTGACTGGAATAATAACATATCTTACCTTTGTTGGTTGGACTAATCTATTTTCTTGTTTTAACTGACTAGAAAACCAAAGTGTCTTGCCATTCTAGTTTGGACTGATCTATAGCTTTGTCTTAACTAGCTGGACCAACAAAGTATCTTGCCTCTGTTGGTTGGACCGATCTATATATTTTTCTTAACTCTTAACTGACTGGAATACCGAAGTGTCTTGCCTTTGTTGTTTACTCTGATCAATAGTCTTGCCTTAACTGACTAGGCTAATAACATGTCTTGCCTCTGTTGGATAAACTAACTGATAGTCTTGTCTCAACTAGCTGGACTACCAAAGTGTCTTGCCCGTTTTGGTTGGTCTGATCTATGGTCCGGTCTTAAATAACTGGACTACTGAAATGAATTGCCTTTGTTGTTTGGATTGATCTATAGTCTTGATTTAGCTGGCCGAGCTACCAAAGTTTCTTGGCTTTTTTGATTGGTCTGATCTATAGTCTTGTCTTAAATGGCAGGACTACTGAAATGACTTGGCTCTGTTGTTTGGACTGTTCTATAGTCTTGTTTTAACTGGCTGAACTAGCAAAGTGTCTTGCTTTTGTTGGTTGGACTGATCAATATTCTTGTGCTAACTGGCTGGACTATCAAAGTTTCTTGCCTTTGTTGGATGGACTAATCTATAGGCCTGTCTCAACTAGCTGGACTACCAAACTGTCTTAGCTTTGTTGTTTGGACTGATCTATAGTCTTGCCCTAACTGACTAGAATAATAACACCTCTTGTCTTTGTTGGTTGAACTAATCTATAATCTTGTCTCAACTGGTTGGACTACTAACATGTATTGCCTTTGTTGTTCGGCCTGATCTATAGTCTCGTCGTAACTGGCTAGACTACTAATATGTCTTGCCTTTGTTGTTTGAACTGATCTATAGTCTCGCCTTAATTGGCTAGACTACTAACATGTCTTCTCTTTGTTGTTTGGACTGATCTATATTTTTGTCTTAACACTTAACTGACTAGAATACCAAAGTGTCTTTCTTTTATTGTTTGAACTGATCTATAGTCTTGTCTTAACTGGCTAGATTACTAAAATGACTTGCCTTTGTTGTTTGGACTAATCTATAGTCTTGTCTTGACTGAATGAACCACCAAAGTGTCTTGCCTTTTTTGGTTGGTCTGATCTATAGTCTTGTCTTAAATGGCTCGACCACTGTAATTACTTGCCTCTGTTGTTGGTTGTTTGGTCTTGTTTTAACTGGCTGAACTACCAAAGTGTCTTGCCTTTGTTGGTTCGACTGATCTATATTCTTTTCTTAACTGGCTGGATAACCAAAGTGTCTTGCATCTGTTGGCTGGACTAATATATAGTCATGTCTCAACTAGCTGGACTTCCAAACTGACTTGCCTCTGTTCTTTGGACTGATCTATAGCCGTGGAATTAATAGCAGTACTTAAGATGGTAGCAATCCAAAAGCCGACCACGAAAATGGACAAATATCGATGTCAAGGTTGGTATTCATGCTACCCAACTTGTGATAATTGCAGAGCCAGAAGCGGTAGAAAAGTCATTAGATGTAGAAGAAAACTGGATGTTAAAATTGACACACACATGGTTTTAGTGTCAAAACATACATCGTGCCTATGAATAAATTTGAATTCATCTTCGATGGATTACACCCTAAATCAACTTTGAACGGTTTCGCTGAAGCTGCTCTTCGCCCGAGAAGGGCCAAAAAAACCGGGGGAGACTCTTGGAAAGGAGTGAGGTTGTGATAGTGAGTAGCTGTCACCAAGCTAACTACTGATGTGCAAACAATTCTAATCAACAAAGCTCTGTGACAAGAGTCAAACCTTATTTCGGGAATCCTGCTGATCTAATATTGGAATTTTGTGTATACTTGATTTGACATCTTTGACAATTTCCATCATTTGTTTCGACTAATTTTTTGTCACATGGTTGCTAAAACCTCTACCTAATCTGAGAATATCTGTAATTGAGTCAGGAATTCAGATATCTGCCAAATTTAAAACACTAAGGATCCCTTAAGGATTCTTCCAAATTGTAACTTCATCCATTTCAGTAGGAATTGCATTTTTCATGGATGAAAATTTTAACTTTTCGGTTGAAAATTCAACAGTTGGATATGAAAGTTGACAATCTCCAAGCAACATTAACATAAAATTGCGACATGCTCGGCTGCGGATTGCGATAAAAAATGCAGTATTTAGTTTGGAAAAAAAAAATCAAAAAACGCTCTCGAGATATTAAGTTTCTGAATGAGGGTAAATCAAGATTCAGCAAAAAAAGGTTATCTGGGCTTGAGGAAATGAGTATGGAAGTTGACAATCTCAAACTAACTCCAACTTAGGAATACAGCAGGATCGGCTGCAGACTGTGAAAAAATTCAATTTGTTTAGGTACTCCACAAAAAAAATTCCAATTTATTATGTTTCTGAATACGGGTAATAAAGATTCGTCAAAAAAAGTCACCAGGTTTGAGCAAATGGATATGAAAGTTGACAATCTCAAAGTGATACTAACCAAAAATTGTGTCAGGCTTGGCTGCGGATTCCGGTAAGAAACCTAATTTTCACTTTAGAAGAAAACATGTTCCCCACATCTCAATTCCTAAATTAGGTAGATGAAGTTTCATGAAAAAAAGTTATCCAGTTCCAAGGAAATGGATATGGAAGTTGATAATCTCAAAGTTACCTTGAAAGAATTACATGAATTATAAAGTATTTTTCAGTTGAGAAAAAAAATTTAACAATATCTGTAAAAGAAAGCGTCTTTCAGAAAGAGGATTATTTTTCGTTCTCTCTAGTAGCTTAGTGATAGAGCACCTGACCTGCAATAAGTTGAACTGGCGTTCGAATCTCAGCTTCACACAGCTCACACAGTGACATCAAAAGTTATCACTTTGAAAAAAAAAATTTTCCCAAATTGTTATAACCAATAAAAAACTGTTATATTCAGAAACAAACTACAGGTTCCTAAAATTTTCCAATCATTCAAAATGAAACTATGCAATTTGGAGTTTGAAATTATTCCATATCACATCCAACTATAATGACATAATCCAATTTTTGAATATTAATTAGTTTAATTTTCATTTTAGAGGTGGATGAAAAATCGCAAACTGAAAATGGTGTAGGATTATGTTTCTATTCAAATGTGCAGTCCAACAGTTTTGATACTCTCAATTTGCTGACATTACCTCAATAATGAGTCCCTCACGGCATTTCGTATCTTATTATATCACGGTAAGGTTCCATGTACAAGTCCCAATTCCTATTCTTCTAGGCCCCGTTAAAAAATGATCGCTATCCTTCTTCATGTTCTCAAGCCTAAGATTCCACCAGCGATCAATCCTTTCTGTAATCTTAAAACGAAGAGAACAATTTCCTCATACGCTTTGCTCATACCTTGTTGTAGGATGTCTACAGCAAATTATATTTCTTCGATAGACTTGATTCTGCCGGCATAGCACCCGACGAACTGTTGAGATCCTTTCTATGAGTATCCCAGTCAGTTGCTTTAGGATTCTTATACATTTGAACCTCAGGTTTATCAGCTGACAAGGAGAAGCATATCTGTCCATGATCCGACAGGGATGTATCCGACAATACATACCATCATTTGTACACTTCACTAAAACTAATCTGACCTTGGGTCAAATCAAATACCCCGCGACATCTAGTGGTCAAGAAATTTGGTGTATTACCCCGATTGAATGAAGTTGAATCAGTCATTAAGAGGTATTCTAATAAAGGCTGACTCCTGTGGTTCACCGGATAGTGATGTGTCGTGGGAGTCGAATGGTGGGTACGCTGAGAATATCACCACAATTTGGTGCCAGCCTCCTAAATGATGCCTCATCATTATTGCAACCAAGTCTCCGGAAAAGAATCTTGGTAATCTAATAAATTCCATAACATCTCTGACATGAAGTGCTGCCCTAGGTGTTTCTACAGAACTATTAAGATGATTGATCTGCTTTTGTTATTTGAGACTCCAACCTTCGTCTTGTTAGACCAAAGTTCTTGTATTAAGACAAAAGCCGTTCGTTCTGCTTCCAGACGTCTGCTTAAGTTAGCGGACGCTTTTTTAGTGCGGTGAAGAATGAAATCCAGACTGGAAGGGGGAAATCAAGTGTCCATTTGAACTTTCAGTTGTCTCCTCCACGTCTTCCAAAAACAGAAGAAGATTCTGCGGGTGTGAACTTAATTTTTGAGAGGATCTTCAGTACTGATCCTACTCAATCCATGGAAAGGCCGGAAGTCGATCTCCTTATGAATTTTGACCACTCCTAGTGCTGCAGTTCTCATAAGTTTAGAAGCTTGACTGCCCGTCTTGACATCCATGACCTTCCGTGGATGTGAAGATGGGTTCCACGGAAACACCAGCAATCTGAGTCAGCAGTCTGACTGGCTTTCGGAGGTCTTTACTGTCGATCACTTTGATCTCAGCTTTCGCTCAAGGTCGAAATCCGCCCACAGCTTCAATAATTCAAGTTCAGGACACTTTGTTCGAACTGATGATGATAATAGCATCATTTTTGAAGCGAAAGTCTTCAAATCTGGGGATAACTTCTCCAGGTTGCACCCCATCCATTTTCTCCTCTAATACCGCTTCTATTACCTTGACCTGATTGTTATCGTGTTTGGTTAATGGGAACCCCTTGGCAACTATGACGACATTCACGTGACTCTGACGAACCTAATTACAAAATAAATTCGATGGACCCCTGAAAGATGGAAAGGAAGTTTCCGGAGGTGAATGTCGATGAACTCATTCTCCAAAAGCAAAGGGATATAAAAAAACGGGGAGAACTCCTGGAGAGGTGAGGTTCTGATAGAGGGGAAGATATCGCAAAACTCCCTATTTCCCTTAGAAGTGATATAAAAATCAAGGTAGTGCTCTGAAAATGGGGCTGGTTGCGAGTGAGGGTGGGTGTCGCTAAAGCTGCTCTCTACCCGAGATGAAATAGAAGAAACGAGGGTGACTCCAGGAAAGGGGGTGGTTGCAGCGGGGGGGGGGAGTGTCGCCAAACTTACACCCTCTAGAAAAGAAATATAAAAGCGGGAGTCTCCTGGAAATTGGGGTCTCCTGGAAATCAGGACGTCCTGGAAATGAAGGTGTTTGTGCCTGGAAAGGGAGCTCAACCTTCCCGAGAAGGTGCATACAAGCCGGAGGGGGGCACATTTTTCGGGTATTGGGGGTTGCTCTTACCAACAAAATCGTAAGCAGCGCATCAAAATACATCAGTCTGACAAGTTGAAAAAAAATTGTTTAAATAAAAATATTAAATTCAGCAATCGATAGACATCAACCCTCCGAATAAACATCACATTCCCCAATTAGCCTAACTTTCAATAAGTTTTCGGGTAATGCCTGAAGCATTTAATACTGTAGATTTTTAACCTCATAAACCACGTATCGCATTCAGCAGGATTTT
Source organism: Andricus quercusramuli (assembly GCA_932178445.1). NCBI lineage: Eukaryota > Metazoa > Arthropoda > Insecta > Hymenoptera > Cynipidae > Andricus > Andricus quercusramuli. Next base: position 52,710 of record CAKNXH010063369.1, read on the forward strand.
ATTAGAAAAGTCCACATTCCCTTGAAAATTCAATCAGAGGAGTGGAAAACTACAGAAAACCAGTTTGAGCTGGAAAATACAATTGTCGTCGTGGAATGGAAATTTTGGGAAATGATTTTACTTCTAATTAAGAAGAAGTGAATTTAAAAAAACTCTCAAACTCTTCAAATTGAGAATTATAATTTTATTTCCAAACTTCCGTGTTCTAAATCAGAAATATATAAAAACTTCTTAAATGCTTAGAAGACTTGAAAATCCGTTTGAAATCAGTCAAATCTTTTTTTCTAATTCTTCAGGGAAAATTATCAATTGGACGGAAAAAACCCGAGAAATGACTATAGTTATATTTTTTCATTGAAACACACTTTTATGATATGTAAATATCTGAGCAGAACAAGGTTGACACTTATCATGTATGAGATAACGAATGTAAAATGTACTATGTGTTCTGACAAAGAAGTGAAATATTCATTTTTCGAACGTTAATCCAAGTCTTCATGAATACATTAATTAGCACATTCTCTAATTAATAAAGATGAAGATTGTTCCTACTATCGTGTCATTGTCTATTATCCTCAATTCTATTGGTAAATATAATAATATATTATATCTGTAATTTACTGTAAATCTTAAAAGCTATACTCAAATAAAAATTAGGGGGCTTTGAACTACATTCTATGCCAAATGATATTATCACTCAATGTGAGTGCGATTTTCCGAAATAACTACAAATTTAATCTGAATATATTCCGAAGACACTCATAATGTATTTTTAAGGAAAATTAACTCTTCATAAACAGTTCTATGTGTTTAACAAAACTAGGATTATTAAATTTTAAGTCAACATAATTAATTTGAAACCGATGAAGAAAAATTGTTAACCAAGAACCAAATTCTCAAAAAAAAGATAAAATCTGAACCAAAAAGATTACCCTTTAACGGGCACTACGGGTCTAGATGATGCAGGGAAATTTTTTTGCAGTATGTCCCATGCAAACGCAAAAAGAAAGGACACAGAATGAAAAAAATGATACAAAACGTAATTTCAATTCATTCGAAAAAACTACTTTCGGCCCAAATTAATACTTTTTTTGAAGCTCACACTATTATGTATATTTGATAAGTTGCATCATTTCAAGAGTGAGCAGTTCAATTCAGATGAAATACATTAATTCTTACAGTAATAGTGGAATTTCAACCAAATCATTGAATTTGCACCAAAACTTTTCTCTTTTTTTTCCTTCGTTGAAGAACTGTTCCTTAAGTTTATCTTCCTCGAAATTTTTCTAATTTGAATCCTCTGTTTTTTGATGCAGATTTATGTTCATTATTCGAGTGTTTACCCAACGGTTTCCCTATTCCTGGTGTACCTCGTGGCAGACCTTCTCATTTTGCTGAACAGTCTTCTCCTGCCAGACCAAATTCTCAGCGTTCTCCGGCCAGGTCTCCTCCTCCTGCTGAATCTTCTCGTTCTGCCAGGTCCAGATCTCCTCCTGCCATTCGCGCTTCATTAGGCCTGCGTGGAGTTACAATTCAACAACTTAGATCTGCAGGGATTATTCCTCACACGAATCCTCTTGCCGAATCTTCTCTCCGTGCCAGGTCTCCTCCTGCCATATCTTCTCATCGTCCCAAATCCAGGTCTCCTCCTGCCATTCGTTCTTGTTTCCGCCTGAATAAATTAAACATTGAAGAACTTAGTTCTATTCGTCTTATTCCACACAAAAATCCACATCGGCGATTCGAAATTCGAAAATACACTTTTCCTCAAGATGCATCAATCAATGTAAGGGGAAAATATAGTGTGCCTACGCCTATGCCAACCGGAAGACAATCTGTATTGTCAACGTCCAATGGAGAAATTTTTGCAGTATTGGAGGGGAATAAAACATATCTTCGTGGAATATACAGAAGGAACAAAGGCCTTCAAAAACGAGTGAAAATAAACATGAACAGTGGCGAAGTTCAAGAGATGACTACGGAAGAAATCAGGGAGTTTCCCTTAACCAAAGATAACCCGATCTTGAAGAATTTTCAAATAATAATAGGAGATGACTGCCATCCACGACATTAGTTAAGGTTTCTTTGTAATGTGGAACTAAAATATAAGGTTAATCGCAAAACTTAATTTTCAAAATTCCCCGACTTTTATATAGTTTTTTCATGGCCAATTTTTTCTTTCCCTTAACCGTAAATATTTGAAGACCATTTTGAACTTGTAACATTTTAACAGCGAATATTTAATAATCGCAATAAAACGATACCAGATTAACACGTCTTTTTCCCCTATGAACCAAAAAAAGTGACTTTAATAAAATGCTTCAATTATCAACAAAATTACTGAATTTGCTCAAAATATTAATGGCACTACATAAGATTACACATGATTATAGGAATTAATTGGTTATAAGTAACCACGCGCTTCCCACTCAGATAATTATTCTTTGAACAACTTTGTAGCTCTTTTCAGGTTAAGCAACTTTTGTCTATTAATTTTCTTATAATTTGTGTAATTTGTCTTAAAAAACCTTCTTAATTTTGGTTTTATTTCTTACGTTTGAAACAAAAACTACTCGTTCCATAAAATAATTATAAGGAATTAATTTATAGACCTCTTTTGAATGTACAAGGTTGGTTTATTAATTTCTTCTTGTACCTTGCGTCGTTTTTTCAAAAACTTAATTTCTTCATTCTAGTGTTATTTTTCACGATTGAAAGAAAAGCTACGCTCCCTGTAACAAAATGATTAACAACAAACTTGTACATCTCATTTTAATTATTACTACTCCAATCTGATACAACGCTGCTGAAGGCTGGTAACCTTCTCACCATAAAACACCAACCAATGGTTTCCATTCCCCGTCCTCAATCCCCCCTCAGTGGAAACATGAAGAATGGTGTATTGAAAGGTAGATTTGAAATATGGTCAGGAGTAGATAGTGAATCACATGGTAGTCAAGGGGTCGGTTTGATTATGAATAGAAGAGGAAGACAACATCTCAAAGATCATGGTTTTATATCTCCCAGATTGTTGTGGGCTAGAATAAAGGTAGGAATCAGAAGATTATTTATCATAGCGTGCTATGCCCCACTTGATAGTGATCAAAGAGAATGCAAAGACGCATTCTTGGACATCAGTTGCGACCTGGGATTTGTTAAAGAATTATAATTTTGATTTCGGAACGAGGAATTTTCGACTTGAAACAGAAAGTTATAATATGAGTAATATAAATCTCACCCAGAACAAGAGAATTTCGGGAAGAATTGAACAATTAATTAAAAGAAACCCAAAAAATAACCGAAAATTTAAAACCATTCATCGGGTAACGCTTTAGAAGTTTTCCATTTGGAAGACCGTATACGCCTAAAGGTAATAGATAATGTTGAATATGATATCGGTTTAAAGAAATGTAATAATTTGTTTTCCTAAAAATAACTACAATGAAATGTCAATATTTGAGCAGTAAAAACGTTATGCCTACAGTCTCTGAGATAAGGAATATAACATACGCTACATAATCTGATGAAGAAGCAGAATATCATTTAGTTACACTTTTCATCCAAGTCTTCATTAATAAATTAATTAGTTCTTCCTCTAATTAAAAAGAATGAGGATTGGTTCTACTTTCGTTTTGTCGATGGCGGTTATCCTTAATTTTATTGGTGAATATGATTAAATAATATATCTATAATTTCATAGGCATTTTTGAAGATATACCCAAAAAACAATTCGTGCGATTTATTCCACATTCTATTGCAATAGCTATTTTATTTAAGCTTAAATTGAGTTTTTCTCGAATAACTAAGAATTCAACCTGAATTTATTCTGGGGAAATCCTATTGCTACGGCATTCATACCATATGTGCACGTGCACATATGGTTTACTCATACGGGATGAAAACTAAACTTTTCAGTTGAGAAATCTCTCTTTTTTGTTGCAGAGTTAGGTTCACTGTTTGATTGTTTACCTAATGGTGACCCCATCCCTGGTGTTGCTTCTGACGGACATTCTAATTCTCCTGAAAGGTCTTCTTCTGCCAGGCCCCATTCTGTACGATCTCTAGTCAGGTCTTCTCCTGCTGAACCTTCTCACCGTGCTAGGTCCAGGTCTCCTCCTGCCATTCCGCCTCCTCCTGCCACTTGGGCTTTAATTGGCCTACGTGGACTTACAGTTGCACAACTTAGATATGTTCGGCTTATTCCTTCATCTAATCCGAACCGGCAATTCGAAGTTCGAAGATACACTTTTCCTCGCGATGCACCAGTTCAAATAAAAGGAAAATATGGTGTTTCTGCGCCCATGCCAAGCGGAGAACAATCGGTGTTATCAACGTCGAATGGTGATGTATTTGCTATATTGGAGAAAAATAATACATTTCTTCGTGGAATATATACAATGAGAGGGGGTTTACAAAAACGGATAAAAATAAACATGTACAGTGGCGAGGTTGAAGAGATCACCACAGAGGAAGCGAAGGAGCTTCCTTTAACTAAAGATCACCCGATCTCAAGGAACTTTGAAATAATAATAATAGACGACCTTCACCAACAACATTAATTATATTCTATTTTGTATTGTATAAGTAAAATATCAGGTTTCTAATTTTGTAACATTTCAACTTTGAATCTTTTATGATCGCAATAAAACAATACCAAATTAAAATTGCTTTCTGTTTTCAAACTAAAAAAGATGATATCCTTCTTACAACATGCTTGAGTTATAAAAAAATGATTCAATTTTGACAAACCAGTATAATTGCGGTTATTTATTTTCTGCTTAAAAGATGCGTTGCGCTGAAGCCTGAAAGATTATATAAATTGTGATATGAGTTTTATCGAATTTCGTAATAACATGTTTTAATGTTGTTGAAAAAATTAGGAGCAATTTCTTAAAAAAGAAGAAAAGAGGGGAATAGGGGAAGAATGTGAAATTTGGGAAAGAAAAAAAGAAAAGGAAAACTTTTTCTCCCTCTCTGTTCCTTTGTTGAACAACTGACTCCAATGACTTGATTACACTAATTTTTGAAAACATATTTCACTCGTCTTAAGTCGTTTTGCGTAATTTTGTTACACAGGAAGACTTTCTTTGAGTTTATGTTTCCAAGTGTACTTTATAAATTGAATCCTCTGTTTCTTGTTGCAGAATTGTTTCATAATCACAACAAAACGTTACTAGATTAAAAATTTCTTTCTCTCTTTCAACTAAAAAAGATAACTTTTCAAGAAATCGCTTTACCATGAACGAAATGATTAATTGATTAATTCTCACATAGAAAATACGAATTTCCAACAAAATAGTATTTAGAACCTAAGAGGTAAACTTTTAACTAAAATGATCTATTTTCACTCTGCAAGGACAAATTTTCAACAAATGAAGCTTTTCTAGTCAAGAAAAAAAAATGAATCTGAATTATTCAACTCCAACGTCCAAAGACGGATTTTCTATAAGAGATTACACAATGTCGATGAGATTACACAAGTCTTCAAATTATTAAGATTCTTTAGAACCCTTCTAAATTCTCCGGAAAAAATTAACAGTTTACCAAAAGAAAACTCTAAATTACCGTTAATTTAAAATCATTTATCGGGTAACACTAATTTTTCATTCAAACGACCGAGTACGCCTAAAAGTAAAAGATGATGTTAATTGTGATGTCATTTTCAAAAAATTGCATAATTTTTTTTCTTGAAAACGACTCTAATGATATGTAAATATCTGAGCAGGACAACCTTAACGTTGATTATCTCTGAGATAACGAATATAAGGTATACTGTATAATCTGATGAAGAACTGGAATATCCATTAGTTCAAATTTTCATCAAAATCTTCAATACTACTATAATTAACTTCTCGTCTAATTAGACAGGATGATGATCGTTTCTACTATCATCTGGTCATTGGCAGTTATCCTTAATTTTATTGGTGAGTAAAATAAAATAATGTTTCTATAATTTTATGAACATTTTTGAAGCTATACCCAAAACAAAATTCGTGTTATTTATTCTACATGCTTTTCTAATTGTTATTTCATTGTGAACTCCCATTGAGTTATTCTCAAGGGTCTACTAATTTAATCTGAATTCATTCCGGGGAAATCCTGTTGCTACGGAATACGTACCATATGTGAGCGTGCACATATGGTACACTGCTGCGGGGTCATCCATATAATAAGTAAGATAATTGAGTGTGTTTTGAAATCTTTTTTTAAATTGAATTCTCTGTTTCTTGTTGCAGAGTTAAGTTTACAGTTTGATTGCTTACCTAATGGTCACCCTATTCCTGGTGTTACTCCTGAAGGACATTCTCATTCTCCGGAAAGGTCTGCTCCTGCGAGACCTCATTCTCCGCTTTCTCCGGTTAGGTCTCCTTCTCTTGCTGAATCTTCTCATCGCGCCAGGTCCAGATCTCCTCCTGCCACATCTTCTCTTCATGCCAGATCCAGATCTCCTCATGCCAGACCTTCTCCTATCCTCCTATATAAATTGAAAATTGAAGATTTAAGGTATGTTCGGCTTATTCCCCATACGAATCCGAACCGGCAATTCGAAATTCGAAGATACAATTTTCCTCGTGATGCACCAATTCAAGTAAGAGGAAAATGTAGTGTTCTTGTGCCCATGCCAACAGGAGAAAAATCGGTATTATCAACCTCCAATGGCGATGTCTTTGCAATATTAGAGGGGAATAATATACGTCTTCGTGGAATATATGTAACAAGATACAACCTTCAAGGACGGGTGAAAATAAACATGTACAACGGCATAGTTCGAAAGATGACCACGGAAGAAATAAGAGAGTCTCCTTTAACCAAAGATCACCCAATCTCGAAGAATTTTGAAACAATAATGATAGACGACCTTCATCAACAACATTAATTATATGTTTTGTTATGTGTAAATGAAGTATTAGGTTGGCAGCATAACTACCGTTTCAAAATTTCCTGAATTTTCCCTAAAATTTTCGATTGCCAATCTTTCTTTTTCCCTAACCATTAATATCCAAAGACTAGCATTTTCATTTTGTAATATTTCAACTTTGGAATCTTTTATAAGCGCAATCAAATAATGCTAGATTAAAAAATATCTCTCTCTTTTTAATACCAATAAAGATGACCTTCTTAACAAATACTTGAATTATCGACAAAATAATTAAGTTTCAACAAAGCAGTCAAATATTTAACCAAAGAGTTGAATTGCGCCAGGTCCAGATATCCTCCAGCCAGTCATCGTCCTGTTCACCTACGTAAATTAAAACCAAACAGTCTTTTATCTACTAATCTGAAACAAAAATGGTTATTCACAGCTGTGCAAAATTTTCTTCTAGCTCAAAAACAAAAAAAAAACATAACATCAAAACCTAATTTCGGAATCAGATTGGAGGTCCGCACACCCTACAAAAAAAAAATTTTGTTATTGAAAATTTCATTGAACATTGTGTCGTTCTTCTAAAAATTAAATTTTTTTTATTTGTAACGCTTTTTTTACAAATGAAACAGAACCTTCGCTGGGAATCGAACCACAGATCTTCAGGTAGTACAAATCCAATTTTTCAATGAATCTCTATCGTCATTAGAGAATAAAAGAAATTGGCAACATCTTTCCAGACTAGATGGAGCTATATATTAAAAATTATTCGATTTAATATTGTTATGGAAAAAGATCTTCTTCTTTCCCTTCACTGGGAATCAAACCACAGAACTTGCAAATGCCAGGCGGGAGCTTTCCCATTAAGCTACTAGAGAGATCCCGAGAAGAAACTTTTTCCAGAAATACACGTATTATTTCGCTTAGTAGTATAAATTCAATTTTCCAAGGAATCTGTATTATTATGAGATAATAATATACATTTTCAACGTATTTTCAAACTAGATGGAGCTATGAATAAAAAAATATTTCAATTAGTTTTTTTCTGAAAAAGATCTTCTTTTTTTTGTTCCGCTGGGAATCGAACCACAGAACTTCCGATTGCCGATCGGGTGCTTTTCCATTAAGCTACTAGATACATCGCAACAAGAAACTTCTTCCAGAAAATCATGCATTATATGATTAATTTAATTTAATTGGAATTTCATCTAAATATAAATTAATATGAATAAATTTCTCATGAAATTATCAGTTAAATCAGTTTATTCTCATAAAAATAGTTCAACGTTCAACCGAAGATATGAATTTTGAACTAACATGATAAATTTTGAAGTGAAATTTGACGTCAGTACAGTTTTATTGTGTGGGTACAAAACTTTACGTAATTTTGTTCTACAGTTTCGAAATCTTCCTTAGAAACAGTGATAAGTTCATTGTAATCTTAGTCCATCCGTGAAATGTAAAACAGATAGTGTCTTTCAGATATTAAACTAAATGACGATAATGATTTTTCTTTATTAAATTCAGATAAGGAGTTTATCACTTTCTTCATGGTTGTATTCAGTTCACTCAACATTCTTTGCAAGTCTTCATTTGACTCTGCCATAACAACCTTATACCAGATAACTTTTGGAAGACGAATTGGAATAGGTTGTAATTTAGCACACAGTTTTAGGAATCAAGAAGAAAAATGGTGTTTGTTCATTAGCATCAGCTAGACAAATTTGAAATTGCTATTCAAAAGATAGATTGCTCTTCTCTATGTAATATGCCATAGAATTTACCATGAAGGGGCTTCTGTGTCGAAGCACAATAGATGGAGGAAAGAGGAAGATGCAGAAGAGTATCGGACTTGAAGAATTTCCTTGGAAGACCCTGCTCTTATATATGTGACAAAGCTGTTAGGTACTTGTCTTTTGTCAGATGTTATGACAAATCTTGTCAGCCACAAGAGCATCAGCTCTTTCATGCATCTCACTATTCTTCGACGCACCTTGAGGCACTCAGTGGCTCAGGGATCGTGTTATTGAATGCCTTGCGGTAGTCAATTCAAGCCATGGACAGATTGCGTTGATACCTGATCGACTCCTAGGTAATACCGGCTCGATAGATGTTAATATCCTCTCTTTGATGATGCCAGTAAATAGCTTGTAGCTGGTGTTTGAACAAGTTATGGGCCTATAGTTCTTTGGAGTTGAGGGATCTCCGGTCTTAGGGATTAGTACCGTGCGTCCTTCCACCAACCACTGCGGAACGGGTTGTTCTTCGTTTAAAAAATAGTAGATATTCTAGCTGGAAGTTGTTGCGTAGAAGTGAATACCTTCCATAAAAATTTGTTGCTTTTATCTGGCCCTGGCGGTGAGAAGTTCTCAGTTCGAGCGGTAACTTTAATAACTTCTTCAGCAGTCATTAGTGGACACTCTTCCTCTGGACCTTGCAACCTTCGCCTTTGGCAAGAGTTACAGAAGACTGATATATTTGAACCATCTTCATCTAGCTGATAGGCTTTTCCATATAAATGCTCCCAGAAGACTTGAATCTCTTCCTGACTAACCGGATTCTTAACGGCATATGACGTTTTATTGAACAGACGGAAAGGATGAGTAGAGAAGGTGGAATCTTCCTGAATCGACTTTACTCGCTGTTCAAGGTGCTCTTTCGCTCTTGAAAATGATCTTACTTTTTGCGTCCAGTGCTGCTGGATAGTCAACAGTCTACACTCATTCAGCGTGTGATTTGCTCCCCTCAAGTTTCGAGCGAGTGCCCTAACTTTTTGAGTTATTTTTCTATTTGATGTTGTGCAGCTAATAACGCACTGAAAAAAATGGTCGCTTTGTTTGGGATGGTTATTACAGGTTGGTTTATTTAGGTTCGTTATATTTCTCACGTTCGTTATGGTTGGATTGAATGGGTGGCTTATGTACGTTCATTTCGAATAGATGTGTTGGTTACATTGGTTTTGGCTCGATTTTTTGATTGCGGTTAGTGTTGTTGCTTACGTTCGCGTGGGTTTGTTTAACAGTGCTGGTGAACACATCCAAACCAATGCAAGCAAACTTAACAAGTACAACCAGATCAACCCAAACGAACGTAACCAGCACATCTAATCGAAACGAACGCAAGGAATACATTCATTCCAATCCGAAAGAACGTCAGGGGCATAATCAAACCACCAAAATCAAAGAAACTAAGAGACCAAATCTAACCAAAACGAACGTGAGCAATATAGCGAACCTAAACAACCCAACCCTTACTAACCAAACCAAACAAACCGATCATTTTCTCTTTTTTACTTTATTAAGCAGCCAGTCTCACATAACTTAGATTAAAAATAAAGGCCTTAACAGTTAGCCTCTATAGTCAACAAATTTGTTGTGTTATTACATGTACAAAACTTCGCGTTATTTTGCTCCACAGTTCCAAAAGCATCCTCAGAAACAGTTATATGTTCATCAGAATCTTAGTGCATTTTCGAAATTTTAAAAAATAGTGTTCTTCAGATGTTGGAATGAATAATAAGAATTTATCTTTATCAGATTTAGATGAGAAGCTCATCACTTTCCCAACCTGATGTACACTACCTTTAAGATCCCATTGAATTGTTTCTTTATATTAGCCGTAAATTCTGAAGAAGGTTGCAGAAAATTATAATATAATTAATATAATTCTCGCTTGACACAGGAAATCTGCGTGAAGGATTATAGTTGTTATTTTTAATCTGAGAATTTTCGTAAAAAATTAAAACTTGACTTGAAAAGGGGAATTTTTGACATGGGACGGGAATTTCAGAAAATATTTTTAATTTTGATTTCGAAAAAGGGAACTGTGAAAATCTCTCGTTCAAATGAAGGACTATAATTTCATAACTCGGACTTGCATGTTGGTGGCGGAAGTGAGAACGTGTTTGGTGACAGGTGGTGAGAGGATTTTACTGAATTTGTGTGGAAGGTGTGAGTGCAGTGTGAGGTTGGAAGCCGAGGAGGTGAGTAGAGTTGTGTGGGGTGGATTGGGGAGATAAAAAGTAGTTTTTGACGAGGGAGTGAGGTAGGATTAAGGTAGATAGTGAAAGTGAGGTTAGGTTGGCAAGCAGTCGGAGGAGCTTGCGGTCGGGAGTTTTGGGCATTTGAGGGCTCAGGGGTGGTTATAGTAGAGTTAGGGGATGTAAAGGGAGAGAAAGGGGTGTCTGCAGGGGCCGTAAGTTATAAAATAAGAAAAGAAAAAAAAACAAGGGAAATAAAGGGAAAATTTGGCGGCGAAGCTGCAGAGACATCTGTCGGCCGCGGTGGGTATTGCATGGAGAATTCCCAGTTACCGGCAGCAGAGCGGGATGTAAGCAGTGAGAGTGCTGTCAGTGCTGCTAGTGAAGTTGACGGGGAGGAAATTTTCCACGTGCCACGACGGAAAACAAGGCGTGGCTCGGGGTCGAGTAGCGCGTCTGGGAGAGGGGGAAGGCGGAACGAAGGAAGCGAGAAGGTAAGGGAGAGAGAGTCGAGCACAAGTGACGGGGAGGATCTCTTGAAGAGGAAGAGAGACAGCCGAGAGAGTCCGGACAAAAGCGAATTGGAGAGTCCATTCATAAAAAAGCGTGAGAGCACGTAGGTCACCCCCCCCCCCAAATGGAGGGATTGTCAGGAAAGGAGGCTATCGGGATGCTGTTAGGCGAGATCAGGGGGCTAAGGAAGGACGTGAAGGGGACTAAAGAGCAGGTTGAAGGTATGAGGGAAGAAATGAGAATGAGAGATGAGAAATGGGAAAAGAGGATGAAAGAGATGAGGGAGAGAGTAGAGGGGTTGGAGAGGGAAAGGAAAGAGAAGGAAGGTTAAATGAAGCAGATGGGAGAGGAGATCAGGCTGTGGCAGGAAAGGACGGAAAAGAGACTTGAGAAGGTGGAGGGCAGGACGGAAATTGAAGTAGGTGACGGAGGTGGGGGAAGTGAGATTGAAGGTATTAGGGAGAGGGTAGAGAATATGATGAAAGATAAAGTAGGAGAGCGTAGGAATGAAAAGGAGGAGAGGGTGGATAGGGAACGGATAAGGGCAATGGAGTTGAGAATGGAGAGAAAAGAGAAGGCAGACAGGAGAAATAATATTGTGATAAGAGGGTTGAAGTTAAAGAGTGGAGAAGAAAGGGAGGGCGTGGAAGAGCTGCTACAGAGCATAGGGTGGGTTAAAGGCAGGGTAGGGAAAATTAAGTTGGAGGGGAGGAAAGAGAAGGAAGTGGCGGTTGTGGAGTTGGAGAAAGGAAGGGCCAGTGGGGGAATTATAACCGGGGTCAGAGAGGGATTAGAGGGAAAAGTTCATGGAGAGGAAGAGGGCGAGGGAGTGCAAATGAGGGAAGTAAAAATAGGAGGGATAAAGTGTAAGTTTGTGACAGTGTACAACAAGGATGGGATGGAAAGAATTAAAGAAAGAGTGGAAGATCTGCTGGGCGAAAGAGAAGAGTGTATGGTGGTACTGGGTGGGGACTTTAATGCGAGAATGGGGAGCGAAGGGGGACTTTACAGGGAAGGGGAGAGCTTCGAGAGGAAATCGAAGGATAATGTAATGAATAAGGAGGGGGAGATTCTAAGGGACTGGATGGAGGATAGAGGGTGGGCAGTGGCGAATGGTATGGCAGATGGGGACGAAGAGGGAGAATATACGTATGTAAGTAAGGTGGGGGTATCGGTGATAGATTATGTGGTCATGAATATGCAAGGATGGGAGGAGACGGAAAAATTCGCAGTAGAGGGGAGGGTGGAATCAGACCATCAGCCATTGAGTCTGTGGATAAGAGGTGAGGGTGGCGGAAGACAAGGCAGGGAAGAAGTCTCGATAGGGGAGAGGGTGACCTGGACGAGGGAGGCGGTGGAGAAGTATCAAGAGGAGCTAGGAAAGGTACGCTTTGGTGGGGAGTCGGTGGAAGAGATATGGGAGGATCTGAAAGAGAAGGTGAAAGGTTGTGCGCAAAAGAAGGTATTTAGAAAGAAGAAGAAAGGAATGGTGAAGCCGTGGTGGGATAGGGAATGTGAAAAGATGAAGAGGAAGGTGAAGAGGAAGTACAAGAAGTGGAAAGAGGGTAATGCGAGAAGGGAGGAGTACGTAGAAATGAGGAAGGGGTTTAGATTCGTGTGTAAGAAGAAAGAACAGGAAAAGGAGAAAGATCTGGAAGAGGAGTTAGCAAATGTTAAGATAGAAGGGGACGTCTGGAAGATACTAAATAGGTTTAGAAAGCGTAGGCTGGGGGTTAGCGAGAAGATAGGGAGTGAGGAGTGGAGAGAGTTTTTCAAAGAATCATTCCAGGGCTCGGATTCAAGGAAGAAGGATGGGGGAAGTAGAAGAGCGGGGGAGGCAGAGATGGAGGAGTTGAATGACGAAGAGATAGAGAAGCCGATAAGGAAGTTGAAAAGGTCAAAAGCAGCAGGGCTGGATGGGGTAGAGAACGAAGCATGGCTGTTTAGTACACAAGAGGTTAGGGAGAGGCTGAAGGAGGTAGTGAAGAAAGTATGAAGGGGCGAGGGATTCCCAGGAGGGTGGAGAGAAGGGCTAATAGTGCCACTGTATAAGAAAGGGGATAGAGATAGGCAGGAAAATTATAGAGGGATTACGCTAATGAATACGGCGTATAAGGTATACGCGATGGTGGTGGCAGAGAGACTGCGGAAGGATGTCGAGGGGAAAGGAATATTGCCGGAGACGCAGGCGGGATTTAGGGCGGGTAGGAGTACTATCGACAATATCTGCGTGATGCAGCACGTGGTGAATAGAGAATTAGCGAAGAAGGGGACGAGAGTGTACGCGTTTTTTGTGGATCTCAAAGCCGCGTTCCCATCGGTGGATAGGGGGAGGTTGTGAGAGGCAATGGAGGATAGGGGAGTAGAGAGAGGCCTAATTGAAAGGGTAAGGGAGATATATGAAGAGACCAAAGACAAGGTAAGAGGAGGGGAGGGGATTTCCGAGGGATTCTGGATGGATAGGGGTCTAAGGCAAGGGTGTCCACTTAGCCCAACGCTTTTTGCGATTTTAATTGCGGATATGGTAAGTAAGCTGGAAGCCGGGGTGGTAGGAGGAGTAAGGATAGGAGGGGTTAGAATTTGGTCACTAGCGTATGCAGATGACATAGTGTTGCTGGCAACCAGCGAGGAGGCCTTAAAGGAGATGATGAAGAGGTTGAGATGATACCTGGATGAAAAGGGGTTAGAGCTGAATGCGGAAAAGTCCAAGGTTATGGTGATCAGAAAATGAGGGGGAAGGGATAAGGAAGGGAGTGGAAGTGGAAGGGAAAGGAGGTACAGGAGGTGAAAGAGTTTGTGTACCTGGGATTCGTGTTTCGAAGGAATGGGGGAGTGGATGGTCACATAAAAGAGAGAGTGAGGAGGGCAAATGTGGCGATGAGGCAGGTGTGGGGGTTGGGAATGAAGTTATTCGTAGATGATTTTGGAAGGAGAATGAAATTGTTTGATTCACTAGTGATGAGTGTGCTATTGTATGGGGTAGAGGTGTGGGGGTGGAAGGAAAGTGAAGAGGTAAATTGAACGCAGGAGTGGTATGTAAAGTGGACCCTAGGGTTGGCAAGGAACACGCCTAATTATATTGTCAGGAGGAAGACGGGGAGAACGAGTGTAGGAATTCTAGCAGGGAGTCGGGCGTGTAAATATGAGGAGAAGGCCTAAAAGTGGAAGATGATATTAATTGTGACATCAGTTTTGACAGATTAAATAAACGGGAATTTGAAACCATCTATCTGTTATGACATGTAAATATCTGAACAGGACAACCTTAACTCCTATCATCTCTGAGATAACGAATATGAAATATACTATGCAATCTGAAAGAAGTACTGAAATACCATTAAGTCGAAATTTGTCATGCAAGTCTTCAATCATACATTAATTTTTTTCTGAATAGGAAGGACGATGATTGTTTCTACATTCGTCTTGTCGTTGGCGGTGATAATTAATCTCATTAGTGAATATAATAAAATAACATATCTATAATTTCAAGAACAGTTTTGAAGCTATACCCAAAACAAAATTCGAGCGATGTATTCCACATTCTATTCTAATCACTATTTTATTTCAAACCTTCATTAAGTTTTTCCCAAGTACTACACATTTATTTCCAATTTATTCCAAGGAAATCCTGTTACTACGGAATTCGCACCATATGTGCGCGTGTACATATGGTACACTCCTACGTGATTATCCATATTCAAAGTAAGAGGATTTAGGGTTGGATGGGTCAAGAGAAATCTCACTGTTTCCAATGAATTGAACAAAAGCTCCATGTTTAAAAAACACATCTTCTCCAGGGAAGCTTGGGTTTTACAGTACTTTGGGGACCCTTGAGTCGAATCCTCGAAGACACGATTTTGAACCAATGCCCTAGGTGCAAAAAAACACATCTCCTTCGGAGAAGTCTGGTTTTTTTAGTACCCTAGAGTGCCTAGAGTGGGTTCCTCGAAGAAATGAGATCCAGCCAATGCTACAGGTGTAAAAATACATCTTCTTCGGGGAAATCTGGTTTTTACTGTAGTTCAGGGTACCTGGTGTGTGTTCCTCGATGACGGGAGATCAAACTAGTGCCCCAGGTGCAAAAAAAAAAACACACCTTCTCCGGAGAATACTGTTTTTTACAGTACTGTGGGGTCCATGGAGTGTGTTTCTCAGGGAAACAAGATTAAATCAACAAGTTAGGAGTAAAAAAAAAATCCTCTCCGGGGAAGTTTGGTTCTTAAAGTGTTTGAGGGTCCCCAAAATAAGTTTCTCAAGGATACAAGATTGAATCAATGCCTCAGGTGTAAAAAACACATCTTCTCCGGGAAAGTATGGTTCTTACAGTACATTAGGAACCCTTAGGTGGGTTTCTCAAGGACACGAGTTTAAATCAATACCACACGTGGGGCATTGGCTGGATCTCGTGTCTTCAAGGGGCTTACTCCAGGGAACCTGAAGTACTGTGAAAACCAGACATTCCTCGAGACGATGTGTTTTTTACAACGGATGCATTGGTCCAATCTCGTTTTATCAAGAAACTCACTTGAGGAACCCTAAAGTACTGCAAAAATCAAACTCACCCTGTCTTCGAGGAACTTACTCTAGTTACCCTCAAGTACTATAAAAACCAGACTTTACTGGAGAAGATGTGCTTATTAAACCCGGGGGAATTGTTGCAATCTCATGATCCGGGGAACCCACAGGCACAGTTGGAGGAAGGTTTTGACGTGGGTAGCATAATTCTCTCCATGAAGATGTTTTACGTATACCCGGTGCAAGGGTGTGATGTCCGGAGTGTGATTTCCAAAAACGCAGCTCATCACCGCAATCCAAACTTCGTCCAAAATTAGTTTGTATAAATGCTTTTACAATTTCCATATGGAATTTACATATGGAATTTTCAACTAGAATTTCCACACGGAATTTCCGTAGAAAGCTTTTCGTAGAATTTTTTCACGTGTGAGGAAATTTTTTTAAAAACGGTGAAGGAGGGAAAGAGGGGGGATAATATTTTTCCTCCTTTTTTTCCTTTGTCTCTAATGACCCGACTATACTCACTTTCAGAAACATGTTTCTCTCGTTTGAAGTCTTTTTGTGCAATTCAGTTCTATATTTTCAAGCTTTTTCTAAATTAAATCCTCTGTTCCTTGTTGCAGAATTAGGTTCACAGTTTGATTGTTTACCTAATGGTGAGCCTATTCCTGGTTGTACTCCTGACAGACATTCTTATTCTCCTGATATGTCTTCCCCTGCGAGACCTCATGCTCCGCATTCTTCGGTCAGGTCTTCTCCTCCTGCTGAATCTTCTCGTCGTGTCAGGTCCAGATCTCCTCATGACAGTACTTTTCCTATCCGCTTATATAAATTAAAAATTGAAGATTTAAAATATGTTCGGCTTATCCCCCACGAGAATAAGAACAGGCAGTTTGAAATTCGAAGATACACGTTTCCTGGTGATGCACCAATTCATGTAAGAGGGAGACATAGTGTCCTTGCGCCCATGCCAACAGGAGAACAATCGGTATTATCAAAGTCCAATGGTGACGTCTTTGCAATATTGGAGGGAAATAATACACATTTTCGTGGAATATATTCAACAAGATATGGCCCTCAAGGACGGATCAAAATAAATATATACAGCCGCGAGGTTCGGAAAATGACCACAGAGGAAATGAAGGAGGTTCCCTTAACCTAAGATCACCCAATCTCAAATCATTTCAAAACAATAATGATAGACGACCATCATCAACAACATTAATTAATTTTTGTTGTAATGTGTCACTGAAGCATTAGGTTGGCCGCATAACTACAGTTCCGAAACTCCCTACGTTTTCGCAAATTTTCCGAATACCAATCTTTGTTCCCCCTTAACATTAATATCCGAAGACCAGTATTTTGATTTTGTAGCATTTTAACTTCGAATTTTTTATAATGACAATAAAGCAATACCAAATTGAAACTTCTTTCTTTTTTCTAACTAACAAATAGAAATTAGTTGGGCAAGATGAAGAATAAGTTCATTTACATTGTTCAAGTTTTAAGCCGCGAGACGATTCTTCTGCAAAACAGTTGGATATCCAAATCAGTTACATATTTTAATCAAGGAGATGCATCTGCAAAGAAAAAATAACCTATCAAAAATGGCTCCATTTCATTCACAGGAGTGATTCAAGAAAAAAATTAACAATTTAACAAATGAAAACCAAGAAATAACCGGAAATTTGAACTCATTCATTAGGTAATGACTATATAAGTTTTCTATTTAAAATATGGATTGCGTTGATGAGTAAAAGACTATATAAATTATGATATCAGTTTTAACGAGTATAGTAATACAACTTTTTTCCTTGAAAATAACTTCAACGAAATGTGAATATCTGAGCCAGAAAACCTTGAAGCTTATCATCTACGAGGAAACAACTATTAAGAAGACAATACAATATAACAAAGAACTAGAATACTTATGCGATACATTTTTAATCCAAGTCTTCATCAATACATTAATTAGATTTTTCTCCGATTGGAAAAGATGAGAATTGTTTCAATTCTCGCCTTGTCATTGGTGTTCATCTTCAATTTTATTGGTGAATATAATAATATAATATATCTATAATTTTATGAACATTTTTCAAGCATGTGCCACAATTTGATCCATATGGCGCGTGCTTTTTTAATTCAGTTTGCATTCAAGCAGAAAACAAGTAGAAGTGGAAAGAGAGGAATTTTTCAAAAAAGGGGAAAGGAGAGGAATAAGGAAACAATGTGAAATCTGGGGAAGAGAATACACAAGAGAAACTTCTTTTCCCTCTTTTTCCGTTTGTCGAACAACTGCCTCCAATGATCAGAAAAGACTCACTTTTGGAAATACATTTAACTCGTTTCAACTCTTTTTTTTTTCGCATTTTCATTTCCCAAGAAGACTTTCTTCGAATTTATGTTTTTGAATATTTCAATAAATTGATTTCTCTATTTCTTGTTGCAGACTTAACTTCGAATTTTGAGTGTTTACCTAATGGTGACCCTATTTCCGGTGTTCCTCGTGGAAGACCTTCTCATCATCCTGAACAGTCTTCTCCTGCTAGACCACAATCGCAGCGTTCTCCACTCATGTCTCCTCCTGCCATATCTCCGCTTCGTACCAGGTCAAGATCTCCTTCTGCCAGACGTTCTTCTATACGCCTAAGTAAATTGAAAATTGAAGAACTCAGTTCTGTTCGACTTATTCCCCACAAAAATCCTAGCAGGCAATTCGAAATTCGAAGATACACTTTTCCTCGAGATGCACCGATTCAAATAAGGGGAAGATACAATGTCGCCGCGCCTATGCCAACTGGAGAACAATCTGTATTATCAACGATTAGTGGTGAGATCTTTGAAATATTGAAGGGTCATAATACATTTCTTCGTGAAGTATATACAATGAAGTCTAGCCCACAAGAACGGGTAAAAATGAGCATGTACAGCGGCGTGGTTCTGGAGATGACCACAGAAGAAATCGAGGAGTTTCCTCTAACCAAAGATAACCCAATTTCAAAGAATTTTCAAATAATAATAGTGAACGACTTTCAGTCACAACACTAGTTTGATCTTTTTTGTAATGGAAAACCGAAATATCAGCTTGGCCGCTAATCTTTATTCTCAAAACTCCCTGACTTTTCCCTAATTTTTCCGTAACCCATTTCAGATTCTTGATAACCATCCGTTTTGAAAGACTAGCATTTCAATTTTGTGATATTTTAACTTCGAACCTTTCATTATCGTAATAAAAAAGATCCATACGAAAATTTATTTCTTTTCATGAAAAAATATGACTTTTCAACAAAACACTTGAATTATCGAATTTCGTTCGTCCTCGCGTCTTAGTTGGTGGCTTGGCCATCTCTCGACCTATGTACGAATCCCGGCGAAAGTGGAGATATATTTTTTAGAACTATTTTGAGTTTGAAATATTAATTCTGAGCCAATGAAAAGATGAATTTGAACAAAATAAGTGAATTTCTGAACAAGAAGGTTAGCGTACAACCAAAAGATTTTGATTAACATAAGTGACTCAACTTCAATTGGAAAATTAATTTTTTAAAAACCCTGACTTTTCCCTAGTTTTTCCATTGGCATTTTTGCACTTTATCCTAACCAGTAGTATTCAAAGACCTGCATTCTAATCTTGTCACATTTTGACATCGAACCTTTAAAATCGGAATAACACGATACAAGATTTAAAATTTCTTTCAACCAAAAAAGATTCTATTTTAAGAAAATGCTTTACTGTCAACAAAATGATTAATTTTCAACAAAACAGTAAAATTTATGAACAATGAGTTGAGTTTTCAACAAAATAGTTAAAAATGAATAGTTACATATTCAGTAGAAAAGATATTCATTTTCACATAGAAAAGACGAATTTTTACAAAGTAGTTTTTTGAACCTATGTGGTCACCTTTGAACCAAGTTGATGAATTTTCAACCTGAAGAGACACATTTTCAACAAATGAAGAATATTCAATGCAGGAAAAAAATCTAAATTATTTAGCTTTAACGTCGAAAGATGGATTTCCTATAGGACCAGACCCACCAAAAAGATTCATTTTTAATTAAACTGATGAACCTTCAACTGAAAAAGGGAAGTTCTGACACAAATGGTTTAACTTTCAAACACAAAATTAAATTTTCTGAACACAAGAGAAGATTTTTCAACCAAGTATATGAAAGTTACATTTTCATTAAAAAAATATGAACAAAGAATGAATTTAAAGCAAAATAGATGAATTATCACAAAAGAAAATTTGTCTTACAAAAATCACTCAACTGCAGTTATAAAAGTAATTTAAAAAAACTTATTTTCAAGCAAAGAGATGAGTTTTCAAAAAAATGGTAAATCTTCAACCAATACATTACTTATTCACAAAGTGGTTCAACCTCCAACCCAGTAGTTTTAATTTTCAGCGAAGGAAGAACTGACATGAAATTTTAACACCAAAATGTGAATTTTTCATGGAAAATTGATTTTCTACGAATTCTTAACCAAAAAAGATGACTTTTTTGAAAAATTATTTACTTCGTAACCAAATAATGAAATTTTCAAATAAAAATATAATCCACAGAAGAATATTAATTGTGATATCAGTTTCAATAAATTTAAAAATTCTTTTCTTGACAAGGACACTAACGAAATGTAAATATCTGAGCAGGACAACCTTAACACCCATTATCTCTGAGATAACGAATATAAGGTATACTGTATAATCCGGTGAATAACTGAAATATCAATTGGTTACATTTTTCATCTAAATCTTCAATAATACAATAATCAACTTTCCCTCTAATTAGACAGGATGAGGATATTTTTGTACACTCATCCTACCATTGGCAATTATCCTTAATTTTATTCGCGAGTAGAATAAAATAATGGCACCCATAATTTTATGGAAATTTTTGAAGCTGTACCGAAAAGAAAATTTGTGTGATTCATTCTACATCATTTTTATTCTATTTTAAACTTTTGTTGAGTTTTCCCAAAGTCACTGTATAATATTTTCTGAATTTATTCCGGTGGATCCTATTGCTACGATATGTGTGCCATATGTGCACGCGCACATATGGTACACATATGGTAAAAATTATTTAATTGCCTAAATCAATGAACCAATTAATTTTCAGTTCCATGTTTATTCAAGAGAGAATAAATTTCTACCAAGAGACGAATATTTATTAGAATAGTTTGGAGCGCGATCTTTTCTACATTACGTTCAACTTTGTTGTATTTAATGAATGTCGTAATTATTTGCGCACCTCGCACTGGAGAGACACAGGCGTGAAAATATATTTTTTTTCACTCAGGGAGCGTCAAAACGTCAAAAATATCTCCTCATTCAGATGAGAATATGAAAACAGTTCTATCAAAATTGAAAAAAAATTGCAAACCAAAAAGTTTAATTCTACACCAAAAATACAATGGTAGACTTTTTCACCAGAAAAATTAAGTTTAAGCCCAAAAATTTGCAGTTTCTAATTGGGTTCTGTTAATTCCGTGTGCATTCAAGCGACGAACGACAGAAATCTGAAAATAGAGGAATCCTTTAAAGAAGGGTAAAGGAGGGGATTAGGGAAAAGTGTATAAAATCTGTGAATGAGAGTACACAACAAAAATTTTTCCTCTATCTTCTTTTCTTTATCTCTAACGACCCAATTACACTGATTTTTAGAAACATACTTCTTCCGTTTGAAACCTCTTTGTGCGATTTAGGTTTATGTTTTTGAAGCCTTTTCTAAATTGAATCCTCTATTCCTTTTTGCAGACCCAAGTTCAAATTTCGAGTGTCTACCTAATGGAGACCCTATTCCTGGTGTTTCTCGTGGCAGAACTTCTAATTCTCCTGAACACTCTTCTCCTGACAGACCACAATCTCCGCATTCTCCGGTCAGGTTGCCTCCTCCTGCGGAATCTTCTCTTCGTGCCAGGTTAAGATCTCCTCCTGCCAGATCCAGATCTCCTCCTGCCATTCGTTCTCCTATCCGCCTACGTGATTTAAGTATGAAAGAACTTAAGACTGTTCGGCTTATACCCCACAAGAATTTGAACCGGCGGTTGGAAGTTCGAAGATATACTTATCCTCGCGATGCACCAATTCAAGTGAGAGGAAGATATTGTGTCCTTGTGCCCATGCCAATAGGAGAACAATCGGTATTATCAACGTCCAATGGTGATGTCTTTGCAATATTAGATGGGAAGAATACACTTCTTCGTAGAATATATACATTAAGGTATGGTCCTCAACAAAGGGTAAAAATAAACATGAAAGACGGCGAGATTCATTTGATGACAACAGAAGAAATCGAGGAGTTTCCTCTAAGCAGTGAAACACAATTTTAAGGAATTTTGAAACAATAATAGTAGATGAATTCCATCCACAACGTTGATTAGAGTTTTTTTCATGAATACGCAATAATACAATGCCAGACGAAAAAAATATCTTTCTTTTATTGAACCAGAAAATATTACTTTTTATAAAAATGCTTGAATCATCGACAAAATCATCGATTGCAAACAAAATTGCCAAATTTCTAACGAAAGAGATACAAATATCATTACAAATATTAATATTTGACAAAAAAATTATTTTCTAATTGAAAAGATACATTTTCAAACAAACTGGAGAAAATTTTCATTCAAAATGAGTAAATTTTTACTGGCCCCCTTTCCTCCTTCCGAAAACATAAGTTCCAAACGATATCGCTAGGATACCAGGTCGCCTACTAGAGTACACAGACCTTACCCTCGCATGCGGCAATCTGCGGGGGTGGACGTTTATTTCCCTAACTACTAGAACTACTAGAACTACTATCAGACGCTGAAGAGCTCATCGAAAAGATGCAGAACGTATTGCAGGAGATGCAGGATTTTTCAGACACCAAAAAAATATTTTTTTGCCAATCAGGCATGGACTTGAGGCAGCGAAAAAACTGGCAAGCCAGAAGAAGAAGGACACGAGTCAAACGGGGACTCAGACTGAGAAAGCTGTGGAAACTACTTCCACCCATCTTGGGAAGCGAGAGAGGGAGCCCACACTGAGCCCCATTGAGGCAGGGTCCTCTAACCCAATGAGGAAGAAGCCGAGGATGCGCGCTACGGCAGCAGCGTTCTCAACGCCGAAGAAGAACGAGGTAGGGCGACAACAACTGCACCCGCACCCATGAAGAAGAAGGAGCTTCAGAGGAGAGCCCGACGCGAGGCGGTCTGAATAAGACCAACCGAGGGTTTGGGCTATGCGGAGGTCCTCAGGAACCTCAAGCGAAAGGTAAAGCCGGACACCGTTGGTGTAAAAATCAGGGGTGTCAGGCAGACCCGGAAAGGAGAGGTTCTTATGGAAGTTGGGGCGGCTGCGGATGGCAGCTCAAAGCTGTCCGCGGCCATCAAGCAAGCGGTCGGTAATGGGGGAAACGTGCGTGAGTTTGTTCCCCGTATCGAAGTCGAGGTCGTGGACCTCGACTCGATCACGAATGAGGAAGAACTGGAGACTGCGGTTCGAAATCACTTCAGAGAAGCAGCAGCCGGAGAGATAAAGGTGAGCTTTACGAAAAAGGCCTTCAGAGGTAATCTGAAGGCCTTTGTCGAGATGAGGAGGGAGCTGGCAGCAAGACTTCTTCACATGAGACACCTCGAAGTGGGGTCGGTGTTCTGTCGCGTGCGGAAGAAGACGAAGTCCGTTAGGTGTTACCGCTGCCTGGGCTTTGGCCATATGGCGGCGGGATGCAGGGGTCCAGACAGGACTCAGGTCTGCTGGTGGCGCGTCAAGGATGGCCATTGGGCTGCGGCGTGCAAAAGTACGCCGCAGTGCTACCTCTGCGCCACTAAAGCATAGAAACCCGGACCGACCATCCGCCCGGGACAATGAGGTGTAGGGCGTTCCGTGAGGCAACCTCGGCGAGGATACCTGAAGGACGCGCTACCTAGAAGAACAATACCCAATCAGGATGCCGAAGGCCGATGAGCCCGTTGTGTGGTACCGCCACACTACTGAGGACGATGCGTGCATCCTGGTTGAATGATGGTTTGAAGAACGCCAAGCTGGCAGTCAAAAGTGGAAGCCGAAGCCCGGCTTATTGGTCATACTCCCATGTCCTTGAAATAATGCGGAAGCGGTTCCGAGAACAAGGTTTGGCAGGAAGAGGAGCTGAGTTCAGTGGGTATTACCGTTTTTTAGTTTGAGTCCCACACTCAGTGCGTAAATACATTCTCACCTTCTCTAAAAAAAAACTCCTATCTAATACAACGCCGATGAAGGCTGATGACCTTCTCACAATAAAACACCAACCAATTGCGACTCTTTCGGTTTTCATTTCCTGCCCCCCCCCCCTCCTTCAAATATGAAGATTGGTGGGACTGACGTTGCAAATAGACTCTCCACCATACAACGAATAGCTACTTAATTTGGACATGATTTACACTCGCAAAATAAATTTCGCGCATAAAGGTGGCAGTTGAGTGTGCAATCCTAACAATAAATAATACAAAACATAAAAAAGCCTCAGAATGGACTGGAACTTTGATTTACGAAATGCATACACACGGTAAATGTGAAGGTCAAGTTTCAGGCGATGAATGCAGGCTGGGTATTTGGAATACGAAAGGGGTTAATGATCTTGAGGTAAGAGAATTACGATAAACTATGCGCGTGAGGAAGCTAGATATTTAATGTGTACCCGAGAAAAAAAAGGGGTGCAAAAGTACAAACATGGAAAATGGGGTGTTGAAAGGCGGTTTCGAAATATGGTTAGGAGTAGATAGTGCATCACATGGTAGTCAAGGCGTCGGTTTGATTATGAATAAAAAAGCAAAGACAGCATCTCAAAGATCATGGTTTTGTATCTCCGAGATTGTTCTGGGAAAGAATGAAGAAGGAATGAGATGATTATTTATCATAGCGTGATATGCCACAGTTGACAGTGATCCAAGAGAAGTCGAAGACGCTTCCTGGAACACTTTAAATTATACAATAAGGACTTGTGATCATGGTAAAGACTTATTCTGCTAGAAGATATGAACGGATAGGTCGGCGTCCAACGTCAGGATACAGATAAAGAAAGGGTGCTAGGTACGTTTGGGAATCAATCAAGCAAAAATTATAACGAAGACAAATTAGTTAGCTTGTGTTTAGAAAAGGGTCCATTTATTACCTATAAGATCCCATCAAATCATTCCTTTATATCCCTCGGAGTATCAAAAACCATATAGATTGAAATTTATCTTTCCAATATTTCCAACATATTTTCAAGGCTTCTACCTGACTAGGAGATAAGACTTGCTTGCCCCCTAAATTCACTGGTATACAAACTTGTGGGTGATTTCTTACATTTTATTACTCTGATTCTGATTCGGAGCTGGGAAATCGTAAAAGAATTGTAATTTCATTTCAGTTGCGAATTAGGATTGTTAAGGAATTATAATTTTTATTGCGGGACGAGGAATTCTTGAATTGAAACAGAAATTTATAATATAATTAATATAGGTCTCACTTGGAATGGGAGATTTGTGTAAAGAATTGAACAATTTACCAAAAGAAAACCGAAAAATAACCGAGAATTTTAAACCATCGCGTAACGCTGTAAAAAATTTCCATTTAGAAGACCGTGTACGCCTGAGAGTAAATAATGATATTAATTATGATATCGGTTTGAAGAAATGTAATAATTTTTTTCCTGAAAATATATAAAATCAAATGTAAATATCTGAGCAGTACAAGCTTGATGCCTACAGTCTCTGAGATAAGTAATATAACATATACTATGTAATCTGATGAAGGAGCAGAATATCATTTAGTTACATTTTTCATCCAAACTTTAATTTATGCATTAATTAGTTCTTCTTCTGATTAGGAAGGATGATGATTGTTTCAACTTTCGTCTTGACGTTGGCGGTTATCCTTAATTTTATCAGTGAGTAAACTAAAATAATGTTATTCTCAAATGTCGGAGAATTTAATCTGGATTTATTTCGGGGAAATCCTGTTGCTACGGAATGAGTACCATATGTGAGCGAGCACATATGGTACACGGCTACGGGGTCATCCATATAATAAGTAAGACGATTTAGTGTGTTTTGAAAGCTTCTTCTGAATTGAATTCTCTATTTCTTGTTCCAGATTTAGGTTCACAGTTTGATTGTTTACCTAATGGTGACCCTATCCCTGGTGTTGCTTCTAAAGGACATTCTTTTTCTCCTGAAAGACCTTTTCCTGCCATACCTCATGCTGCGCGTTCTCCAGTCAGATCTCCTTCTCCTTTAGAAACTGCTCATCGTGCCAGGTCCAGATCGCCTCATGCCAGTACTTCTTCTATCCGCTTATATGAATTAAAAATTGAAGAACTTAGTTTCGTCCGGCTTGTTCCCCATAAGAATCCGAATCGTCGATTCGAAGTTCGAAGATACACTTTTCCTCGCGATGCACTAATTCAAGTGAGAGGAAGATATAGTGTCCTTGTACCCATGCCAACAGGAGAACAATCGGTATTATCAACGTCCAATGGTGACGTCTTGGCACTATTAGATGGGAAAAATACATTTCTTCGTGGAATATATACAACAAAATATGGTCCTCAACAACGGGCAAAAATAAACATGAACAACGGCGAGCTTCAATTGGTGACAACAGAAGAAATCGAAGAGTTTCCTTTAAGCAGAGATAACCCAATTTCAAGGAATTTTTAAATAATAATAATAGTGGATGACTTCTATCCACAACGTTGAACGAAGTTTTTAAAAAATAAATATTCACTCTCGAAAATCTCTAACTTTTACGTAATTTTTATGACTAATTTGAGCTTTCCTCTAACCATAAATATTCAACGACGAACATTTTATCTTGTATCATTTTAACAGCGAATCTTTTATAATTGCAATAAAACAATGCCAGACAAAAAAAATGTCTTCCTTTTATTGAACCACAAGATATTACTTTTCAAAATTATGCATGAAATATCAACAAAATAACTAAATTCAAACAAAATTGCCAAATTTTTAACGAAAGAGATATAAATATCAACACAAGTATGAATATTTGACCAGAAAGGTATCTTTCAATTGATGAGATGCATTTTCAAACAAACTGGAGAAACTTTCCATCCAAAATGAGTAGATTCATACTAGAATAGAAGAATTTGCAAGCAAAGATAGAAAACTTACATCTGCAGTTAGAAAAATTAATTTGAAAGGAAAAAAAAAGATTTTGGTCAAAATGATTTGAGTTTGCAAACGAGGAAATGAACATTCAGCACAAAGGAGAACGATATTCGACCAGAGAGATTGATTTACTTTTTTTGACTATCGAACGACAGTCTTATCTACTAGTCTGAAATCAAAATGGTTATTCTTAGCTGTGCAAAATTTTTATCTGGCTCAAAACCAGAAAAAGGCATAACACCAAAACTTAACCTGCAGCCCGTACACCGGTCTTTTTGACCGGGGCGTGGAGCTTCCCCTCCCTTCCCCTCTTACCCTATGCATGTCCGAAGGTTTAGCTCTTCAGTAGCCTCCTAGACGCCATCAGCGAGGATGAGGTAAATGTTTAGATCATTCTTCTTCTGCTGGTAGCACTGTTTTGACGGTTTTGAATGGCATTCTGAACCAAGTTTCCAATGAGCCTGAGCGATTTAGTATGCATTGATGTAATGCTGGTGCCATTTCGAGGCCGATGTAAATTCAGGCAATACATGCCGAAAAACCAGAAAAATATGGCATCAAGGTACAATGCCTTACCGATGCCAAAAACTCGTATTTTTTATCAATTGTACCTCATGCTTTACGTAATATTACATTTAAGAATGGATAAAACGGAGAAATTGGACGCCCCGGTCAAAAAGACCGAGGTGTACCCTCTGCGTTTCGTGAAGGGGTGTACCGGCTGCAGGTTAATTCTTTATAAGATTGAAGGTCCGTTGTAGTAGCTCCCGACCGCCTGACTATATATTTTTTTACATCGACCAAAAATTCATTCGATATCGTCCGACAGTAGTAATTTCAAGTGTTGTTTGTGGGGCTGGTCACACGCTGGCCCCTCTCATCTTCCGAAAACATCACTTCTAAATAAGCTATTTCGCAGAACTTCAAATGCACTCCATCCACCAAACCAACAGTAATAATTAAAAAAAAAATCAATGATCTATCCTGATTTGGAACGAAATGGGGAGGATCGTTGCCCTCTAAAAAAAGTGTTTTTGAGTCACCCTATTGAACAATGAATTCTTTCTTTAGAAATCCGCGTGGACGGAAAGCCGAATCGGACGGAAGCCCGAGACACCTCCATTTATTAAAATTAATCATCGTGAAAGCATTTAATCTATCATTGAAGAACTCTACTAGGAGAGTTTTCTCACTAAAACTAACACCTTTGGTAAGTTCAGGTCAACTCAAGCTAAGCTAGTAAAATCTTCAGCTTTCTTGAAACGAAGCAGGGACAACATTATCTCAAAATTCATATAGCTGAAAACCCATTTGGGAAAATTTGAATCCGAATCAATTCTATGCAAGAAAAGTCTGCTATTCTTGAAGAAAACAATACAACTTACCAAATTTGTCTTGCACACCACCTTGAAAAAACTATGAATCCTTGACCTTTCCCTAGAAAACACCCTCAGATTTGACATTTGCTCTACATTGGACCGAATATCATTTGACCAATCCCAATGGATTAAAGATTTTCGCAATGAAAAACAAAGAATAAAATTCGACAAGTCACTTCCAGTAAGGAACGCACCATTAACCCACACAGTGGAAAATATCTCCAACTATCCTCTCAGCAATGAATTTATTTTAGCCTTGCCTACAGGATATGATTTTGCAGTAACTCTCTCCAAAATTCCAGAAGAACTCAGTCGGACTAAAGACATCATAATATTACCCGCAGACGAAGGCAACATTCCGCTCAGAAAGATGGTCGTTCAAATAAGTTAGGGTTTGAGATGTGATGAATAGGGAAAGATGAGACAGAAAGGTCGTGAACGAAGAAGTAGAAATGAGTGAGTGGACGGTTTATTCCAAATGTCTGTTACGGGAAGAGCACATTGGGAAAAATGGGTGAAATAAAAGCATAATCCGAGGAGACGTGGAGGAAGGTAATGAAATAACAAGAGAAGTGAGGAGGAGAAGGGATTAGGAAAGGAATGGAGGAGATCTGCAATAAGGTCTGGAGGGAAGGAGGATAGCCGGAAGTGTGAATGACAGGGCTGATGGTCCCCCTTGTACTCAACTACTCGTTTATTAGAAATTTATAGATTAATAGATTCAGAAATTACAGAAATTTAGAGGAAGTGGCAAATTAGTTCCATTCTTTGTAGAATCTAAAGCAGCGTTTTTCTCACTGAACAGAAATGCGCTATAGCAGGCAATGGTGGATAGGGAAATAGAGGAAAGGTTGGTAGAGAGGATGAAGGAAATTTTCACAGGAACCAAGATTAGGGTGGAGATAGGAAATGAAAAAGAGGAAGTATTCTGGACAGGAAAAGATCTAAGGGAAGGTGCTCGTTGAATCGGTTACTCTTCAATATGCTGCTGGTAGGCCTAGATGAGAAGCTGAAGGGGAGAGAGAAAGGGGAAACGGTTGTGGGTAATAGCAAACTATACTTTCTAGCATACGCGGACGGCGGAGTTCTGTTAGCAGATTATGAGAAGGGGATGGACCTTATGACAGTAGCAGACTTGTCGGCGAACTTAGAGAAGACCAAGGTGATGCGGTACAGAAATAGAAAAGACCAAAATAGATTACGTTAGAAAGATGAACGGACAAATAGTGGAAATTGTGGAGGAGTACCCTTACATGAAAACAGCAACCAACCACGCGTTTTCCCACGTAAAATCCACAGCAATGCCCTAGAACGCTACCTTTGTTGCCTTCTTTATCCACTGGTAGATAGACGAAGTATTTCGTGGTAGACGAGTGTCGTGAATGAAAATCATCTGTTCCGAGGCTTGGAAAATTCTCGAGGGAAGCCAATTCAATCTTTCGAAACCAAGACGTGCGAACGTTCAAATTCAAATCTGACACTCACTCTAGTAGTTCATTTTCCTCGCTTCATATTGAGAAAAAGACGTTTGCAAAAGTTGTGATACTTTTGTTTGATTTCTAAGAATTTCACCTCTTGTCTGTGCGAAACTGATATTTCTTTGACGAAAAGGACCCAGAAGGGCTTGACGGACACTTTTCTTAAATAAAATTTTTTGAGAGAAGTTTCATCACCTTGGTTGAAAATGTACCTATTTTGTTAAAAAAAGTTTTTGTTCAAAACCAATTTTTTCGGTTAAAAATTTAACTTTTCTCTTTATTGTTAGAAATCGATCTTCCTTCGTTGAAAAATCTTCCTTTATGTTTGGAAAATCCGATTTCTGTTCGAAAAGTTGAACCATTTTGTTTAAAATCGAGAAAAATATGTTTTGAAAAACTAACGTAAGCACTTCATTAGAGACAGTTGTTCGCCATAGAGAAAAAGACGGAGGAAAATTTTTCCTTGTCTATTCTCTTCCATGGATTTCACCTCCTTTCCCTATTTTTCTGTTTTTCACTTTTCAAAAGAGTTCCTTTTCTTCTCGCTCACACGTTTTTGGCTTGAATATGAACTGAATTGATAGAATGTTGACAGTTTAACAATTTTTTCATTCTTGTCACCTTTTTTGTTCAAAAATTCATTTCTTTCCTGAACATTTATCATTTCAGTTAAAAATTCAACTAGTTTGTTGCAAATATAATTATTTGGTTGAGAGTTCTACAACTTTGTTTACAATTTGTCATTTTCGATTGTAATTCATTTTCAGTAATGCTTTTCCTAAAGCAAGATTTTCCTGTCGCATCCACACAAGTAACAGCAAGATTTTATGAAACCCCTCCAGAAGCCAATTCGGTTCTCTTTAAAACACACATTATGGATTTCTCCAAAATAAATTGAAATTAAATTTATAGTCATTTCAGGAAAACTCAAAAAATTGTCGTCAGGCGATATTCCACAGGAAACAGTATGAGGGGCGGAGAGGGATCCGCAGTGGCACAAAAGAAAGTATATTTATATTAGGTACATGTTTCAAGAATTTTGGGGAGGGCGCATAAAATCCGAGTCTGCCCCCTGGCTTCCTCCTAAAGATTGAATTTTTAGTGAAAACTTTCTTATTTAGTTGAAAATTCAATAATTTTTCTAAGAAGTCATCCTCCTTGACCTCTCACAAACAAACAATGACGACGTTACAAGTCTACCAAGAATTTATATTATTGATTTGTTTTGGTTGGGGATCAACATTTTTGGCTGAAAAGAAGAAATAAATTTTGTTTTGATATCGTTTTATTGCGATTATGAAAGACTCGATGTTGAAATGTTACAAGACTGAAATGCTGGCCTTTGAAAAATAATGGTTAGAAAAAGGAAAAATTGTTCATGGAAAGATTAGAGAAAATTCAGGGCATTTCGGAAATGAAGTTTTGCGGCCAACCTCATATTTGAGTTTCACTTCACAAAAAGAAATTGATTTCGCGTATAAAATTCGTCTGATATTATTATTTGAAAATTTTTTGTAATTGGGTTATCTTTGGTTAGAGGAAACTCCTCGATTTCTTCAGTGGACATTACTTGAATCTCGCCGTTGGTCATGTTCATTATCACCCGTTGACGAATGCCATACCTCGTTGTATATATTCCACGGAGAAATGTATTATTTCCCTCTAATATTGCAAAGATTTTACCATTGGACGTTGATAATACAGATTGTTCTCCTGTCGGCATAGGCAGAAGGACATTATTTCTCCCTCTTACTTGAATTGGTGCATCTCTGGGAAAAGTGTATCTTCGAATTTCGAATTGCCGACGAGGATTTTTGTGGGGAATAAGCCGAACATAAATAAGTTCTTCGATTTTCAATTTACTTAGGCGGATGGAAGGACGGATGGCAGGAGGAGACCTGGACCTTGCATGAAGAGATGATGTGGCAGGAGGAGACGTGGGCCTGGCATGAAGAGACGATTCTGCAGGCGGAGGAGACCTGACCGGAGAATCCAAATGAGGTATGGCAAGAGAAAGATTCAAATCAAGGGAGTGTGGCGGTCTGCTACGAGGAACACCAAGAGGGAAGTTGTCACTAGGAGAATGCTCGGACTGCAAACCCAACTCTGCAATAAAAACAGGGAACCCAATTCATTGAAAATCTTTAGAAGCATAAACTCAAGGAAAGTGAAATTGTACAAGGAAATAGCACAAAAAGCCTCGAAGCAAGAGGAATATTTTTTCGAAAATCAGTTCCTTGGAAAACACAAACTCAAAATCGTCATTTTGCGTTACAGGATTGCACAAAGAGACTTCAAACAAGAGTAATGTGTTTTAAAATTTTTGTGTAATTGGCTCATTAGAAACAGTTGTTTGACAAAGGGAAAGGGGGGAAAACGTTTTTCTCGGGAACTCCCTTCGAGAGATCTTGCGTTCTTTCCCCTGTTGTCCTCTTTTTCCCATTTTTGATGAATTGCTCTTTTTTCCATTCCACTCGTTTTTCGCTTAAACACAAACTAAATTGATAAAACCCAATGAGAAACTCCAACTATTTGAGTTAGGGCTCAATTTCTGTGGTTGAAAAGTCTACTATTGACATTTCCGTTGAAAATTCATCTTTTTTGCTTCAAAACTGTTTTCCATTTTGGTAGAATTTTCTCTTCATTCTGGAATTGATTTGGATAGAAAATTCAACGTTTTTGGTTAATTAAATATTATTTAATTTTTAGGAGTTCAACATGTATCCCTTCGATAGAAAATTTAACTATTTCATTGGACATTTTATTTTGTAGGAAATTAATGGAATGGAAGGGAATGGAAGCTTCTAATGTGTCCTCTGAGGGTTTACATTTTTCGTATATCTCTTCCTATTCCTTTACAAACACCCCCACACACTTACTTGGTGGTGGGAGGGAGACCTACAGTTTAAGGTGGGTTCCGAACCACCAAGAGCAACAGCCTTAAGTACTTAGAGAACCTTTTTCTCAAGAGGTACCAGTCCCACGACTCTTCAGAGATGAACATCTCCCTTGCTAGGCTAGTGTTCACCGCATAGGCCAACGAGGCTCTTCCGGAGTGCGAGGCGGGAATCGAACCCGCAAGCCGACGGAGTGGGTCCAAAGCCTACGCCTTCACCCCCACGACCATCGTCCCACCTTAGAAAATTAATGCCTTCGGTCAAAACTGAATCTTCTTGGTTGAAAATTCATTTTCTTTTTGAAAATTGGACTATTCAGTTAAACAAAATGTGTTTATAATTTGAAAATTCAGTTAGTTGATTGGCATTATTTTAATTCTTTTATACCTTTTTTCTTTAAATTCATTTATTTTCCAAAGATTCACCTTTTAAGTTGAAAATTCAACTGCTTTGTTGTAAATTTAATTAGTTAGTGAAAAATTCTATTACTTTCTTGAAAATTTGTCCTTTTTCATTAAAAATTCAACTATTAAGTTGTAAATGGAACTCCAGGTTGATAATATTTCTTTTCTTTTCGAATTATTTTTCGAACTGGAACTTTAAACTTTCCGCTCTTTGTAAAAGTTGATATCGTCCAAGTGAAAATTCAAGTATTTGTTAGAAAATGTATATTTTTTCTTCAATTCATTTCTTTGGGCTAGAAATTCTACTGTTTCTTTTTTCGTAGAAAATTGATTTTTTGGTTGGAAATTCGTGTTTGTTTCTTGAAAATCCACCCTATTCGTTGAAAGCTGAACAACTTTGTGAAAAATCCATTTTTTTGTTTGGAAATCCATAATCTTAGTTGAAAGTTCGTTTTTTTGTTTGAAAATTATAATATGTTGTTGAAAATTCAATTTCATGTTTTCAAAATGAGTAAATCTTCTTGGTAGGAAATTATTATTTTTTTTTTAATCCTTTCTGTTATAACAAACTTATTTCTTTGGTTATATATTCTCTTTTTTCTGTTTAAAGTTAATTATGTTGAATACTAATTTTATAATTTCATTTTTGATGGACACATAGAAACAGTAGGATTTCCTTAATCAACTGCAACCCCAAATAGTGTTACGTATTTCATGAATATAGATTCAATCACACGAATTTTGATTTTGGTGTAGATCTTGAAAATTTTTGACTTTTTCCGACAAAAATAACATTATCAGAGTTATAGCATTTTCAAAATTGAAAAAAAAAACGAAAATGAGAATTTCAAGCCAAACAACGCACGATATTTAAAAAAAGGCTTCAGAAGAAAACGTTTCTTCTTGAAATCCCTGCAAGATTATACCAACTTTCTGAATTTTTCTGAAAAATCGAAAATTCAAATTTTGATCACAGAAAAAATAATGCAAAGTCAAAAATTATATTTTGCGTAAAAAATATGCACGATACGGAAAATTTAATAGGCAAAAGTTGTAAATCCAAAAAAAAATCTAGAAATTTGTTATTAATCATATTTTTTATGAAACACGTTTTTGTTTTGATCGTACAAAAACAACAATTTGGACAAACGACACAAAATGCGATAACATTTTTATTATTATTGTTGTTTTTAATGAAAAGCACACTTCTTTTAGTTGTAAGAACAAGATAATGGCAACACATCTGTTTCAATATTAATGCATATTATGAATTGTAATAATATAAATTTACTAAACATTTTTCAGGGTAGCCCAGAATAAAAATTAGTGCCAAATAAGGAACAAATATTAAAGGCATCATGAAAAATAGAATTTGTACATTATTTTGCAATATCTGAGTATGCAGTCGCAGACAGAGTTAGATAAATAAATATAACATACGATTGTATACAATGGAGTGAATTTAATGTAGAAAAGTTCGCACTTTGGACAGAATCGAGTGCGTAGCACAGGATGAGTAATAAGAATGTATTCGCTGTAGCCGAAGGAGCTTCAACAAAAGAGAATTCACAATCACCAATTACAGTTGTCAGTGTTTGACTTTTAATTTTAGAAGATCTGTACATCGTATCGTTTTATTATATTATTATATTTACCAATAAAATTGAGGATAATAGCGAATGACAAGATGATATTAGGAAGAAGATTCATTGTTTCTAATTAGAGAGAAAGCTAATTAATGTACTAATGAAGAAGTTGATTGAAAATTCAACAAATGAATATTCCAACACTTTATCAGATTACATAGCATGGCTTATATTTATCATATCATAGATAATAGGCGTCAACATGGTTCTGCTCACTTATTTACATTGCATTAGAGTAAGTTTGATGGAAAAAAACATAATTACTAAATTTATTAAAACTGATATCACAATTTTTATAACCTTTCACGTTCAAGCGCAGGCCGATAAATTGTTGATTTTAAAGACATCTGAACATTGGAAAAGTATTCAAATAATCCTGATTAAATTATAATTCTCAATTTCAGAAGAGATTCTTTTCTAATTCTCCTCTTCTATATCAGAATAAAAAGTATTCTCCAAAACTCCTGTTAAACATCACAAATCCATTTTTCCAAGTTAAATTGAAATTCTTGACGGAAATTTCCAGTGAGGAAATGAGAATTATAATTCATTACGCAAATTTCCTGCTCCAAGTGAGAATTATATAATTTATATTATAAATTTCTGTTTCATATAAAAAATTTCCGGTCCCAATATCAGAATTTCAATTTATTACGAAACTCATCTGTCAGAAAGTCAACATAATAATTCCCTTCACAAATTCAATATTCCAACTCAAAAAATAACAAAATATACGAAACCACATTTAATTTGTATATTATTACATTCAAGATGAAAACAAATTTCTTCATTTTTTGGTCAAGCAGACACTCTAAAAATATGTGTTGAAAAAATTGAAAATATCAATTCGATCCTTTCACAATTTTGACCAACTTTTTTTAGAAATTAGGTGCTTGTAATATATTACATCATGTTTTTTTTTCTCGTAGTCTTAGGATGGTTTAAGCACAATATCTGAAAGACTTTATTTATATAATATATTGATAATGATAGTATAATATTGTTTGGCATAGCAGGAGAAGCATGAATGTGCTTCCCCCGCTCGGATCTGGTTGAAATTTTTACAGCAAGTTGTCACTGATGTAAGACTGAATTTTCCAAAAGATTATATTCGAGAAATAATTTTTATGGGAAACCCACCATTTTCTCGAATTGTAGTTTCCAAAGTCCACCACTTAGACTTTACAGTGAGATTTATGACCTCTTATTATGGGGTACTTTTTTATCGGGAGTCTCCTTGCCTCTTAATAATCAGGTTACTCTATATTGATAAGACCACTCTTGATCTTCGTCGCTGTCATCTTCAATCACAGGAATAATATTATTCTGAGTAAACATTTCGCAGAGAATTTCAGCTGGCTTTAGAATTTGGGAAAAGTACCTTGCATGAGACAGATAGTATATAATTGCAGCAATGTGTGAACAGCAGCCAACATTCCTACTTCCGTCAGCGCAATCACACACATATTCCAATAATCCAGACATGCCAACACTATTGGGCTTATATCTAATGAAACGTTTATATAGTTTTTTAGAAAAATGTGCCGTGATTCAACATGCACTCTTAACACATTCGTTTAATGTTTCACATACTGCATGTTTATTTGTCCATCATTGTCAATCATTCCGGCCAAGTATGATACCGCCTGCGATAGCTGATACGATCCAGTAAAAAATATTTTTAATTCTCTCTTGGTCAGTTCTGAAAAATCCAAAATGTTATATTTTGAAAAATAACTTTCTTACGGAGCCAGCCTTGCTCTTCTACTTCAGTAGCCAACATTTGGTAGCATCTTGTTGTCCAGTTTGTGGTATAAGAGTCTATATTTTTACTTTAACATTCTGCGCAAAGCTTCAACTGCCCAACGAATTTGCTCAGGTTCCACATCCTGGAAGCCGCCAGCAAGAACAGCATCATCTCTCTCTTAACAATTTGCACAAACAATCTGGATTTTTGAGAAGAGTTTCCATAATCTCTGCATTATTGACGTTCGCAGGATATGGCCCTAGCATATCAACCACGAATCCATCAGTTATGCAAATTGTGAAGGGCTTGCAGGATGGTACTTTTTTCTGACCTGGGAAACTTTTTCTCTGAAACTCATTGTTCGTACTTTTCTGATGATGTGCATAAGTTCCATCACAGATCGAAAACAGATTCTTACGAATATCAAACAAACTTTCGGCTACTTCTGTGGTGAGAGTTTCAATCAAGTCCTCGCTATTCGAATTAGTTAATCCGAAACGAGATGGTAAGAAATCTTTCTCAGATGATTTTACTATTGCTGATGTGTATTCTGAAACAAGCTGCTCATATTCGATTTGCAGAATGGAAGCCAAAGGTCTATTTGAATTACCTGTCCGGAGTTTAAAGAGAAATACAACAAGTGCTTGAGTAATGGTACGAGTCTCTCTGTGCAGCAATGAAGTCACCATATCCTTTAACTGTATTATATTCCCCCATGTCAAACCTGTGAAAACCAGAAGCTGTTGTTCAGAAAGGCTATAATCTGCTATTTTTTCAAACAGTGTAGAATAGCATTTTATGGTAAGATTCTCCATCATTGTACTCAATTCTGAAGCGCTTATAAATGAGGAATTGGAGTACACCTGTAAACTGCCCAGATATTTGTCCAAAAATCGGTTGTTTATTAAGTGCGTTCGACAACTTCGATTTCCTGCGGATATATGGATTTTGCGTTCAATATAGGATTGTAAACGAGCTGCTTCTGGAACAACAGTTAGATTTGTTGAGGCGAAACAAAGGCAACAACATTTATGAGTCGAAATAGTTCTTGAGATTGGAACTTCAAGCTTTTCGATGCTTGATTTGTCTGCTGCAGGTTTTAGGCATGGCTTGAATGTTGAATCAGCAGTTTTTAACTGTGAAAGACATCTACCATTCTCAGAAGACCTGCTTTCTACATCGTCACCAATTTTTTGTGTCTTATATTGAAACTCTCGATATTTTGCACTGAAAATATCGTGAACAGCAATTGTTTTTTGAAGCCTATCAGATAAAGTTGTTGCTGCAGCCTCAGTTTGAACTATTTTTCTTCTTTCCCAATACTTCGCTGATAAACATATTACACCCGGCACACTTAGGATTGTTTAATGATGAAAACGTTTTTTCGAAGATACCTCACACCAAGTAGAAAAAAATACTATTTTGAGCTGGAGACAATGTAAATTTCCACGTGAAAAAAAAGCGGAGAATGAAGTGAACGTCGTCGCCAAAACGGTTGAAGTGACAAAATAAGTGAATGCTTACACGCACTATGAAGAAACATACGAAAATCGAGAAACGCAGTAAATATTTCGAGAAATATACCAAAGCCTTGATTGATATTGTGAAGACAAATTGGATAATCAAAAAAGGTTCGATTATCCAAGAAAAATAACACTATAATGCAACCTCTACGCTTGAGATTTGCAACTTTTTTAAAGTACGTTCTACCCATTCGATTGCTATAAAACTTGGAGATGTTCAACAGGAGATTCCATAGGATTTCGAAAATTGAATTTTGTTTCGAATATTGCCAGAGATTCCAAGTTCTTACAAAGAATGAGCTTTTTGTTAAAAATTCATATTTTGGTGTTAATATTAATTCATCTGAAATCTTTCGGAAGAATTTCATAAGAAATATTCTCAATTCACAGAGACCAATGACTACACTAAAATTCACTAGATTGCAATGGAATCAAAAAGATTATATAGGGATTCTAATATTTCCAGGGATATAACAATATAACTTAATAGTAATTCATAGAAAGTGAACGTCAACAATCTCAAATATTCTTTGTTCTATGAAGAACCCCTTCCTCTCACAGTTTCAATGGAAAAGATCCGACACAATGACACAAAGGACTAAAAGGTTTTACAGTCCACTCAATGCAAGCATTTTGTCTTCTTGGACTTCAGTCAAGTTTTAATCAAGGGTTTACTTGTTAAAAACTGTACTCTCAATCTATAATGTGTTAGATTAACTGCGACGGACCTAATATTTTTGTTTCACATTACAATAAAAAATTGAATAATTTTGTGGATGCAAGTCGTTGAAAATTCTTTAAGACTATGTTTTTTTTGGCTGAAGGATTCTCCTCAATTGCTCCTTTGGTCATTTCCTGAAACTCACAGTTGCACATGTTCATGTTTACCCTATCTTGAATGCCATAATTTATTTTATATATTACACCAAGAAATGTATAATTTCCCTCTACTATTGCAAAGATGTCATCATTGGACGTTGAAAATACAGATTGTTCTCCGGTTAGAATAGGCGCTGAAACACTATATCTTCCTGTTACTTGGATTGGTGCATCACGATTGAAAATGTATCTCCGACTTTCGAATTGTTGGCTAGGATTCGTATGGAAGATGAGCCGAGCAGAACTAAGTTGTTGGGTTCAAATTTAATCAAGCAGATAAATGAAGCGACTGGCAGATTCAGATCTGGACCTGGCACGAACAGAAGGGCTGCCAGGTGGAGGCGACCTGACCGGAAAACGAGTAGATTTTTTTTATTGCAATTATACAATAGTTGATGTTGAAATGTTACAAGATTAAAATGCTGGTCTTCGCAAATTAACGGTTATGGATAAGGAAAATTTTCGCATGGGAAAATAAGTGAGAATTCCGGGAATTTTGTAGATGTAGTTTTGTGTCCAACCTAACATTTTAGTTTCACATTACAAACAAACGTAATTAATGTTGTTGATGAAAGTCATCTACTATTATTATACGAAAATTCTTCGAAATCGGTTCATCTTTTGTCAGAGGAAGCTCCACGATTTCTTCTGTGGTCATCAATCGAACCTCGCCGTTGTTTATGTTTATTTTTACCCGCAATTGAGGTCAATACCTCGTTGTATATATTCCACGAAACAATCTATTATTTTCTTCTAATGTTGCAAATACGTCACCATTGAACGTGGATAATACCGATTGTTCTCCGTTTGGCGTGGGCACAAGTACACTATGTTTTTCTTTTCTCTGAATTGGTGCATCACGAGTAAAAGTGTATCTTCGAATTTTATATCGCCGACTAGGATTCTTGTGGGGAATCAACCTAACAGAACTAAGTCCTTCAATTTTTAATTGACGCAGGCGGATAGAATAACGACTGCCAGGTGGATATCTGGACTTGGTATGGAGAGAGGATATGGCAGGAGGAGACATGACTAGAGAACAATGCGATTGTGGTCTGTCAGGAGAAGACTGTTCAGGAGAATCAGAAGTTCTACCACGAATAACACAGGAATAGGATCGCCATTAGGTAAGCAGTCGAGCTGTGAAAGTCAGTTTTCAAAAGAACATAATCTCGAACAAGTCAGATAGTGTAACAAAATTGCAGTAAAACACTTCAAACGAGCGGAAGATGTTTCCAGAAATTATTCTAATTGTGTCACTGGGAACAGTTGTTCGACAAAGGAAAAAATAGAAAGGAGAAGATTTCCTTGTCTTTTCTTTTCCACATATTTCACACTCTTTCCCTCATTCCCTTCTTTTCCTCTTTTTTAAAGGAGGCAATGAAAAACTCAAAAAATTTGATTTGAAACTTCTTCCCATGAAAAAGCTTACTATTGTATCATTGGTTGGAAATTAACTTTTTTGGACTTGGATTTACAGTTTAGAAATAAATATTCTAGTTCTCCATCATATCATATAGAATTTGTTATATCCATTGTCTCGGAGACG
Source organism: Andricus quercusramuli (assembly GCA_932178445.1). NCBI lineage: Eukaryota > Metazoa > Arthropoda > Insecta > Hymenoptera > Cynipidae > Andricus > Andricus quercusramuli. The sequence continues at coordinate 93,227 of CAKNXH010063369.1, forward strand.
AGAGGCGTCAAGGTTGTCCTGCTCAGATATTTACATTTCATTAGAGTTGGTTTCAAGAAAGTAAATATAATTACTGAATTCGTTTAAAATCATGATATCATATGTATCATCTTTGACGGTTAGGTGCAATCAAGCGTTTAAATGAAAAATTCAGATAGCGTCTGCCCAATGAATTGTTTTGAATTGCCGGTTTTTCCATGGTTTTTTTGTGTGGTGAATTGTTAATTTTTCCCGCCGAATTTGGAAAAGTTTAAAAGATTTGAATGATGGCAAACAACTTTAGGAGATTTCTAAACGTTTGAGAAGTTTTAATATATTCCTGATTTAGAAAAGGGCAGTTTTGACAAAAAATTATAATATCTAATTTAAACAGAGATTTTTTTTAATTCCCTTCTTCTAAATTAGAAATTAAATTATTTTCCAAACTTTCCGTTCCATGCCAGAAGCTCCCTTTTCCAAGTCAAATTATAATTTTTACGGAAATTTCCAGTTATGAAATGACATTCATAATTCTTCACACTAATCCCTTGTTCCAATTGGAAATTACATTATATTAAGTATGTTATAAATAAAAACTTGGAATGAGGGTAATCAAATATCACAAACCATTTCATAAATTCGTATATTAGTATATTCGAGGGAGGTGAGGGGAGGAATTCTTTATTCTCCAGCCAGGTCGACGCCCTGAAAATATGTTGAGAAACATGGAGAGAATAATCTCATCGTGTAGGATTTTTAATAGTTTGAGGGATATAACGGAATAATTTTGATGGCATTTCATGGGAGGTGTACGTCAAATTTCGAGAGTAATAAACTTCTCATTTAAATTTAATGAAGATGAATTATCATTCTATTTAATATCTAAAAGACAATATTTGTTTTAAACTCTACGAACTGTCCAAGACTGCGATAAAAGCATTACGGTTCCTGAGGCAGATTTCGAAACTTCAGAAGAAAATGAAACTTTACAATAAATGAACTTAGAAGAAGTTTTTCGCTTTTCAATCGTTTGCAAAACAATGAATCTTGCCGATGTTTGGCTAGGGCGCCCCACCGTGAAGACTGGTTGAATTTGATTGGCAAATCAAGTCATTTTTTAAAAACTTGGCAGGACAGAATGTCACATCGGATTGGTATTATATCTATTGTCCCTATTGATTTTATTAGGGTGTTATAAGATTTCGATTGCTCCTCTCTGTTTTCTTAGAAGAATATTGTACGTTTTTGCAATGACGGTTGTTTTGTGGAATAAAATTCCATGTCCTGTTTCGATGTGATGCTCAGCTGTTGCTGATTGCTTGGAATGTTTCAGCCTGACTTTATTCTCCTTGTTCCTTGAACGTTGGCTCACCGCACTCCCGGTTTCTCCAAAATAAACTTGCTACAAGAAGAAGGGATTTTATATGCTTGCGGATCACTGAGAGGTGCCTTTTTAGCTTTAGGGTTGTTTAGAAGTTGTCCTATATTCGCAGGTGGTTGAAATGTGGTTTGGATGTTGTGTTTGTTGAGAATTCTTCCTATTTGTTCTGTGATACCTCAAATGTAGGTTAGGATGGTGGTCGTTTTTTTTCTCTCTTTCTTTAGTAGGTTGGGTTGACTGGTATTTTGAGTGTATTTTCTCATTGATTCATCCATTTGTTTGTTTGTGTAATCTTTTTGTATTAGGATTTGCTTACAATTTTATAATTCCTTTTGCAAGTCATTGTTATATGTTATATTTTCCTATTGAAAATTAATAATTTTGAATGAACTTTTACATAGGAGGCAATCTGACCGGAGAATGCGGAGATTGTGGTCTGGCAGGAGAAGACTTTTCAGGATAATAAGGAGGTCTGCCACGAGGAACACCGGGAATAGGGGCCCCATTAGGTAAACACTCAAAATTCGAGCGTAGCTCTGCAACATTAAACAGAGGATCCACTTTAGAAAAGCCTTCAGTTTTCTCTTACTATACATAGTAGTTTTGGGGGAACTCAGAAATTAGAAAAGGTTTGAATTGAAAATTAAACTAATTGATTGTAAATTCCCTTTATCGTCAGAAATTAATTCTTTCAACTGTTATATTATCATATTTACCAATTAAATTAAGGATGCACGCCAAAGACAAGACGGGAGCAGGAACAATCCTCATTTTTTCTAATTGAAGGAAAAGCTAATCACTGTATGAATAAAGACTTGGATTAAAAATTTAACTAATGAGCATTCTAGTTCTTCGTCAGATTTTGTAGTCCATATTCTACTCATTATCGCATAGGTGATAAGCTAAAACTGATATCACAATGTATATAATCTTTCACGTTTGAACGCAATTCATCTTCTGAATGAACAATTTACATACTGTTCCAAGTGAAATTGAATTTTTTAATGGAAACTTCCGATTAAAAATTACCATTATAATTCTCCACGCAAAACCCCTGTTCCAAGCAGGAATTATATCATGAATTTCTTTTCAAAGTCAAAGATCACCTGTCCTAAAATCAAAATTATAATTCTGTTAGAAAATTCTTTATTTAAATAGAGAATTATAATTCTTTCACAAATTCCCTGATCCAACTCAGAAACAAAATAATGAAATATAGGAAACCACTTCAAATTTGCATATTAGTACATTTAGAAATTTTCACTCCAGTGCTCCATCTGGCACATCACAAACCATTCTCAATTTTTCCTTCCTCCTATTTCGAACTAACCACAGTAACGCCCAAACCAACGCATCAAAGTATCAAACCCTCATCATCCAATCGTCATTAGGCCTTCTTTTTCTTATACCCCATAGTTGGCTCATTGCTTTTCTCGCACTTTTGATTCTTTCCCTCACCTGCACCTCGTTTTTCCCTGCTGCCTCGAACCAAATCCTGAGCAACAGAACTCCTCCACAATTTCCACTGTTTGGCCGTTTATCTTCTAAACATAATCTATTTGGGTCTTTTCACTTTCTGTCTGTTACTACCACATACTCTTCGCAAATTCTTATAATTAGGTTCATCTTCTGCTCATCATCTGCTAACAGAACTACGTCGTCCGCTTATGCTAGAGAGTATAGTTTGCTACTATTCATAACTTTTCCCACTTTCCATTTCTTCTTCAGCTGCTCCTCTAAGTCTACCAGCAGCATATCGAAAAGCATCGGACTCAACGGAAACCCTTCCCGAAGATCTCTTTCTCTTCAGAATACTTCCCTTTTTTATTTTTTATCTTCACCCTAATCCTGGTTTCTGTAAAAATGTCCTTAATCCCCTACACCAACCTTTACTCCATTGCTCTCTCTTCCATCGCCTGTCAGAGCACTTTTCTGTTTACTGATCCAAACGCTGCTTTAAAATCTCCGAATAATGGGACTCATTTCCCTTTTTCTCTCTAAATTTCTGTTAGCCAAGTAGTTTAGTACGAAAATGTTATCTATAGTCCCCATCCCTTTTCTAAATCCTGTCTGATTTTGTGAGATACATTTTATTACTTCTATCTGACTCTCTAACCTTTTTCTTAGAATTGCTGCGTTTTTAACATATTATGTTATGTATAGTTTTATGTATAGTTATATATAGTTTTTGATTTATTAGTATAAAACAAAAATAGTAATATAGTGAGAAATTCATATATCCAATCGTATTGAGAAATTCAGTTTTGATGTTGCGTTCTTTGTTTTTGAGCTTCTTATGTTACGATTTAATTATTTTCTCGATAATTCCAGCATTTTGTTGAAAAGTCATCTTTTTTGGTTGAAAAAAGGAAGAATTTTCGATCTGGTATTGTTTTATCGTATAGCATTCCTGAAAATAAAACAAGAATCTAGCGATCAAATTTGGACGACTACCACAATATGCTCCTATTGCAATTCCTAAAAAGAAAGAAAATTTGTTTCTTTGGACAAAAATTAGAAAGAAAAATGAGAAGTCAACCAACCAAATCCCCTCCCTTCTCTTTTTTGTTGCTTCCGCCTTTTTTATTCTTATTATTATCAAATCACAATATGAAAGCAAGCACAATATTCGCCAACGTTCGATTACCCGAGATCTACTCGTAAGTACGGGTCAAAAAGCCAAATCCGTCATAAATTATCAGACAACTTATTTTGTTTTTTAATATGAAGAATTTCCATGAATTCTCTCTGTCTGTCATTACTGTCAAAAAGGTCTGTGGAAGAGAATAAGAAAGGAAAAACTCTCTCACCCTCTTTTCACTGTGTCCAACAACTGTATGTTTTTTGTTCAGAGTTGGGTTTTCAGTAGAAGCATTCTCCTAGTGGTAACTTTACTCTTGGTCAGGGCCGCTTTTATGGTTTGGGGCCCGAGGGACGGTTACAATGTGGGGGCCCTTAGATCATGGTCACCAACGACTGGCTTCCAAAAAAAAGAAAGGTGGGGCCATGGCCCTACCTGCTCTCGTGGTAAATGCGGCCCTCCTCCTGGTGCTCCTCATGGCAGAACGCCTCATTTTCTTGATTTTACTCTTTCTCTTGCCACAACTCATCCGGGCTCTTCGGTCAGATCTCCTCCACCTGCAGGATCTTCTTATCGTGCCAGGTCCAGATCTCCTCCTGCCATTCGTTCTTCTATCTGCCTACAACACGGTCCCTTATATTATTAGTGATTTTGATTTCTCTTTTTTCAGTTTCGTTATACAATTTTTTATTCATGTTTCTTTTTTTTTAGTTTTATTGCAGTTTCATATTTTTGTATTCAAATTTCATCTAAAATCTTCCTGTGTTGAGAATTGAACTCCATGTTTGAGAGTTGAACCACTCTGCCAACGAATCATTTGTTTTTTGAAGATTTATCATTTCAGTGGAAAATTCATCTCTGCTTGAAAATTCTTTTTCATCAAATTACTTTTCTAACTGAAGTTGAGCCAATTTTGTTAAAACAAATTTTTCGTTAAAAAGTGCTCTTTTTGCTTTGCAAATTATTTTTCTGTTGTTGGAAAATTCAACTACTAGGCTAAAAGTTGAACTACCTAGTAGTATTTTAGTTTGATGTGGATGGAATAAGGGTTTTTAATATATTAGTCTAAAACCAAAATAGTGGTATAATGCAAAATTTATATTTTCAACCGTATTGAGAAATTGAGGTTTGGTGGTACGTTCTTGGTTTTTGAGATAGGTAGCTAATTTTTTTACAGCTAAGCATAACCATTTTTTCATATACTAGGAGATTAAAACTCGTCATTCCAACCATGAGAGAAGCAGATTTTTTTTCAGTTGAAATTAATTTCTTTTATTGAAAATTAATTTTTTTTAACAGGACTGAAATTTTTTTTTTGATAATTTATCTCTTGAATCGGAAGATTTACAGATTTGTTACAAATTTTTGTTGTCAAGGGAATTTTTAATTCACTTAGGCGGATAGAAGAGCGAATGGCAGCAGGAGATGTTGACCTGGCACGAAGAGAAGATTCTGCAAGAGGAGGAGACCTAACTGGAGAACCCGAATGAGGTATGGCAAGAGAAAGAGTAAAATTATATATTTGGTAAAAAATGCTACTACTTTGTTGGCAATTTGTACTTTTTGATTGAAAATTCAGCACTTTAGTTGAGAGTGGAACTTCAGGTTGATAATATTTTTTTTTCGAAAATTATGTTTTCAATTGAAGATCACACCTTCTCACTTTTTGTAAATGTTGATAAAGTTTAATTAGAAATAACTATTT
>CAKNXH010063370.1:9309-19480 GCA_932178445.1 Andricus quercusramuli
TTTTTTAGTAGGAATATTGCATCTTTATTGGACAAAAATGCAACTGTTTTGTTGAAAATTCAACTTTTCCCTAGAAAATTTATTTTTTGTTTAAAATTTGTATTTGGCTGTTGAAGTCTATTAAAATCTTTTTGGATGAAAATTCAACTCTTTTCTTGAAAATTTGTCTTTTTGATTTGAAAATTCACCCTTTTTAGTAGAATTTTCATTTTTCTGGGACAGAAGTGCAACTGTTTGGTTGAAAATTTAACAATCTTGTTAAAAATTTATACTTTTTTGTTAAAAATTCGACTATTCTGCAGTAAATTAACTTATAGTTCACAATTCTTATTTTGGTGCTGGAAAGTGAACTGGAATTTTCTTTGGATGAAAATTTAACTATTTTTTTGAAGTTTTTTTCTTACGTTATTTGTTCCAGAAGAAATATTTCATCTGTCTTGAATAAAAATGCAACTGTTTGGTTGAAAATAAAACTATTCTGTTGAAAATTCATACTTTTGGTTCAAAGTTATGCTTTTTTATACAAAATCTACTTTTTGGTTGAATTTAATATTTTGGCGTTGAAAAGAGAACAGAAATCTTTTCTGGATGAAAATTCAACTATTTTCTTTAATTTTTGTTTTCAATTGAAAATTCATCTGTTTTAAGGGAAATTTCATCTTTCTTGAACAAAAATGCAACTGTTTGGTTGCAAATAGAACTATGTTGTTAAAAAGCCATACTTTTGGTTAAAAATTCTACTGTTTTGTTGGAAATTAAACTGTTCCGTAGAAAATTTACTCTCTTTTTGCAATTCATATTTTAGTGTTAAAAAATGAGCCTAAAGCTATTCTGGATGAAAGTTCAACTTTGAAAAAAAATTGGTCCTTTTTTTAATAGAAGTTCATCTGTCTAAGTGCAAATTTCATCTTTCTTGGATAAAAATTCAACCATTTGGTGGAGAATTCAACTATATTGTAAAAAATGCATCCCTTTTGGTTGAAAAAATTCTTCTTGTTGAACGAAAAATTCAATTTTTTTCGTCGAAACTTTTTTGTTTGTCAAAAAAATCATATTTCGATCTTGAAAAGTCAACTAGAATATTTTCTGAGTGAAAATTCGACTATGTTTTTAAATTTTGATTTCTTTTTAAACAAAAATTCATTCTTTTCAAAAGAAGTTTCATCTTTTTTTTTTGATGAAAATGCAACTATTGCGTAGAGAATTAACCAATTTTGTCAGAAAGTCATCCCTTTGAGTCAAAATTCGTCTTTTTGGATTTAACATTCAATTTTTTTGTAGAAACTTACTTCTTGGTTAAAAATTCATATTTCGATTGTTGAGAGTCAACTGAAATCTTTTTTAACAGAAAAGAAGAATTTCTCTTAATTTATCTTTTTGATTTATAAATTCATCCGCTTGAGTATTCAACTATTTTGTTTGAGAGATTTGGTTGAACGACTTTGTTAAGAAATCATTTTTTTTAAGAGTTATAGTTTTAGTTTAAAATTCATCTCTTTGGTTGAAAGTTTAACTATTTGGTTGAAAATTAATCTTTTCGAATTGAAAATTCAACTACTCTGATAAAAGTTAAACTACATTGTTAAAAAATCATTTTCTTGAATAAAGACTTATGTCTTAGCTTAGATGAAGTTTCCAATAAGGAAAATTGCTCTTTTTTCATTGATCATCAATAAAACTTGCGCATATGCTTATATGTACACTTCAGACATTTTTCGTGATCTCACAAGAACTTACATTACAAATCGTAATGTGAAAATGCCAGTACCCTATTTGATTATCCCCCAACTAATTTCTTGAACGTAGTCTTAGAGCATGAAAAAAAGGTGGGGAATAGAGTATACAATCGCGAATCATCTCTAAACCTGCATCCTTCATTTGAAAAAATGAAGCACGTTTTGGGTACCCTCCTCTCGACCTTTGTGGTTTTCTTCAATTCTGTTGGTAAGCATAATCTTTAAAAATAGAAGTTTCAATAAGGAAAATGCTGGCTTTCGCTTTATTTTCGCAACGTTTGACAATGTACTGCTTCTTACATAGGAACATTTAAAATAAGTACAACAAATCCTGTGTGTTTATTTATATGCTATCAAATAACTTATTTGTCTTTACTTTGACAGGTGAAGCGTCATCCTGAATACAGAGAAATTTTTTTTTCTTCAATTCGTTGGAAATTTGGGTTTATAGGCATCCCAGTATCACTTGAGAAAGACAAACATAAAATTCCGACTCATAAGGAATTTTGTTCTTCAACTTCAACCCCTGACAGGGGCTGGGGAAATGAATTTATTAACTTGATATTTCTGAACACTGATCTTTATGATTTTACGTCTGATTCAAGCCGTCAAAATCGAAGTCTTCACGGGTTTATGTAATAATAATTTTTATGTGCAAGCATACTGAATTTAAAATACATTAGCGGTCGCCCAATGTGGTAAATTCAATGTGTCTTAAATTCAGCATGATCGCATGTAAGAATTATTATTTAATGAGCCCTTTAAAGATTTTTCAATATTCACGGGCTCAAATGAAAGGTCAAATTCTGAAGATCACTTTTATAAAATACCGATTTAATAAATTCATTTTTCTAGCTACTGCCTACAGTTGAAGTCGAAGTACAAAATTCCCTAAAAATAAGGATTTCATTTTTGTTTTTTATCGCGTGATGATGTTACACCCAAGAGGCCAATGTACCTAAACCAGGGCTCATTTCAGGCAGAACGTAATAAGCTTGCTATCGATACTATTTATCGGTAGTGTATACATTTATAGAAACAAGACAAATAATACAAAGTAAATTTGTTACTATTTTAATAATTATCTTATAACGTAACTTAGTTACCATTTTTGCAGTGAATTGTAAGTTCAATTTTATTTACTTTGTGTTTTTCATATTATATCCTATTAATATATTATATATATATATATATATATATGTATTACCGCGCTGAAAACACCCGTTCTCGTAAGATCACTGAAGTTAAGCAGTGTTGGGCGCGGTTAGTACTTGAATGGGTGACCGTTCGCGAATACTGCGTGCTGTTGGCCCGTCGTGGGTGTGGTGAGCCCACACTAGTAGTACTAGTAATAAATAATCCACCTAGAAACACTACCCGAAGCGGGTAGCGTCACGCCTACCACGAAAGGGCTTAATGGTATCAAAAAAAAAAAAAAAAAAAAAAGGGGACGCTTAAATCTCGGTTTAAATTGGAGTCTGTTTTAGTTGAAATGATATCAACTATTATATTTTTCTTCGAGAATTCATCTAATTTTGTTGAAAGTTATACTACCTGGTTCAAAACTCATGTATTTTTTAAATTTCAACTATTTTCGTTAAAAGTTCAACTGTTCGGTTGAATTATAACTTTTTGCTAATAATTCATATTTTTGGTTTAAAAATTCTATGTTACTGTTTTGTAGAAAATTTATCTTTTTGGCTTGAATATTAAACAATTTAACATACTGACCATTTATCTTCTTTCTTGGTACGAAATTCAGCTTTTTCGTTTCAAAATTTAACTCTTTTGGTGAAAAAATCTGTTTTTTTTTGGTTAAATACAACTTAAATACAAAAATCTTTTTTGGTTAATACCATTTCAACTATTACATTTTTCGTCGAGACTCAATCTATTTTGCTTAAACATTCATGCATTTTGTTAAAAATTCAAATATTCTATGTGGTTGATGAGTAACTTTTTTTTGTTAAAAGTCATGTTCCGGTTTTTAAATGAAATTGTTCTGTAGAAAATTCGGCTTCTTGGCTTGATAATGCCCTTATTTTTTTCAATTCGGATTTTTCATTTCAAAATTCATTTCTTTTGGTAAAAAAACTGATACGATTTTTGGTAGAAAATTCAACCAAATATTTTGGTAGAAAATTAAATGGGTTTGGTTGAGGATTCAGCTATGTTGTTGAAAATTCATCCTTTTTGGTAGAATTCAACTATTTTTGTAGAAACACATTTCTGTATGAAGATTGATATGTACTTTTGAGTATTCTATTTTTGTTTTTATTTTCAATGTAATTCGATAAAAAAAATTTATAACAAATTTGTAGACCTTTTCTAGTTGATGCCATTTCTTACGATTAAAACAAAAACTTCACGTCCCATCAAAAAATGATTAAATACAAATTTGTGAATGTTGCTTGGGATAATAACTTTTTCCTATTAATTTTTTTATTTTGTCTCGTTTTACCAAAAATTATTTACTTTTATTTTTAATGTTATTTTCACTTGGTTCATCAAAAACGTATAAATCTTTCTCGTATAAACAACTTTCCTTAATTTATATTTTTGTGCCTTGTATTGCTTTCCCGAAAGTTTAATTTCTCTATTTTCAATGTTACTGCTCACGATTGAAACAAAAACTACGCATCCTATGAAAAAATGATTAATAACAAATTTATAGATCTTTTTCATGTCAAAACTTTTGTATATTCATTTTTTTTCTCGTAGCTTCTGCCTTTTCTTCAGAAATTTAATTTTTTTATTTCGAATGTAATATTTTACGTTCAAAGCGAAAACTGCGTCCTATAAATATCCGTTCATAAAAAATTTGTGGATTTGTTATAAGTGAATAATTTTTATCATTTCATCCTTTCCGTAGCGTGCACAGTTTTACCATAAAATGGATTTTTTTTTTCATTATTTTTTTGGTGGTTAAAACCAGAAGCGTTGTCAGAAAATGCCAAATTCCTAATACGATTAGTCTTTCAAAACTTACCCCGTATACAGACGACCGAAACAACAAAACGACGACGACAGACACCAGCTTCGAACCAGTTTTTTTGGATTCCAGGGGTTTTGAAACGTATAGATTTAAAGAAATCACTGATATTCAGTTTTCAGCTTAAATTAATGACTTCTGGTTATGATGAGTATGTAAAAAACAGTAATGTTTTCTCTGACCGGGTGTTTTGGATGAACAAACAGATTTTTTGGTACGATTAGACACCATCTTTACAAATAATTTTATATTTGATTAATCTATAATATCATTTCACGTCTGCTTACAGAATCAAGTGATCCGAATTGGAGACCGGTGGGGGACCCAATGTGGAACCGGAACAGTTTGCAGCAGATATCTTATAGTCAAGAAGAGGAAGGTAAATCCTCAACATTATGGTCAAAATTGGTAATAGTCATCGATGAAATGCCTTATCCCCCAGTTAAAAAATAATAAGAAAGGCGGTTTGCAAAAAAATGATTTGAAGAAATGGTTACAAAATTACCATAATTTCTCCCCCCTTTCTATTTAGATGAATAGATTCTCAATGGTTTTCAACTGCTTTAATACCCCGTGTAACATATATTTCAGCTATTGAAGCCGGTTAAGACAATTTAAAGAAAATTTGAATATAAATGTTTCGAAATTTGTTTATAAGCTGCGTGAAAATTTAGTTACCTTCAAATGAATTTTAACTGAGCGATCGACGACTCGTCCTCATGCCTGTTTCAGAACCAGATCGTATATACGGTCTGAACCTTTGTCCCCCAAGGTGACGGCAGACAGTCCTCCATCACCAGCACACTTTTACCCATCTATCATTTTCCTTGCTCAGGAAAATCTGTATCCAAAAAGTAATTCTTGCTATAAATCAGTAATAGCTTTGTTTTGAAGAAACAACCTGATTTATCTCTGAACACCTCAAGCCGGAAAATAAACAAAAACCCATCGTTTTTGAAAAATTTCTAGGCAAGCCTATGTGATAGTTTAAGTTATAACTTTGTTACGCAAGTTAGTTTTTTCACAAAAAAGTAAAATAGTTTGAAATAGTGTTTGCGCATTATTCTCTCTTAAATATCATAATCAAATTATAAAATTAAAAATTGATTGTCTCAAGTTTAGGAATAACAGAATTTCGATCGGACTGAAAAGTCGTAAAATCATTCGGAAAACAGTTTGTGGAATTCAACTAGTTTAAAATGCCATCCGATCGAGATCCTGAAAAGCTATTATTATTATCCTGAGAGATATTCATAGTTTCACAAGGTACTAAAAGTTCCAACAGTTCCATTTTCAATTTTGCATTCAAGCAACAATTACTTTATGGATATAGGTTTTCCCGGGTAAGGAAAAGACTAGAAGGGTGAAAGTTCGCTGGCAGTGGTGAACTGCCTGTTGTCACTACGGGGTTTACGAGGGCCAGACGCCGTACAATCTTGTCTTGAAGCAGGTGCCTCGACGAGTCGTGAACTGTCCCTTTTAACTTGCTTCATTTATAATATTCTTCCTCATATTTATACAGGGAAAATCAGCAGGGCTTTGGGAACAACTTCGTACATGGAAATGCGAATCCGCCCAATTACAATAATGCGCACATGCAACATTCAAATCTTCCATTCGTTGGAGGTTACCCTGGACCTATACAAGACGCATTCTTCCAAAACACACCTGTTCTACGTGCACAAGCCCCGCAACATGGAACCTTTCCATATCCAATGTACGATGGATTACCAATTGCACAAACCCATACTGGAGAACAACCCCAGAGCCCCCCGAGGGAGAGTCCACGCGTTTCCGTTCAACGTGGAAATCGCCGCCGTAGGCAGCGAGGTGGCCTGTGAGAGAACAAGAAATTTGTTGTCAGAAATATTGGAAATTTTTAATGTATTTAAATTCTTCAATGTTTATACAAATAAAAGTGTGATTTTCTGATCCTAAGTTTTTGTCTATTATTACATATAGTGTTGGATGAGTTACTTTTCTTGAGTAACTCGTTACTACAACTACGTTACTTGTAAGTGTAGCTAGTCATATTTACTATGTAAAGTAACTTTAGGATACATAGAAAGTTTCTTTTTCACTTCGTTAATTTTATAATTAAAAAATCAAAATAATTAAGATAATAGTTCATAAAAACTTAATTTAAAAATAAATAGGCATAAGTCAAAGTAAATAAAACATACACAATATATTAAAGCAAATGAAGAACAATATATATTAGGAATCAAATTCAAATTGAGCGATAGACATTCCAGTCAGAATATCCTGCGGTATTAGATTCTGAACAGGTTTTGTTTTTCCGAATTTTTCGGCAGGGTCGTCAGAATTACTTGTTACGACGACTTTACCTTCATCAGATCATTTTTAAATCCTATTATGCAAATTATAACTATCGAGTGATGAAATATTCGAAAATACCATTTGCATGACTGCAGAAAATAATGCTTATAGTTTGTATACCTTAAAATTGGTTCAATGATATTCAAGAAAATTTTTCTAGATTTAAGACTCCAACAGTTCTAATTCTTAGGGATGGCTTTTCAAGAAAGTAGTTCAATTTTCAACCAAAAAGATTAATTTTCACCAGAAGAGTTGAATTTTCAAGCCGAGCGGACGAATAGCAAGTGAATTGTTGCATTTACAAGCCAGAAACATGAATTCTCTACAAAATAATTAGATTTTCGAACCAAAATATGAAGTTTCAACCGAAAAGTTACTTTTGAACCAAATAAAATAGTTGAAGTTTTAACAAAACACATGAACGTTTGAGCGAAACAGATGAATTCTCATAGAAAAATATAATAGTTGATATTATTTCAAAGAAAAAAGATTTTGATTAGAAATCAAACACAGTTGAATTCAAAAAACAGCAACAAAATTTAACAAAATGGATGAACACTTTAAAAAATCAGATTATTTTTTTAAAAAGAAAGTTGAATTTTCTACAAAAAAATTACTTGTTTTTCTTATCAAAAGAGATCAATTTGGAAACAAAATAGCCGAATATTGAACCAAGAAAGACAAAAATTGAGGTTCGTGAATAAAAATGTATTCTAAATACTTTATTTCCGAATAATAAATCATTTTTTAGATATTACAACAACTTTGAGTTGTTAAATCGCATCTACCAATCATCGTCTATATTTAAATATATACGGCTTTTGTAACTAAATGAAAAATTGAGACCTAATAAAAATTTGTTTCCCTATGCAGCTCAAATTTCAACGGTCTCAAAATAAGAATTTGAAATTTGTTTCATTCTCATATTTGCACCCTTAAACATACGTGCATATCTAGGGGAAATTCATAATTTTGAAATCGAATTTTGGCTTATTTCGAGAGTCATTAAATGTTGGACCAATTAAAATGAATATTTCTTTGGCTTGAACCACGCGTTCGTACTTCAATTGTAATACATATTTTCCTATATGAAGGACTGGATTCTTTCAGTCTCAATTATAATCAACGTCGTTATTATTATTCATATTCAATTTAAAGACTTTGAATGAAAAACAATTTCGACGAATTTTGTCTTTTATCAAAATCCTGGTTAGTTTTTGTTTAAACAATTTTTTTCAACGACTTCATTTAATATTAATGAAATGTTTCTATAAAATTATTCTTAGCATCTCTGAACAAAAATAAAACTTTCTTGGCTCTTTTAGTTTTTTCTTAGGATAAACTGTTTGCAATTTAATGCGTTATAAATAAATACTTTTTCTGGAACAAAATTAACATATTTGCACAGTTTTACCTCAGAATCTATTGCCCCGAAAAATTAAAAACTTCACATTCACTATATCGATGTTAAGCAAAAAGTGAAGGCAAAAAGAAATCTTGACGTATGAAAACTTTTTTCTGTGATTTTTTGTTTAAAAAATGCGATTTTCAAGAATAATTTGTCTAGACTTTCCATTTTTTAATAAAAAATCATACATATATTGAATCAATCCATTTAACGAAAATTTTATTTGTTTTTACGTCTTTCTAAGGGCTTAGGATATACTTCTCCAAAATTACAGTGTTAATTTTTTTTTGAAGAAAATTGTTCAGGGCTATAGACGTTCAGACTCACAGATTCGGAACTTTTAAATTCAAAATGTCTTATTCAATAATTACAAATTTTTTATTTGTCAATTTCAATTGTTAACATCGTAAATGAGGAGTACAGAAATAAAAGAGACTTTTAGGAAATAAAAAGAGCAGTTAAAGCTGAGGAGATGAAGGAGAGGAGAAACAATTAAGTAAAAAGAGGCCTCCAAATATTTGGTACTAGCAAAAAATAGAGGTAAAGGCGTTCTTTACAAAATAATTAGATTAGGTGGGGTTGCTGGGAAGGAAAGCAATTAATAATAATACCTTTAATATAGACTGTCTCATATTTTAGAAGCTTTAAACGTATTAACTGAAAGAAAAAAAACTTGGTCAGATAATTATTACTAAATGAAAGAAAAAATCTCGCCAAATTTTAATACATTTTTTCCTCTAATAATATATACAATATATAATCGATGAATCAGAATTTGATAATATCCACTACAGTTTCATCCGAACAACTTCTTTTCAAATTTTTGGACCATTGGGTTAAATAGTGATATTTCGTTACGACTTGTTACGGAAGGGGGAGGGGGTCCTTCACTCATGTACGTAATTTTTGCAAATTCGCAAGAATTTTATCCTGAAGATTATCTTTTTAGTTATAAATTTTATTATTTGGTTGCAAATTTACAATTTTTTTGAAAAGACACGATTTTTTTTGCAAATTCAACTGTTTTTTTTTTAAATTCATCTTTTTGGGTTAAAAATTCAACACTTTTCATATAATATAAAAACTTTTGTTTAAAATTCATATATTGTTGCTGATAAGTCAACTGAAATCTGTTTTGGATGAAGAATATTTTTTCTGAAAATTCAACTATGTTCTAGAAAATTTACTTTTTGATTAAAATTTGTATTCTGCTGTTCAAAAGTCTATTGAAATCTTCTGGAATGAAAATTCAACACTTTTCTTGAAAATTTGTCATTTTGTTTCAAATATTCACCTGCTATAGTATAATAGAATTTTCATTTTTCTTGGTCAAAAATGCTACTGTTAAGTTGAAAATTCAATAATCTTGTTAAAAAGTCATACTTTTTGGTGAAAAAGTCAACTATTTCGCGCAAAAATTAACATGGAGTTTACAATTCTCATTTTGGTGTTGGAAAGTGAACTGAAGTCTTCTTTGGATGGAAATGTAACTATTTTTAGGAAGTTTTTTTCAACTTTATCTGTTTTAGAAGAAATAATTGATATTCTTTGAATAAAAATGCAACTGTTTGGTTGAAAATAAAACTATTTTGTTAAAAAGTCATACTTTTGGTTGAAAATTCTGCTGTTCTGTAGAAACTTCACTTTTTGTTTGAAATTTAAATGTACGCTCAAAAAAATGTCTGGTTAAATCAA
>CAKNXH010063371.1:0-32935 GCA_932178445.1 Andricus quercusramuli
TATATATACAGTGTTTTCGTTGCTCTAGGACTTTATTTATTCAAGTTATTCAAGTTTTTAATCGATTTTGGAAAATTTAAACAAACAAAATGGATTCTGAAATTCGCGTACAAATTTTTTTGTTTAACTTTTTAATAGACATATTTCGCAACACAATGCAAAAGGTTTCATCAAAATCGGTGGAGAGTGCCTGAGTTCATAGGTATAAACCTTAGTTGACTCCTCTAACTATTGTAATCTCGGTTCAGTGGATTTTACATATCTTACCGTATTTCATACCAGGGAATAGAGGTTTATTTTGCTAAAGGCTTGCCGTTAAATTCACCCTAATTTCACTGTGACATTTACGAAATGCTTAGTGCTTTTGACATTTTCACCCCTTACTCTTTTTATGTGTGCAGATTTATTCAATAAAAGATTTTATAGCCGCGTAACCAAAGTGAAACTTGAAATTAGACAGGAAATGGAAATAGTAATTTTCAGATACTTCAAGGTCTCTTTGTCGGATTTAAAGAACTCATACCAGGACTTTTATTCGTAGTAGAACTACCCTCAATTCGTAGGAATTTTAAACTGATTTCAATGGTTTCAAAGGAATTTCATTTTTCAAGGATTACTGTAATGCTTTCTACTGAATTTTATAATGATATTTTTATTCATTTTTTACAAATTTGCTTACAATACATCCATGACTGCGCAGTATTTCCAGATTTTTCTTTCATTTTTACGCATCCGAAAGTATTTACAGAATCTTAAAACACTCAATATCTCCAACGGTCAAACTTAAAAAAGAAAAAAATGAAACGCAATTGTAATTGAACTCTTTCCATGCAGCCCTTTGTCCACAAACATCAGTCGCTCTCTAGTGCCCTCAGAAGTCAGTCGTTTATTTCAAAATCGAGAAAGAACTAAATACAAAATTTAAAGTTTCAAAATTTTGATTATTTTTCTATAAACTCTTTTTATGTGTGCAGATTTATTCAATAAAAGATTTTATAACCGCGTAACCAAAGTGAAACTTGGAATTAGATAGGAAATGGAAGACTACAACCTGTTTTAAAAAAATGAGTTTCTATTTTATACCAAATTATATTAATTTTTGCTAAAATACAATTTTTTCTCATGTTTTGATAGGGCGGGGGGTAATTTTCATATACTTCAAGGTGTCTTTGTCGGATTTAAAGAACTCATACCAGGACTTTTATTTGTAGTAGAACTACACTCAATTCGTAGGAATTTTAAACTGATTTCAATGGGTTCAAAGGACTTTCATTTTTAAGGATTACTGTGATGCTTTCTACTGAATTTTATAATAATATTTTTTTTCATTTTTCAAAAATTTGTTTACAATAAATCCAGGACTGCGCAGTATTTCCAGATTTTTTTTCCATTCTTACGCATCCGAAAGTATTTACAAAATTTTAAAACACTCAATATCTCCAACGGTCAAACTTAAAAAATAAAAAAATAAAACGCAATTGTAATTGGACTCGTTTCATGCAGCCCTTTGTCCACAAACATCAGTCGGTCTCTAGTGCCCTCAGAAGTCAGTCGTTTATTTGAAAATAGGGAAAGAACTAAATACAAAATTTAAAGTTTCAAAATTTTGATTATTTTTCTATAAACTCTTTTTATGTGTGCAGATTTATTCAACAAAAGATTTTATAACCGCGTAACCAAAGTGAAACTTGAAATTAGACAGGAAATGGAAGACTCTACAACCTGTTTTTAAAGGATGAGTTTCTGTTTTATACCAAATTATATTAATTTTTGCTACAATACAATTTTTTTTCATGTTTTGATAGGGCGGGGGGAGGGGGGTAATTTTAAGATACTTCAAGGTCTCTTTGTCGGATTTAAAGAAAAAAAAAAAAGAGTTATTGG
The DNA here is from genome assembly GCA_932178445.1 of Andricus quercusramuli. Lineage (NCBI taxonomy): Eukaryota > Metazoa > Arthropoda > Insecta > Hymenoptera > Cynipidae > Andricus > Andricus quercusramuli. The sequence continues at coordinate 1,885 of CAKNXH010063371.1, forward strand.
CTCGTGTTGTAGAGGTAGGCCGGCAATCGGCAGATGGGAGCATATCAACTCCTATCTAATAAAACGCTCCTGAAGGCTGGTGACCTTCTCAGCATAAATCACCAACCTATTGAGACTCTCGGCTTCCTTTCTCATGACCCTATCCCCCCCCCTCCCCAGTAACAGAAGACTGACGTAACAGGGACTGACGTTACAGCCTGACTCCACCATACGACAAATCACTGCTTAATTCGGACATGATTTCGACTCGCAAAATAAATCTCGCGCATACAGGTGATAGTTGGGAGTACAATCTAAACATGAATAATACAAACAATAAAGTAGCCTCAGAATGGACTGAAACTTGGATTGACGAAAAGCATGCACACGGGAAAGGCAAAGGTCGAGTTTCAGGCGATGAATGGAGACTGGGTGTTTGGAATGCTAGAGGAGTGAATGATCTTAAAATAAGAGAACTAAGAGAAGCTACGCACATAAAGAAACTAGATATTCTTTGTGTACCCGAGACGAAGAGAAAGGGTTGCGAAAGTAGAAACATAGAAAATGGGGAGTTGAAAGGCGGTTTTTAAATATGGCCAGGAGTAGATAGTGAATTACATCGTAGTCAAGGGGTCGGTTTAATTATGAATGAAAAAGCAAGACAACATCTCATAGAGCATAATTTTGTATCACCCACATTGTTATAGGCTAGAATGAAGGTAGGAATCAAAAGATTATTTATCATAGCGTGCTACGCACCAGTTGGTAGCGATTCGAGGGAAGTTAAGGACGCCTTCTGGGACACTTTAAATGATACAATAAGTATTTGCGATCATGATGAAAGAATCCTTCTGCTAGCAGATATGAACGGATGGGTCGGTGTCCAACGTCAGGATACAAATACAGAAAGGGTGCTAGGTAATTTTGGAGATTCAACAAGAAAAAATTATAACGGGGAAAAGTTAGTTAGCTTATGCTTAGAAAAGGGCCTATTTATTACAAATACTTGGTTTAGACATGTACTCCTGGCGCAAAGGAAATAGCCACAGTATAATTGACTGTGTTATTGCAGATGAAAGACTAAGAGAACTAGTTAAAGATACAAGAGTCATGAGGGGTTCCGAATGCAATACTGATCATTACCTTTTAGTCTGCAAAATAAACATAGGGCGGGGATGGAGAACAAAGAAAATAAAGAAAACGAAACAAACACGAATAAAAGTTGAAAATTTACAGAGACCAGAAGTGCAAGTAGAGTTTCAAAAGAGGTTAACTGAACGCATAGATAGGGCAACGTGGGAAGCGCTTATAAGCAATAAAGATATAGAGGGCGCGTGGACTTTGTTACGGGATATCATTGTCAAAACTGCGACCGAAGTATGTGGTACGGCGGTTGTAGGAAGAAAATCTAGTGACGCATGGTGGAATGATGAAATTGAGGCAGCCCAAAAAGAAAAGAAAGTAGCCCACAATAAAACGCTGAACATGACAGGTCTTAGCGATGAGGAGAGATATAGACTTAAAAATGATTACAGACACAAAAATAGGAAAGTTAAACGACTAGTCAAAGAGAGTAAAGAGAAAATCAGAACAGAAGAAAAGAACAAAATAAAAAACTGCTGTGAAGGAATTATGAAACTATTATATAAACAGTTGAAGGAAAGTAAGAGTACAGAGTTTGTTAGCATGAGAAACAGTAAATGTGAAATGCTATACGATATAGACGGGATAGTAGACGCTTTAAAAGACTCTTTCAAAGAACTATTAGAAGGTGAAGATATAGGGCAACGAAACTGCGACCTAGAACATAATACATTAGAAAACCCAATTGAAAAAGTATGTGTCACTGCGGTCAGAGATATAATTAAGAACTTGAAAAACGGTAAGGCTGCAGGTATAGACAGTATTAGCGCTAAAATGCTTAAATACGGTGGCTAGTACATACCTCGCACCTCACAGGTTGTGCGAATTAATAAATCTATGTATCGAAACGGGAGAAGTCCCAGACGATTGGAGAAAAGGGATTATCGTGCCAATATACAAAAGAAAGGGAGATGAAAGCAACTGCAGTAATTACAGAGGTATCACCCTACTAAGTACCGTAGGTACAATATACTCAAAAATACTTATCCGTAGGGTAATGGAAATTACAGAAAAGAAGATATGGGAAGTCCAAAGTGGATTTATGCCAGGAAGATCATGTACAGATCAGATATTCAGCGTAAGACAGGTCACAGAAAAAAGTTTGAGAGTAGGAAAGAAAGTCTTCTGTGCATTTATTGATCTAGAAAAAGCATTTGACAAGGTAAATAGAAGTAAACTTCGGGAAGTCCTCAAAGAGTATGGAGTGAATGGAGGGTTCCTACAAGCAATAAAAACAAAATATACAGGTAGTGAAGCGAGTGTAAGGGTAAATGGAAACCAGAGTGAATGTTTTGATATTATGCAAGGCGTGAATCAAGGATGCGTTATGTCCTCGTAGCTATTTATCATATTCATGGATAAGTGTCTAAGAACTGCCCTATTCGACGAAGGAGGTGTAGATCTCGAAACCGTCACGGTACGTGGGTTGGCTTTCGCAGATGACAAGATTGTTATGGCAGAATCAGTCGAAGACTGGCAAAGGATGTTGAATAAACTTAATACAAGCATGAAGAACATGGGCCTCAAAATTACGTGAATAAAACGAAAATCATGGTGTTTGAAGGAAAAAGTGGGAAAACAATATGCAACATTGTCCTGACTGATGAGAGATTAGAACAAGTTGAGAAATACGTATATCGAGGTAGTGTATTCACTAACGACTGAAAAATAGATGGGGAGTTAGATAGGCGCATAAATAAGGGTAAGCAGGTTATCGGTAGAGTAGGGTCCATCCTCACAAATAAAAACATATCAAAAAAAGCTAAAATGGCCACACATAACTCTATTTTCGTACCAACTGTACTATATGGTGGCGAGACATGGACCTGTCAAGAAAAGGACAGGAGTAAAATCAACGCGAACGGCATGAAACCTCAGCGCATAATATGCGGAAAAACACTGATGGACAAAGCCCGAAACGAGACAATCCTCAAAGAATGTAGTACAGGAGAGACACTAGTTGACATATGGGAAAGAAATCAGTTAAGATGGTTCGGACATCATGAAAGAATGAAAGATGAACGACTGACGAAGCAAGTGTATAAAGGTAAAGTAAATGGCAGAATGCCCAGAGGTAGACCGCCGAAAGAAAGGTTAGAATCTGTGAATTAGACATTAAACCGAAGAGACATAAGAAGTCATAGAAATTCAAGAGCTTGCATGAAGATATGCAAGAACGTGAAGGAAGCTAGAGTAGTATGCCAGGACAGAAAAGTGTGGCGACAAATAGTTTATAAACAGAGTGACAATAGAGTGAATGATGCCTGAAACAAAGACCTTGGATACTAATGGACCCAAGTGGGGAACCATACATAACAATTTTGTGAGGCTCCTCACTTGGGGTGATCGCTAGAGAGATTGATCAGCAACCTGGGTCGGAGCAGTGTTGCGGAGTGAACGTATCATTTAAATAAATAACATCAAAACTCCAGATCACTCTAAAACATCTATACCTAACACCTATATACCTATCTACCTGCGACCCTATACCGACCTACTTTACACCTATATAACTATCCCACTATTTTCTAACCGAGCAAGTCACGCCTACCCCGAAAGGGAAATGGCTTAATGGTATAATATTAAGAGAAGTTTTCAGTGTTACGGTTACAAGAAACACTTTACATTTCTTGTTTAGTAAATATTACATTTCTTTTTTCTGCGTGCAACTAGCAAAATTACAGAAAATAGCCCTGTTGATGAACAATATGAAATCGCGTGCCTGCCTGCTCAGATCGGTTGCGTTTGTTAATCAAGAAATTTTAAACTTGTATTTTGAAAACGATAACTGTGCACATCGCGATCTGGATGAAATTTCGCACACAGGTGCTACAAATATTACTCAATATGAATTCGAGTTTCGCCTAAGCTGTCAGCGCGTGCGGTCGTGTTTAATAGTCGCTCCTCGAATTAGCCAAATTCATTGGGGACTTTAGCCATCTTTCTTGTACAAATAGATTTTGGTTCTGTGATATTCTTTTCTCCTGCGAATTTTGTTACTGTCCCTTTTTCTCTTTTTCTATGATGTTTTGCCCGCTATGAATCTTTCTATTAGTGCAAAAATGCAATTCGGATACATCTTGGTTCGAGTCTCTAAACCCATACATCGCCTTAGTGAAAGCGCTTTCCCATGTGCTTTAGGTGTTTCTCATGTGCTTGTCAAAAATACACACTGTCCTTTGGAGAAGGGTAAGCAATTTGGAAAGGTGTCATTTTTTAAGTGTGTGTGTGGATTCCCCGTGTGTCTCTTCTAGTGATAAACACAGGTGTTATTACAAAGTGAGTACTAACAGTCAGGCAAGCAAAATGTCAACAGACGCGTTGCCTACCACTGAGGAAGAGAGATGGGAGAAATTAATGGCCTCAATCAACACATTGACACTTTCTCATAACAATTTGCGTACTGAGGTGCACGGCTCAACACAATTGCTCGAGGCAATAAACACCAAGACTTCCGAGTTTGATAGTAGGATGAAGGAAGCAGAGGGAAAGCTCTCTTATCTCAGCAATCAATCCCGCGCTAAGAATATCATCCTGTTCAGACTCGAGGATACCGACAAGATAAATAAGGACCTGTTATCTAATATTCAAAAAATGTTTACTAAAGTGGGTCTACAGATTCCAGAGATCGCAGTAGACGATGCTTTTAGACTCTGCAAAATCAAGGACAACCGCCCCATCATTATTAAATTCATCGCTTCAGATGGGTCAAGCTTGTCTTCAGTAAAGTTATTGAATTTAAGAAACTCAATCTTGCCATCGCTAATGACCGCTCGAAGGAGGAGAGAGAAGAAAGAAGAGCCCTCAATGATAAGGTCTACAAGCTCCGTCATGTTGGCTTCCAGATCACCCTAAAAGGGAAACAAATCTTCCTCGAAGATAATCCTATAAAAATGGAGGAGGTGGATCAGCTGATACGCGAGCACCAGGGACAGCAGGCGGCAAGGTCAAACAACGAAGGCGACAAATCGACAAAGACGTGTGAGCCAAATCTGTCCAAGACGAAAACACTACTGGAGACGCCCTCCCAAAGGATAACTAGAAATAGAGGTAGACCTCCTAAGCTGGGCACTAAACAACCACAGAATAACAAATCTTAAGAAAATTTCTTACAGTACACCAAAAACTACTTTAAATGCGGTCACACCGAGACTCAATCTACTCTCGAGGAATCTAGACGGTAAGGAAGAATAGCAGCTGGACCGCAGGGATTCTACAGGATCAACGCAAGATGGTACACCACACATCACTTCCGGTAACTCTGTAACTGCTAAAATAATTTTTCGGAACATTCACGGTTTTAGGGGTGAAATTTCCCAAGTGTCCCCACCTAAAATTTTGTTGGCGCCTATCTAATTTAAACTCCGCCAGATTGTAGTGCTAGTGGACCTCTTTAAATTCTGTAAAGAGGGCCCACCTAGTATAGCGGGTTGTCAAGATACAGGGGCCCGAATTTTCAACGATTCACCCCGACTGCTAACCTTCAATTGTACATAACTCCTGTTAAAGTTATCCAATTCAACTTTTATATGAGCGTTTGCGAAAGGTTTTTTAACAAGGCTTACAACAAAAATAATCGTTGAACGATAAAAAAATTATTTCATCTTGATTTTTCATTTTAAATAACATTTTTGTGATTTTTTCCCAATGCGGCATTTTTGATATTTTTTTAGTTAGGCTAGAAAAAAAGCTTGATTTTTTCTCTTGAAAAACACTCCAGAACGAAAATGGGATGGCAAGTATTGGTTGAGTTGTAGAAGATTATAAGAGCGCGGGTGCCCCGCGCTAACCAGCCACGGAGCTTCTAGGCGTGCTGTAGCGACTCAGTTGTTCTAATAATTAATAAAAATGATTTTTCAGTTAACATTCAACGAATATTTCATTTTATCCTTACTTTCATGTAGCTGGAGAATGATTTATATATTTGCTTGATTAAAATTTACAAATGGTTCCATTGTAGGAAAACCATAGTTAATAATAGAATCATTAACGATTTTGGTGGACGGTTCTGCTTATCTGTTACATTTCGAGATGGTTTTTAATAAGTCGTCTTGCTTCACACGTTTTGGTGAGTTTTTTTGGTGTTAATCTCTTTGCCTTCAACCATTTTTGACGTGAGTCTCCTTGCCTATCACATTTCGGAGTGCCTTTTTTAAGTGAATCCCCTCACCTCTCACGTTTTGGGGTGCTTTTCGGGTATGAGTCCCCTTGCCTCTCACTGTGTTACTCAAAAAGTGATTTTTTATTCAGCTTAACGTTCACTTTGCTCTTCTCTTCGCGATCTCTTTGCGATTTTTCTCTTCTGGAAAATGTCATACTGTGGAGATGACGAATACTTTTTCAAAATTAGAGTCAATTCTGAAGAGGGTACAAAGGAATGGTATTTTTGTGTGCCCAGCACAGTCTTTGTAGAGTCGAATCGAGTTTTAAGGTTTTCAGCAGTGGCGGCATGATTTTCTTTGGAGATGATAAATACTACCGTTTCAGGCAAGTTTTTTTTAGCCCATTGATATAGAGCATCAGCAGTCAAAATCGGATTCTGAGGCAAGGAGACTCACGTCAAAAATTGTTAAAGACAAAGAGATTAACACCAAAAAAACTCACCAAAACGTGGGAAGCAAGACGACTTATTAAAAAGCATCTCGAAATGTAACAGATAAGCAGAACCGTTCACCAAAATCGTGAATGATTTTATTATGAACTATCGTTTTCCTAAAATGGAACCATTTGAAAATTTTAATTAAGAAAATATGTGAATCGTTCTCCAGCTACATGAAAGTAAGGGTTAAATAAAATATTCGTTACATGTTAACTGGAAAATCATTTTTATCAATTATTAGAACAACTGAGTCACTACAGCGCGCCTAGAAGCTCCGTGGCTCGTTGGCGCGGGGCATCCGCGCTCTTATGACTAACTAAAAAAATATCAAAAATGCCGCATTGGGAGAAAATCACGAAAATATTTTTTAAAATGGAGAATCAAGGTGAAATAATTTTTTTATCGTTCAACGATTATTTTTGTTGTAAACCTTGTTAAAATACCTTTCCAAAACCCTCATAAAAAAGTTGAATTGGATAACTCTAACAGGAGTTATGTACAATTGAAGGTTAGCAGTCGGGGTGAATCGTTGAAAATTCTGGCCCCTGTATCTTGACAACCCGTTATACTAGATGCGCCCCCTTTACAGAATTTAAAGAGGTCCACTAGCACTACAATCTGGAGGAGTTTGAATAAGATAGGCGACAACTAAATTTTAGGCGGGGACACTTGGGAAATTTTACCCCATATGTAACCTCTTAGGGAACCATGATATCCTCTGCGTATGCGAGACTTGGCTGGAGAGCGAGAAAATTGGCCTCTTTCGATCCGCAGATTTCCTAAGTATTTCATCTCCCGCTATTAGAAGCAATTGTCATGGCAGGGCTAGGGGTGATCTGCTCATTAAATACAATATTAAATCTTATGCAACTCAGGAAATAGCGATATCACCCAACTATATTTTTCTCAAAGTCCAATCTCGCTTAGACTGCTTCATACTCGGTCTAGTATATATCCCCCCCCCCCCCCCCCTAGATGACTTCAATGATTACCTAGAGAATCTTAATTCTGTATTGTACCGGATTTCAATTTCATTCCCTGATTTGCCAATAGTCATGGGTGGGGATTTCAACTGCAGGGTATCTGATCTGAACCAATTTGATCCTGAAGCTTTTTATTGCGCGAACACATTTTACTCAGAAAGATCATCTAGGGACAAAATCTCCAATTCTAGGGGAAAAAGATTTGTGAATTGTATGGAGTTTGATGAACTCGTTCTCCTAAATGGCCGCTCTCCTAGGGACTCTCCTGCAAATTTCACATTTATAGGTCCACAAGGAGCAGGCGCAATAGATCTTGTATGGTGCTCTATGAAAGGCCTTCTCCTCTCTTCTGATTTGTATGTCTTGCGTCTGGCTTCCCTCTCTGATCACCATCCTGTTGTGCTGACTGTAACACTAACACCTCCACTTCCGGAGAATGAGTTCGAGGATCTCGTTTTAAATAAGCTATTTTTCGATAAAATTAAAGTAGATGCGTTCGACTCTTTGATAGGGTGGAGGGGGGAGGTAGCCGACATTTATCAGGATGTCGACTGCCTCAACACGGTACTATCTGCGACTATGAAAGATGTCGCAATCGAATTGGATATGCGGAGGAGGCACTCTAATTTTATTTATTTTAAACGTAAGCCATGGTTCGATGATGGATGTCGCGATGCGAAAAAACGGTTGTGCGATGCATCAAGTTTTTTCAGAGAAAATGCATTTTCACAGGAATCTAAAGTAATATATCTCAATGAAAAAAATAATTTCAGAAAAGTTCAGGAAATTAAGAAAAAAAAAACCATAGTAAAACTCAAATTGAAATCTTAGCAAATTGCAATAACTCGACACAATTCTGGAAAGTAATTAATGCATCGCGACCAAAAGTGCACCACCAAGCTCGCATTGATGTAGACACTTGGTATAAATATTTATTAAACTGTTATCCACTTTCGAATTTAACACCTGCCATTGACGCCAACTTTTTAAAATTGACCCATCCCATACTGGATGGCTCTATTACGATGGAAGAAATTATTAAATGTTTAGCAAACTGTAAAGATGGAAAGGCTCCTGGCTGCGACGGAATCAGCTACGGGTTTTATAAAAATCTACCGCAAAATTGGGTCTTGTATATGATGCATCTTTTTAACAAGATTATGGACACGGAGAAAATCCCTAAAGAATGGGGTAAATTAACAACTACTCTAATCTTCAAAAAGGGTAACCCTGAAGACCCCGATAATTACAGACCCATCACCCTTGTTAATTGTATCGCGAAAATTTTCACCCAGGTTATTTGCGATCGATTGGTCTTATGGGCAACTGAATTAAACTTAATACCCGAATCACAGTCTGGCTTCAGAAAGGGGAGGAGCTGTCTCGATAACTTGTTCACGCTAACATCCATCATTCAAATACATCTGAGAAACCCACGTGCGGTGGTGTATGCTGCTTTTGTCGACTTTAAGGGGGCTTTTCCATCCATATCGCACCATTTATTTTGGAGAAAACTCCACTTTTTGGGTCTTAGCACTAAAATAATTAATATTCTGAAGAACTTTTATGCTTTTGCGACGACCTGTATTAAGACTGGTAAGGGATCAACCAAATTTGTCAAGGTTACGCAGGGCGTCCTTCAGGGTGAAGTCTTAAGCCCATACGAATTTTTGCTTTTTATCTCCGATTTAGAAGACTATCTTATCCAGCAAGGTTGTCGAGGCCTCTCCGTAAATAGTTTGGTTGAAATATTGTTGCTTGGTTATGCGGATGATTATTATCTTTTTGCAGATACCCCGGTTGAATTAAACAGAAAACTGGAAGCACTTAATTCTTATTGCAAAGAAAATAATCTTACTGTGAACACGGAAAAAACTAAAGTTGTAATTTTTTCTAAATCAGCGAATTCATTTGCTAGGAAATTTAAATCTTTTAAATTCGGCGAAACCCGTATTGAGGTAGTTAAACAATATACTTATTTGGGTACCCCTCTTTCTGGTTCATGCTCCTTTTTACCGGCCGCAAGGAGGTCGGTTAGTGTGGCGAACACAGCCGTCGGCTCGATCCTAAGGACGGTCAACTCGGTCGGAGCTGATTCGTGGAACACCTACATTAGATTATTCCAGAGCCTCTCTGTAAGTACGCTACTGTATGGTTCACAGGTTTGGAGCCTAAATCATTTAGAAGTTATAGAGAGAGTACAGCTCTCTTTTTTTTAAGAAACTCTTATCCTTGCCCACCAATACACCAAACTACGCAGTGAGATTAGAAACTGGATCTCTGCATTTATCTCACACGGTCTTGAAAAATATTTTATCTTGGTTAATTAAAATTTCGACAATAGATGATTCACGATACCCAAGATTATGTTTCGATAGGGTGAGATCACTGGCAGTAAAGGATCCCTACAACAAATTTAACTGGTTTTCCCAGATCCGGTTTTTTTTCGATGCAGGTGGCTTGGTGGGCAGATGGGAAAATCTAACATTAAACACCATAAGCTCTGACCGAGAGATAGTTCTTGGGAACTACAAATCCTATCTTAAAAACCTTGATGGCGAACGCCTCGCCCTGTCTAAGAGCTTACTCATTTTTCCGCATCTGACGATGCAATCAGGCACACAATCATACTTTCTCATGCGAATGCCTCTGTTCTATAAAAGAATCTTTGCGCAACTCAGATTATCCAATATACATGTATGCCACATTATGATTGACCGTGGAAAGTATGTTTTTAACTTTGCTACCTCGATAATGAGAGTTTGTACCATATTTTGTCTGATTGTCCGGCTTGTCGGAACTTGTTTGAGTCTAAGTTTCCTATAAACCCTACAGATGTTCATCCCTGCGATAAATGGTTGGCTATATTGTCTTCCGTCAATCCTTCTACTGTTAGAAAATTTGTTAACTTAATTGTGAAGATTATCTGCGAGCGTTGGAGACCATTAGATTGTTCATAATCATTTTTACCTATTTTTTATGTATGTATGTATATATGTGTTATTATTATTATTATTATTATTATGCGAGCGTTGGAGATCATTAGATAGTGAATAATAATTTTTACCTAATTTTTAAGTATGTATGCGTATGGCTATATGAGATTTATGTTTTTAGATATCCCTGCGAAACTACCCTTGTATGTACCGAATGGTCTATAGACAAGTGAATAAATATATAAATAAATATGAATTCGAGTACCTGCCACGCGAAATCGGTTGCGAAATATCGCCTGTTAATCTAAAAACCGGTGAAAGAAAGCGCATAATTTGCCTCATCGTAATCCGCACGAAAAAACTCATAACTTAGTTTAAAGCACTAGAAATGTATTGACGAATGCATGCCTCGTCAGCGGCCTTGCGATAAGTGCCTGCCAGCTTCATGAAGGTCCCGCGCTCTCGCGCACTGCGCCGTAGACGCTCATTTTTTCGATCAGCAACACAATTTGAAATAAACTAGAAAAAATAATTCTCAACCTGATTGCAGGTACCTGCCTTCACAAATATGTTGTTTTATACCGCCTACGAGTTCCCCAAGGCTTCGCTAGATCGCACAGCTCTGTTGACTTGCCACCCGTTGTTAAATTATTTTGTTGTTATTTCAAATGTAGATAAGAAGAGACAGAAAGAGAGAAAGAGAGAGAGAGTAGATATTAATCTTTTATCATAAGTTTGTTATATATATATATATATATATATATATATATATAATATATATAAGTAGTAAGGTTACGACTATGGAGAGACAAACTATAACCCCCCTCTCACCCCCCTCTGGTGCCAACCCCTGGTCTATCCCCACTCTGTCATTCAGACGATGACGTCATTATGAAGTCATTGGATCTCAATGTTATAACCCCCCTCTTACCCCCACTGGCACCAACCTCTGGTCTATCCCCACTCTGTCATTCAGACGATGACGTCATTATGAAGTCATCGAATCTCAAGGTCGTATGCATGGTAATGACCTTTAGGATGACGTCATCGTCTGAATGATAGAGTGGGGATAGAGTAGACGTTCGCGTCAGAGGGTGAAGAGGAGGGGCGGTGTCAGCTGATCTCTCTCAATAGTACTAACCAAACTACGACTACTACTCATCCAAACTGAATTCCATATAATCAGCTAGAATTTCATGTCCCGTTTGTCGCAAACTGAGCAAAAAATTTTTGTATGCATTTGTATGCATTTGTAAAACAGCAATCAGAGCTAGAAAAAATGTCTACTTACTAGCCAGAATGATGTATTTATGTCATCTCTATCATAAATTCTATGATGAACCAGAAAAGGCCGAAGTGCAAGCATATTTACACGTGATTCTAATGTGTGGACAAAGCTGTCGATTTTTCTACGATGTGAATACTCCATAGCTGCTACTTTCAACTGTTGTTTTAAAATAATATGAAACATGTATGCATAACTATTACCCCCTCTACCTATAACTTAAACTAAGGAGGAAGGGGTAATAAAGAAAATGAACTGAATTTTCATTTTTTGTTGGATATTTATTAGCCCCCTTGATCGTATAGATATATATCTTTCTTTTTTTTAACAATCAAGAGGATGAAAAAGCAATTGAAGAATACATTTTTTTTCTGTTATAAATAAGATAGTTTTGAGCAACATCCTTGAATATGAACATTCGACATACCATTACCGGAAAAATATTTGGAATATTTCTTTCGTGATTTCACACCCATAAACGATTCGTAATATTCACGCACTAATTCGTCGTTTCTGGTGAAATCTGAGGTAAAGAGAGCACAAAACTGTTGCATACTAAGACCACTAGACAAGCAATGTAAAAAGAGCACACAAAACTGACCACAAACAGTAGAGAAATTGCTTTGTAACTGTTTTGTATTCCACTTGAACTGTCCACAGTTACTTCGTAATCTATTGATGTGCTGTGGGATGATCGGTGGTAATCCGTAGCTGTCAAAGTAATACCCTCTTCCATCGCTGTTGACATACATTGCGATCCAGTGGGCTCCGGATTTGGTGTGGCCATCAGTGTTAACAATTAAGGCTGCTGGTTTTGTCCAAATCTTTGGTATCCTGTCTGCTGGGAATACTCCGATCGTATGAGAAGTTATCTGCTGCAGTGCTCGCAGCAGTTCCACAGTGTTCATAATCTGATGTCAAAAGTTTGGAAAACAACACCTTTTTTACACCAGTTTCGTCTTCTTCTTTTTCTTCCTCTTCTTCTACACTTTCACTTTGTTTCCTCTTTTTCTTTAGGTTGGTTTCAGCTGCTCTATTTTCAGAATCAGTTGATTTTTCGTCTTCTTCCTCCCAGTTATTAATATCTGCAATTTTTATCCATTTTTTAATCGTTGTGCATTATTCACACTACATTGTAAACTCCCAGATCTTATTCCATGATAGGTACAACGTGTAGATGACGAAGGTAATCGAGGGAATGAAGGACAATTCTTGTTGTCTTCTAAATTTATAATTTCTCGAGCAGTGATAGTCTGGAGAAAAAGTGCCTTTTCTCGCCCTCTGGTATATAAACAATCAGCGTTTCGAGCAATCTCGCGAAGACTGGCATATAACTGACGAGGTTGTGATTCACAATCCAACCACTCAATTCCGTGATGATGTCGAGTAACCCAATTATTTTGGGAGCGTATAGCTGTCGGAAGATCGTTGAAAGAACAGGGTGGTGCAATAATCCAGTGTCCAAAATAATTTTCGTCGACTCCTATGGTGGCAACTTCTTTTGGTATAAAATGACTATTTGCGTCTTTGAATCCCTGCCCAATGGGAAATTCACAACGGGCGCAGTACTGCGCCAGTATTGGCTAGTACTGGCGCGTTACTGGCGGCCAGTGCTGGTGCCTGTACTAGCATATCTCTGGGGTGATAACGCTATTCTGTACTGGGGTGCCTGTGCTGGCCCAGTACTGAATATTGATACTGGCGGAGTACTGCCACAACAGAAAATTCACAATAGGCACATTACTGTGCCAGTACTGGTGCCTGTACTGGCATATGTCTGGTATGATAACAGTATTCTGTACTGGGCAATCAGTGCTGGCCCAGCACTGATTTTCGGTACCAGTGCAATACTGCAAGTGCATTAATTCATCATTTTTAATTCTCAAAAAAAGCCGGGGAAGAGAAAAATACTTTAAATGTAATTATTAAAATTAATAACAAAAATTAGTTCTAAGGTAAAAGTGAAGAATATTTTCAACTACAAATCTTTTTATTTAAGAAGAAAAACTTTTTTAAATGTAGTTTAAACTTAATGAACACAATTTCTTTCAAATTAAGATCATAATACAAAATGCGGAAATCTTTTTTAAATATAATATGCTTAAATAAGTTTTTTTTTTTTTTTTTTAAGGGTGTGGTGGACCCACACTGGTAGTATTTATCCACCTAGAAACACTACCCGAATCGGGTAGTGAGGCAATGAACTTTCGAGTTCGAAATGCTAATCAATTTTTTTTTTTTTTTTAAATAAGTTTCTTATCTGCTCCACCTGGCTCAGGTGTTGCTTCAGTGCTTCGTTGTTTCTCAAGTCGAGCTCTTTTTCCTCGTTCTCTATTCGCTGCGCCCGAAAACCAACGGCTCAGCTGACTTGAAAGAAATTTTCCAGTTATCACTTCTGAAAATGAAAAATATGTAAATCTATCAAAAAAGACTGAATTTTTTTTACAGAGAATATTAGTAGTGCCAGGAAGATTATTTTACCTCGTGAGTATTTGTAAGTCTGCGTCTTTGAGAAATCGAGTTTTTTCACTCCTTTGTTTCTCTCCCAAAAGCACTGTACATAATCTGAACATTTTTCGTCATAATGCCAGGAATTATCTCAGTTAAATTCTCTGGTATTTTACTGTGGTTTTTAAATTAAGCACCATAAAACACTTCTAAAAGACTGAATTATATTATATTAGAATAAACATAAAATAGAATTTTTTTTACCATATAGAGATTTATGAATCTGCGAAAAGAATTTGAATGTATCTACTTTTGAAATGATTAATTTGTCTGAAAAGAGTCGATTTCTTTATAAATTATTATAATCCTGGTAGTTATAGAGCAATTTTCTGTGCTATGATCGCTGTGAATCGCTCCTTAACAATTTCGTTAAGTAAGAGAATAGGGAGATTTAATTTGAGGTTATCAATTGAACTTCAAACCTAAAGGTTAAATATTTCAGATATTTGAGAAAAGTTTTGAAAAATATCTGTAGGTTATGTTTTCATTTCATGATACTTTTATTTTAAACATTTTCTACTCATAAATGATACTAAATAATAATAAATGAGAAAGTCATTTTTCCCCACGCTACCCTAACCTTTCACAAAATTGAATATGGAAAAATTGCTACATTTGGTATATGTTATATAATTTTTTAACTTACCTTACCAAAATGATGAAGCTATAATGACTGGATAACACCACTATTAATCAATAAATCGACGATTTTTTCGTAACTATCCAAAGAAACACGCAGCATGGAAGATATAGCGAACAAAAGCTCGAACTAGGGGATTCACACGTATGACGCATATCATATCCACGAACCCAAAACGTCTGCTGAAGGCCCAGCGGAACGTAGGTTATCTGTCTTTCTTGCTCCTTAAGAAGTGCGAATGTAAAGGAATTAGAGTAAGCGAGACACTCGCATCTGGAAAACCGTCATTTGTTTTTCACATGCGAGTGTCTCGCTTACTTTAATTCCTTTATATTCGCGCTTCTTAAGGAGCGAGAAAGACAGACAACATACGTTCCGCCGGGCCTGTACAAACAAAGACAACGGGCAGAGCGGGCGAAGTTACACATAAACAATGATCGTGAACTTTGATAGGAAATGGACATTGTTCATACAATAAGTTCAAAAATTGGCGGAGAATTGGGTACAAGTTCGCGGAATAAGGGTTAACCGACCATTGCTTCCAGGTCATAAAAGGCCTGGACTGTGCCAGTGCTCTGCCAAGCCTAGGCATAAGGACTACAATATGTAGCTAGCCATCAAACAGTACATTTGTACTGTGCCGGAGTTATGCCAGTAACGGTTCAACGCTTGACTGCCAGTGCTGGTTTATCAGTACTGGCCCAGTACTTGTCTAGCATTGTAGACTGTACTACGCCTGTACGGGCTAGCCAATTGTCGGATTGCCATTACAGGCGCAGTACTGCGCCCGTTTTTAATGTTGGCGTAAAGAAAATTTTTCCAGCTGGGTGTATGTCGATGACAAAGTCCATGATGATGCGAATGCTTTGAAACCAAAGTCAAGACTGCATATGAGGAACTCACAGCCCGATAAAATATATAGACAAAAAAGTGCAACGTTTGTATAAAATTTGATGCACGTGTTTATGCTCCAAAGTCCACAATAACTTGTCTAGACGCGTCAATTTCAAGAATGTTGTCATATTCTGCGTAGACGATACAATTAACTGTGGAAAATAACTCTTGTGCAAATCTGACCTCGATACGTATACTACCATGTTTTACTAAATTCCAATGTGCATTCTTATTTGCTGACAAATCGGGTGTTAAATCAAAAGCAAACAAGCAAAATCCTTTTGCATAATCAGCACGAGATAAACCACTTCCTTCGTTGAGAAAATGTATTTCTGTTCCAGAGAAAAGCGTATGATATGCATCCACAAAAAGGTTTTTCGAATTAAAATCAGGTTGTAAACCTTTAGATGGAACTTGTATGCCATCTACGTAGAGGGATAGATAATTGATTTTGTAATTCTTAAAGTTGAAGGGGTTAACTGAGAAATCTCCGTTGAAAGCTTTATTATCTACAAATCCAATGATCATACGCTTTGGTATTTGTCCCAGTATAATATTATCTATAGTGTGTCCAAGAATACCGGATTGCATGGTGACGGCCTTTACTTCTACACGTGTAAGAGGATACTTAGCTGTGGTATTTGTAAGCGCTCTTGCATGAGCCAATAATACACCAGGGCTAATTTTTGCTCTACGTACTAGTAGACTGGCTTTCGAAATATGAAGACGATGTGAATCGGATTCTCCCAAGAGACAGAAAGAATCTCTTGAGCGTACAAGACGAACTCTGACCTCGATACCGTTTAACAGATATTTCTCTTAATTGAAAACATCACAGTGTAAATGTCCGAGTAAATCTACTTCTTTTGCACCTTTAACAAATGCATAGCGGTTTTTGTAACCTATATTGGTATCGTCAAGAGTGTCAAGTTTACGCGGTGTATCATCGTACCATAGGGCTGTAGTAAGATGAGAGCTTTTTGTTTCTTTGTTGTAATTAAGTAATGTTCCAATGTATGCTCTGTATGCGTAAGCATTATTTGGTAACGATACTAGTTTCTGATTAAAGTATATATCCACTTGATTAAACATGGAATGAAGAAAATTGTTTACGGTACTCGGAGTGGTATCAGCTGCACCTGCTGCAGGAGTTGCCATAATGAACCCATTGTGCCTGTTCAATAGTTGTTTGTGTAGGCGGCAATGTGAACAATTCCAATTCTGATTTCATACACTCACATGAGTGTGTATGTAAGAACGCCATTGGAACTTTATTTTATAATTCTTTTAATTGAAAATGTCAGATATACTCCTTAATTTCTTTTTGTTATTTTTACTCTTTGTGCTTCGTTTTGTTTTTCGAACAATTTTCTTCTTCTTTTTCGAAATGGTTCTAGATTTACTATTTATTTTTCGTGCGCTGACAGGTCGCTTGTGTTTCGCCATACGGTTGACAAACAACTGAGCCAAATGCTTGCGCTTAACTGCATTATACCCCGAACCCTCCATTAATTTATCAAGTTTAGCTTCTGCCTTTCTTTTTAAATTTTTTCCAGCCTCTTTTGCACGTGTTTGGAAGGCTTCTGATAGAGAAGCGTTACGTTCAGTGACATCACCCGCCATATTTACACTGGCACGAAGTGCTTCTTTTCCAACAGCTTTAACACCTCTTGATAACAGTGGTAAAACACGTCGAAAAAGTCCTCCCAGAAAACTTCCAATACCGTGGCTTCTTTGATATGGTGACCCAATATACACATGCTCTATTTGTGAGCATCGGCCGACACCACCATCGACTTGATAATTAAAGTGATCGTCCTAATATGTCATTCTTGGTTTTTTGATGTTTCTATTTCAATTTTAATCGAGGCACTTGAAATGTAACGTCACTGTCAGCGTTCCACACTCAAATGGTATTGGATTACCCAAATGATCTCTTATATCTATCTCTATAGTCTGAAAATTTGTATGCAAGAGAGGTATATATTTCGCTGGAAAAAAACTACATGTTTTTACCGAACCGTAGAAATAAGTCCCTGTTTGCATTGGAGCGATTTGTAAAAGAGGTGTTTGGACGTCACCCCTAATATATGGCTCACATATATCAGTGTAAACGAAAATAATATTTGGTAGATCAGCACTGAGAGAAGCTGGTGTTTTACCTGTTATCTGAAAATCTTTTTTCGCTTTTATCGTCTCTTTGTTTGGAATACCAAGTATTCGACTAATGTTAATAGGTATTTCATAGTAATGTTCAATATCACTACAATCTTTCCAGATGCGTGAAACTCTTACACAACCACCTGGTAATAGAATAAATTCTAAGTGATTTCTCATTACATTGGTATTATTTATGTGAGACAATAATTCGTTTATACTGGTATAAACACCTGAAAAAATCGAATCTGTTTCGGAATGCAAATTTTCACCTCCACGAAGTATTTTATTTGTCTTTGGCTTCACTGATACAGTGTTTTCAGATTCTCGTGAAGAAACATGTAAAAGTGTTTGCGGTATTTGAATTTCGGTCAGAGCTACGACCCATCTTCCGATTAAATCAATAGGTTGTGGTAACTGCGTAACAAAATGAGTTGTTGTGTTATCAAGAAAATAACTCATACTACTATTACTAGGAAGTATCGTGTAAAAATGATCCCGCATAATGTGTAAATAATTCTTCAACTCAATTTTTCAGTTCAGAAGCCAGTATCCAAGAATTAAAATTTTCTGGGTAGCCTACCCAACTGACGTAAAATTCTTATTTTCTACCTCGTCCACGTGTACTGATTATTTCGCCTACATTAAAAGTATCTGTCGCCAGGTTTTTTCGTACACGGCTTAATTCTTCCGGGTAAAAAATTCCATCTATTTCTTCACGATTTAAGTCACATAGAATGTAAATTGGTGGCTGTTTTCTTTGATCAATTCGGATTATCTCAAATATTTCTTCCGTCCAACCACTTGTATATCCCTTTTGGAAGACGCCTTTCGCTCGACTGATGCGTACGTAATCTCCGACCTCATATTTAGGCTTTCGAGAGATTGCCTTGAAACGGCTAGCAATATTTTCGCGCGCTTGTTGAGCATTTTCAATTGTAACACTCGACCGAGACATTTTTATACTAGAATGTCGCGCTCGGTTGTAGCTAGATACCAATTTTTGTCAAACATCAATGTATCGTTTTGTTTGCATATGAGTGAAATATCGCCACATACGTTCTTTCAAAGTACGATTAAATCGTTCAACGATAGCAGCCTTGACGTTTGGATTACGCACAATGCGAAATTTGATGTCATGTTTTTCCATACATTTTTGGAAATGAACTCCAATAAATTCTTTTCCTTTATCTGTTTGTAAAGAGACAGGTGTTCGATCGTTGCTTCTAGAGAGAATTTTTTGAAATACAGAAACAACTTCTGCACTTGATTTATCTTTCAGGGGTTCGACCCATGCAAATTTACTTAAAATATCAATCACAACTAATAAGTAAGTGTAATTGTCATTGTATGACTTGAGAGATCGCAGATCGACAAGATCAGCCTCCCAGACATCGTCAATGTTGAATACCGTGTGATGACGGCTTGGATATTTTTGCTTTATCGGTCTGTGTTTGGTATAGGAGTCTTGTCCCTCGAGCCAATGAAGAACTTTTTTTCGAGAATGTGTCAGTTTTGAAGTTTGAACAAGTTTTTCAGCTCTAGAATACGATGCTGCATGGGTCGGATCATAGTAAAAACAAGCTAATGTCTTCATGTCAAAGAAAATCGTTTCCACAAAGTGGAGTCACCAGGAGAGGAGGAGGCATTTTGATATTTACTTTTATTCTCAGATGAGGATGAGGAAGAACTTTTTCTTCCTACCTGTGGTGATTCTTCCAAATGCTCTTCTTCATTAACTGTGCTAGATTCTTCTCCTGTATTTCCGTAATCGCTGCTACTACTCGATAAACAAACTACAGGCACTTGTGAATGTCTGCGCACAGGGGTGTTGTTTTGGCGTCCCTCCACCCATAAATCTGGATTTGGTACAAATTCACGCGGAGTATTCACCTTGTGAAGAAAGCGTGCAAAGTAACGTCGACCTGTTGCAGGAGTCTGCTTTCTACGACGCATAGCATCATTTACAAGGTCAATAATATTGGCTTCGGGAATACGATGATCGTCAATAGAAATGAGTCCTCGTTGGTCCCAATTAACCCGATTGGTTGGTAGAGCTGTCAAATGTCGTAGTAAAAGATTGGCTGTACGTTGGTAGCGTATAGGTACACTGTCCGTAATGATTGGAATGAGGATATTACGTCTTCTTTTACTCTCCTCCTCGGCCTGTTTCTTTACTGTATCTTCTACTTCATTTTGAGGTTCACAAATGACCTCGTTAAAAGTACGTAAGTAGCGTTGTAATACTTGCTCATATAATTTCCATTTTTCGCGATCATCCTGTGGTGTGGACGAGTTCAAAATGTGATTCATCTCTGCATCAAGTCTACTCAATGTTGATCCTGGTGTTTGAACACTCGGAAGTGGGGTTTTTAATTGTTCTATATTTTCGTGTGGCACCAGCACCATTTTTTGAGCATGCTCCATTGTTGTTAATGTTTCAAATAACTCGTTCAATGAGACAAGAAAGCACAGTACTCAGTACTGGTGCAAGTAAAAGTGTTAAAAATCCACCTTGTTGGACTATTATGCTCTATTTATTTTTCCAAGTTCCTGAAGGACTACCGATTTTTCTGATAATATTTGCGTATTTTTTTAGACGTGTTTTTTGTTGAGAATTAAGTGGTACGTTTCCATTTAAAGTATTGAAAGCGCATTCACAAATACATTGAACGAGTTTTCTATCGGCAGCACAAAGAAGAGTCTTACGCTGCTGATCATTGAGATGACAGAGAGCATGTAATACAACGGCTTGTTTCCTGCCAACGGAACCTCGTGCTTTCAGCGTCATCACAAACGAAAGACTGGTACTTGATCACCTCTTTTTGTTTCTTTTATAGGTACATAGACAAAAGGGTGAGGATCACTTGGAAAAATACACGTTCGGAAGCGACAATTTTCGGGTGTTGATTGCTTGAGGTCAAGTAATACGTAGCCATGAGGTCGAGAGGTGGCGTCATGATAAACTTCTTGTAAAAATCGTGGATTTTCAGGGCAGAATTGACGTGCTAAATGCTGTATTTGTGCACGATCTCGTGGATTTTTAAAAATCACAATGTAATTAGCATTTAAAGATATATATCGTTGACCATGACCTTGATGGAATAGATTTTGTGTGATATAAATAACACTTATGTTCTTATGATGACTACCTTTTGTGAAAAGATCAACTACGGCTTTATTGGAGGACTCACGCATCAGATCATCAATTATAATAAGCTTTGGTTGAGTATCGTTTACATAATCGGCTGATTGTGGGAAACCTTCATGAAATTCTACCATTTTACCGTACTCGGTATAACCTGGCTGCCACTCAGAGTAATAGAAGAGAATCCTACCAAATTGAATGTCACTCATGGCCGACATAAAACGAAAAAATTGATGAGTGAAAACTGTTTTTCCACAGCCAGTAGGTCCTGCTACTATAGCTGTCCACGGATGTTTCCATCGTGTATCCATTTTACGGAATGTACACGCTATCACCAAACACTATTCTAAAAAGATATACTACTCGACGCCCCGCCCGCCCCGCCGGCCTCCCGCGCCACCGCCGCGGCGCTCTACGATAAGCTAATTTGTCGCGCGTTTCCCGGGCGCGCGAAAAATAGCTAATTTATCGCGCGTTTCCCGGGCGCGCGAGAAATAGCTAATTTATCGCGCGTTGCCGGAGGGGCGCGCGACGTTTAGCTAATTCGTCGCGCCCCCCGCGCCGCGTAAAAATGAGCTGGGTCTGATCTCATTACGCCATGATTACGCTGAAAGCAGCATAAGCGATAGTGTTGCCGCTAGCTGTTGTCCATAGGTAAATCCCCGCCTATATATGTACCGCAGTTGGAGTGAGTCTGTCTGATTAGCTGGACCCCGACACGCCTCATTAATTATGGCTGCCTCGTGTGACGTAGTCCTCACATCAACCAGCATGTGCTGCTCTCTGGTTTTAAAATGTGAGATTATCTGACTTTTAATGTAGTCTGCAATAAAGAAATCTTATAAATATTTTTTGGGTCTCAAAGGGGAATAGTATTTAAAAAAAATACAGTTTATATTTACAGTTTTGATTTATTTTTCTCTTTATTTATGTAGAAAAAAAGGTATAAAAGTTATACTATAATCGAATGGTGGCAATACAGAACTAGATAACCAACATTTTTTTCAAAAAATGTGTTTATTGCATGAACAATTTTTAAAATCAAATACGAGTTGTGATGAAAAAGATTTGTTCGAATCTATCTATATATCTTTTAATGTCCCTCTTACCGAATAATCGTCTATCATAGCGTGATACCGTCGCTCTAAATCTTAATTTTCTCACAACAGAATAATTTGTTATTCTTATTCAGTTTCCTCATATCTCGGGAGTAAGTTTTTACTTTTTTCGACAAATTAAAAATTCGATTTCCAACACTTTTTTTCCTTCTCCTTCTTCTTCTAAAAAGATTTGTTACTTTATTTTTTGTACATACAAATACAGATTATAATACACATTTTTTTTCCTTCTATTTTATAAAGAGTTTTTATATCCATATGGTAACGTACCAAATTCTCCATGGCGTCGTCTTTTGTGGGCTGTCGGTTTACACATTTTTTTTCTCGTTTTGAAATGACTTGGTGAAAGGGTGTACGTTTTATCACATCGTACTCGAGTGTTATCGGTACATGCCTTTCACCAACAGCAAACGATCGAATAGCTGAAAAATTTACTTTTGATGAAGTTTCATAATTCAAAGTTATACCTTTAGCTTTACAAAATTCTAGTTCGTTTCGATCAGCTTTGCACACCACGTAGGCATAAAATGCTGGACCTCCTGAAGCAAAGGCCCTATATAACTTCCCTCGCCATAACCTGATAACTCATCTGTCATATCACCAAGAAAGCATCCTAACTCTGGTTCGTATTCACCAGGAGCACCCGTCGAAACGTATATACATGAGTCGATGTCGTAGTATAAAACGCGTCTATCAAGTTTCTCTAGATATGAATACAATTTCAGTCGTGCTTGTGCCGTTGTAAACGCTGCTATTATTACATTGGTCAAAGCTAGTGGTGTTAGGGCATCGTCATTTCTTCTCCAAGAGACATACAATATTCCATGGTTCACGGGAAGTATTCCAGTTACTTCAATACTTGGATTTGTTAATAGTTCAATGAGTCTACCTCGTGAATTAACAATTTCTGTTTGTGGCAAATTCTCACGTTGCCCAAATTTACCGCAAAAAGAATTGAGGCATAATTTAGCTACGGAACGCAAACCAGGGTTTGAACAAATTTTTTCTCTATCAAGGGTAACCCCTTCAATTCTATTGTATTCAATTAGGTAGTTTGTTTTTGCTTCGTCGGTAATAGAATCGTCAGGCCAGTCGCTTGCTTCTTGTTTAAATTTTAAAAACGTATTTACATATTCGGCAAAGTGACCTCCTATTTTACTTCACTATCATACTGTGTTATTTCAAATTGCCATATTTCGTAAATACTAATCAATTGGTACCCTAACTCAACCCCCTTTCTTATTTCGTCAGCTACCCACGTTCCAGTGATTTGACGATCGATAGGATTGTCGTGAGGACAATCGTCTTGACGCATCTCCTCGCAACACATTCGACAGAGCGAAAACAAAAGATGATTATGCATCTTGAGAGGTAACACAGGATGATATAAATTTCGCGGAGGCAAAATCGTGCATTTTATAAGACCTTCAACGCTATCAATACATGTCTTAGAGGGGCCTGTAAGTTCACAACATTCATCACCAATATAAACTTTTGGATGTCCAAGCGGGAACTTGCCATATTTCGATATGGATGGATAAAGTGAACAGATATCAATATAATGAATTTTTTCTTGATTCCTAACTTCATAAAAAGTTACTGTATTTCCTGTGCGACCTCCGTAAAAAGCGTCACGTGGTTCTAGAGGAGCATATAACAAGAGTGGGTGGCTTACGAGAAAATCTTTCATTTCTCTGTTAGATTTTTTTGAACGATCAAATTCGCACTCCCACATCTCTTCGAGGGAATAACCAGCTAAGCGAATACGATTAGAAATGTTTATGGTTTTTTCGAAATGATGATCCATAGTTTCTGCGCCTTTGATAAAACTTTTATCACGATTTGATGTGAAACAACGTGGACACCCATGCTAAAAACAACAGTGGAACTGTAAAAAGTATTGCATATTTTCTGATTCAAAATAACCATCAACAGTTAAATTTTCAGAAAGACGAAATTCTCGATCACGTGCTGCATGCATGATTGGACGATTGAGAGTGCGCTCTTTCCAAACAACCCATTCTAGCGCTTTGTGAGACTGTTGATTTGTGTATCGATAACCACCTATCGGAATGATACCAATTTTTTCTGGTTGTAAAAAATTTCGTCTGTAAACTTTAGAACAGGCTGACGCAATTGTGCAAGCCTCTTCAAACGGGCAAACATTTCCTGTCTCAAGAAATATATTTCGAAGTGCCAAGCATGCTTTCCTCAAAATATTTACGTCGGATTTACAGTAAGAAACAAGTTCCTTTTGAAAATCAAATTGATAACCTGAAGCTTTTGTTTCTCCGTACCATTTTAAAAATGTATCTCTTTCCAATGTTCTCATTGTGCCCGGTGAATAAAATTCTATTGGCGGAAGATCACCAATGTATTCTGCATTTTCCGGTAAATTAAAAAAATGTGGAAAAGTCCCTTTAACTAATGAATTTGGTAAACCGAATGCTTTTGGTAATGCACTTAGAGGCATCTGAAAATAGTTCAAACTGTCTAAAAATGTTGTTTTTCCGACATGCATTGAAATTCTTTTTGTACCGTTTAAAATAAGTTTAGGTGGTTCTACTCCTTTTTCTTCAATTAAATAGCGTAAAATGAATTGCGCATCAAAACTTTTTACATTATGTGCTATACATAAAACGCGACTAAAAAAAGTTAATTCACGAGTTGCCAATTCTACGAGTTGTTTTACAGGGTCGTCTTGAAAAATAAATTCACGTACGTCACACCACTGACACAGACTTTCTACATTATCTTCTGCAAAGCACATTGAACAAACTTGATGTACAACACAAAGATTTGGTTCATGTATGTGAATCGAATTATCACCCTCGAGTGTTTTATTTTGACGTGTCTCAAAGTCATGAAAAATAAAAATTGATTTCATGTCGTTCTTTCGAGGTTTAATTGGACTCATGTAACACAAGTGATTGTAAGGCTTTTTAGTTTTACAAATCTTACAATAACTCATGCCACACTCATGATTATTGCTTTTCTTTCCAATCGTGATAATTTTACAACACTGCGAGCAAGATTTTATCTTTAAACATGTAGTTAATCCCTTCTCTATATTTCGGTTTGGTTGAATATGCTGTGCAAAACAAAATTCACCATAAAAGTAGCGTGGGCAATAGGCACAATAGATCCGATCAATTGTAGTATCACAAGGTGGTTGAAATTTACACTGTGGACATAGATTTGAACATCTGTGGTTGGTTGCTCTATTGTAACCTATATTACATGCAAAACAATAAATCTTGCTACCGATAGCCTTGGTTATGTTTAAAATTGGTTGATAATGACAACGCCTCTCATAATACATTATATGAATTGTGTGCTCTAGAACCACATTTGCATTTTTAAAATAACATGTACCATCGAAAAGAGGTTGTCGACCTCTACCAAATTCAGAAAACTCGTATACGACAATCGCGAAACCTTTTGATACAAGATATGCCTGAAATTTCTTTATTTCTGGAACACCGCAACCTGTGACAGGTATAATAACGTCAGCCTCTTTAGCAATCATTTCAGCAAATTCTCGTTGTTTCTTACTGCATTGTTGCCGGATTTTTTGCCATGTATCGTGTACTGTACCTGATCTAATTTCACCACGCACGGCATACACACATGCAGTTGCAATAGAGCGCGGTAAACATAAATTATCATTATTTGATATTGTTAAAATTGATTTTTTTCTGACATACTCGTGCGATAATTTCACTTGTCCTTGACCTACTGGTGCTTCTGATATAATAGATGTCACAACAAAGTTATCAGTTAACCGAAACTCGGCATTACTTTGAATTACACTGTAAAGAATCTCCCACATATCTTCTACATTGAAACTGCTTGCGAGTCGAAACGAAAGCCAGGCTGCGCCTCGAGAAAAATATTCGCTGTGTAATGTTACACCGATGTAATCGTTAGGTGAACAAGACTCGATTGAATAATTATGTAAATCACGCATAGCACACTCTAACCATTCAATTTCGTTAGTTTCAGTTGGAGGTTGTCGCACACATACACACATTTGTCGGCTTTCTATCCGAAAACGTTTGGCTTCTTTGCGTGTTTCGCTTAAAATTAGAAACCTGCATCCAGGTGGTTGAATCACCTCTTCATCGTCGCTTTCTTCTTCTTCTTCTTCTTCCTGTTCCGCATTCAACACACCATCGTGTTCTTCTTCTTCCGTATTGATAACAGAACCTTCTTCATTTCTGCTGATACGACCGTCTCCTCCCCCTCCACCGATCTGGTTACATGTGTCATTCCGTGGAGTAGCCGTAGAATTTACTGAAAGTCGAATATCAAAATTAATAATCATTCTTTTCTAATGAAACCGTATATTTTTTCTCGAAAAACTTATTCTCGTTTTTTAAAAAATGTACCTTTTTTAAATAAAAGATGAAGCGTGAGAAGGTTTTACCTGAGAAAACATGAAAAAAGAAAATTGGAAAAAATTAATGATACCTATTCATATCCTATGTATGAGTTTGGATTTGCATGTCCTTGGTATCGGTTTGGGTTTTCGATTACTCAAATGCATGTACACAATTTCGAAATCATCGTCTACAATAGAAGTTTGTGTACTTGTACTTGGTTGGAAAACGGTATTAAAATCGATAAAACTGGTCATTTGTCGTAACGTAAGATCCGAAATATCATCTAGTATGCAACAAACAAATACAACAGAAAAACTATTACAAATATTTCACGGAATGACAGATTTTGTCTAAACAAACATTTATGCAATTATAATTTTTTAAACTTACCAATAAAATCACTGAGAATATCTGATATATTCGGGTCTTGTTCCTCGGTTATAGTATCCACAATGTCATTTAGAACAGCTGAACTATCTGGGTCTGTTTCTATAACTTCGTTCTGTTTTTCACCTACGTTTCTTCTTTCTTTCTTCTCTTGTTTTTCTTCCTTATCTTCGCTTTGTTTTTCTGTAGATGCATCTTCTATCGATAAATCATCTTCTGTAGAGGAGTCATCTGATGATGATTCTGTAGAGGAGTCATCTGCTGATGATTCTGTAGAGGAATCATCTGATGATGATTCTAACGATGTGTTGTCAGAAAAAATACTCTCAACTTCCATTTCTTCTTCTTCTTCTTCTTCTTCTTCTTCTTCTTCAACTGATTCATTTTTATTTCCAACAGGTTCAACTACTGCAATAGATTGAACTTTGTTGTCATTTATAACAGGCTGAACAATTATTTTCTCTGTTTCATCATCTTGTATTTCCTCTTCTTGTTCAGTGTCAGTAATGTCACTATAAAAATCTTCAATGTGCGGAATAGTACCATCTTGTTCTATTGCTGGAATAGATTGAACCACACTTACGCTATTACTGTCAGCAACACTTTTTAATGGAAGCATAATAAGATGTGGAGATGGTAGCAATACATCTGACACAATTCGAGGTAAAACGGAATTACACTTTTTTTGAAACTGGTCGTTTAGATTCTTATTTCCGAAGGATGGTCCAGGAACCGGCTGGTCCTCCTGAATAACAGAACTAGAAATTGGTGTTGAATTAACAATCTGTCTTCCTCTTGCGTATTTTTTCACAGTCGGCCGTCCTTGTTGTAGTTCTTCCTGTCTGTTTATCTTTTTTTGTTCTCGCAGTCATGCGCGATCATGAAGCTCGGTTTCCAGTTCTTCAGATAACTCGAGAGCTTTCAATAAAAGTTCGACAATTCCTTTGTCATCAGAAAATATCAACAACTGTCTTCGACGATTGATATATGTCGACATTAATTGGTTTGCTGCCGAAACTTCAGTTAGTCCCCGAACTTTTAAAGCTTGTACTGCCAGCATCATTAGAGGCAATTTATTTTCAAAAACATTATTTTGATGGGCCAAACCGAGAATTCGAGCTGTTGATCTACTTATTAAGTAGATCAACTCCTTTCTCAGTTCTTTTTTCACTTTCACCGATAAACTTTTCATCCACTCCTTAGTGCACCTTCTTTTCACAATTCTATCGCGAATTCGAACAAGTTTCGCTAAACCTATTATACAGCATATATATGCGGACCGGTCACATACGATTATCTCGCGTGAAGTCTTTAAGATGTCTGATCATAAACTGTCACATAACAAGCATCCCTTCTTCGAGTAGACACTAACATTAGTTTATAATATAGTACATATATATTGATTTGAGTCTATGTGTTTTTAAAAGGCTGCGTGGTCTTTTTCTTGGATGTGATTCTCTTCGTAAAAGAGGAAACGTCTTCAGAAATGTAATACTTTTACGTCTACCTATTCACTTTTGTTTTTAGTGACTCTTTCGTTCTTCACAAAAGAATACCAAGCATAATCCTAATATTTAGAATATGTCATAAAATGGTCTAGAAATTGTCAGCTGTGTCGGTATCATTATAACATAACAAAAAACGTGCATCGACAGGAAATATGAGTCTGAGAAGTCAAACCCCTTAACATACCATCTTATATATGAAATTTTCAAACAATTGTTTATTGAAACATAATCTCTCTTATTATATTGTAGGAGTGGAAGATCTTACATTTTTTGTATTTCTCATTGGTGATTAATATTTTTGGAAGGGGTATAATATTTCTCCCTCTTCCTAATTATAAATCTCCTACCCTGGAAAAAATCAACTTCTGATTGGTTAAGCGGTTTCTCTCTTATAGTTCAAGTTTGTATCTGATTTAATCATGGAATCATTCGCTCAAATTCAGTGCAGTTAAAATCTTTGATGGAATTACACTCTTCAGTGCCAAAGAAAGATCGCTCTTAACTTTTTGTGCAAAATACCATCTCTTAACGCAATGACTGTCGTATATTCTAGTATCTACGGATTGAATCCATCTTTTTCGAAATTGGCGATACTTGGATTAGAGCCGCAACCCCTTACAGAGAATGAAAACGGAATTTGTGAGCCGAATATGAAGAACTTTTTGCGACCTATTATAAAAATTAACAATAAGGTCTTCTAAGGACATGTTTTTGATGTTCAAACTTGGGAAAGTTTTAAAGAAAAATTCTTAAACATCGAAAAATATTTTTGGAACTTCTCACTACCTGGATCAGTGGAGAGCATTATTTTTGGATCTTACATTTTGCAATTTACCATGTCTCATGGTGCAAAAGCTATTTGCATTGACAGTCAAAGTGATTGGAAACCAAATCAAAAAGAAGAAGAAGAAGCTGGTTCCTCTTCTAAATGTAAGAAGATTTATAAGCCTGTTATTGCAATGCATATGTCTACTTTTATTCAATTACAATCACTTCGTCACTGTATTGATGAACGTTTTCGACAGTTAGAAATCATTTTACCAGCTGCCAATGCTACCGTACAATCAGTCCTGAATATTTTGACAAATAAATTTTTGCAACAATGGAATCCTCGGGATATGACTGGAAAAAGTCTTTTGCGAACCATAAGGGACACGGACTTCGATGAAATCCTGGATAGTGTGAAAATAGATCTAAACCGTGAAAATTACAAGGACTTCGCGGAAATACACAGCAAACTTTTTGTGCACGAACTCCTTACTCTTAGCTCACCTTCGATTTTAACGATTATTCGTCATGAATGGTATTCACAATCTAAAAAAAAAGATACACCAATAGTTGAGTAAGTTTTTTCGAATTTCAATTAATGAAAAAATATTTATATTCTTTGTGAGTAAAAGATAAATTTTCTGACATACAGCCATCTCAAATGTAATGTTCTCTCTATTATGTGTGTGTGTGCAATCACAGTCGGCAAAATGTACTTGTGGTATGGATAAAATGGAATTGTTCTATATAATGGTGATCATACAAATTATTTGAAACTTTTTCACGTATGTCTACGATAAATTAATAATTTTGAGCTTTGTCAACAATCTCTTGATTTTCAATTGAATAATAAAATATCGCATTATTGTACAAATGTTGTACTTCCTTCTTAACCCTTTCTACCTCATTTTAGTATATAATTTTATACAAAATTGATATGAGTAATTTTTTATCTCCGACTATTTAAAAGAAAATATATATAAAAAATGATAAAAAAGTGATTTTTTCTCCATTAGCAAAATATAGTTATATATGTATTATTATCATGCACGAGCTTATAAGTGATAATTTTACTACGAGGTGTCAGTATCACATTCCGTTCCTGCGTTTCATTCAATGGTTGGCGAGTCCAGCGGCTTCTTCCATGTTACAACTCGCTCTTGTATTGTAAGATCCAAAATAATAAGTGACTCATCATTACGTCATCTCATTACTGTATAAGGTAATCAATGTCATTATCCAGGTCAAGGGCACATAAATATGATTATATAATTATGGAGAGATCAGCTGCAAGCCCCCCTCTTTCCTC
Organism: Andricus quercusramuli; assembly: GCA_932178445.1. NCBI lineage: Eukaryota > Metazoa > Arthropoda > Insecta > Hymenoptera > Cynipidae > Andricus > Andricus quercusramuli. The sequence continues at coordinate 32,632 of CAKNXH010063371.1, forward strand.
ACCCCTCTGAAGCGAGCCAGTATTCCACCACCACTCTGTCATTCATGTGACGACGTCATCACAAAGTTCGTTACCATGTAATCTGGATGAGTAGCGGTCATTATTCTACAGATTTAAGCTTTGCATTATAGAGAGACCAGCTGACACCACCCCTCCTCTTCACCCTCTGACGAGAACGTCTACTCTATCCCCACTCTATCATTCAGATGATGTCGTCATCCTAAAGGTCATTACAATGCATACGACCTTGAGATTCGATGACTTCATAATGACGTCATCGTCTGAATGACAGAGTGGGGATAGA
>CAKNXH010063371.1:33035-49672 GCA_932178445.1 Andricus quercusramuli
ATATATATGTGTAATATATTTATTTGTATTTTCCATTTTTGAATAATAGGGTATCTAATCCTAGTTTTTTATAAAATTTATTAAATTTTGTTATACAATTTTTTGTGCATTATACTTAATTATTAATTTATTTATATTTCCTCAAATAATTAAAATTCATTTATGTAAAGAATTTTATTCGAATAATTACTTATCATTAATAAAATTATTTTCGTATGAAAAGTTTAACCGCTATTGCTGGCACTTTTTTTAATTTACAATTAAAAATCTTAAAAATTGAAAATTTATTTTATAATTATTAAATTTAATTATCAATAAAAATATATTATTAATTTAATATGTATTTAAATTATAATTTAAATAATTTTTTTAAATTTAAAAATTAATTTAAAGTATGAATTGAATTTTTATCAATTTAAAAAAAAACTATTTGATTCGTCCAAGATGTTTTGAAAATGACAATTTTGTTATACATTTGAAATAACAACAAAATAATTCAACAAAGGATAGCAAGTCAGCTGGCACTGAGAAAAATGGATCATACGAACTGCATTGTAGAATTAAAGAGTAATACACCGTATAGAAAAGTATATTAGCGCGTATTAAATTTGTCGCCCGCCAGCATGCTGACAAATTTAAATCATAAAAAACTTTTCCCCCTCGCGACATTCTAAATAATGCTAGAAAATAGGTCTGAATATAAAATTGATAAAAGTCTGCTGTAAATTTGGATAATTTTAATGTTTTCTATCAATAAACAGGTTGGCAGAGATTCTGACGAAGTGAGGCAGAATCAGTATTTTTGCGATCTCAAGGATATCCGCCAATCACCAATTTTCATGACACCTAGATTTTTCTTTTTCAATAATTGGTTCTCCGAAGCAAAGAGAAGGGCAAAGAGAAGAATATTTTTATTTTTGAGAACACTTTCTTGGAATAGTTCTAGATGATTTTAACCTCTTCAAGAATATTCTCCTGGACATTCAATTCCTGCTTGCCGACGTAGAAACGAACTTGAACGTTGCTTAACGAAGAACAAGTTCAACTCATCAAACATGTCATATGATTAGGCGCGGTTACCGGAACGGTGACGCGCAAAATGCGTCCCAGCGTGCACCATGAAAAGTGCTCATCGTGGACTACACGCATAACTCAGCAACCCAGATACCCACTGGACTCAGGAGTATTTTTTACGCTTTGTTCAACATCACCGATACCCACTGGACCTTTTGGGTGATTGTTCAGTCACCAGGGAGCCCTAAGGAGTGTTTTACCGCTTTGCCTTGTATTTTGGTTTTGTTGTGTGCTCATTCTTATCCACAGGGGAAACCTGCAGCTCGGTGGATCCATGGAAGCCGACGATTTGGAAAAACCAAGGAAGTGCAGTCCTAATCCACGCAAGCGTCTGGTGATCAAACGCAGAACCGCGAAGGAACGGGAAGCAACTTCGCCTGTAAGATACGTGGACCTAAGAGTAATGGAAGAACCGACAAAGGAGTACAGTGCACTAGAGCCCTTCCCCCTCTTGCGAGTCAAGGGAATTACTTTTCAGGGAGTCTCAGCGTCGCCGGACTTAACCTCAATAATCGCTCGTGGCCGTGTAACCTAGCATCAAGCTGCAGCTACTTCCCGAAAACAGAGTGCAGCCACCCCTCTCCCCCGTAAAACCCCATTTTCACGTGCTTTATGCCCGTCGGGTGCTCGTGTTGTGCCAGGGGACAAGCATCAAGACCCAGAGACACAATTTTAACGGCGACTGCGCATGACTCCGGCGAGCCCTCCACACCCGGAACCTCTATTCCGGTCTGTGATCGTGCGGCCTGAAAAGAAGGACAGCACCACCACTCACCCGAAGCCTAAGAAGAAGAAGAATACGACGAGGAAGTGAGACCCGCAGTTGCAGGCGTTTCACATTCGGCAGGCAACACGTAGGCGCAAAGGCCACAACGGCCGTTTTCAGGGCAACCTAACAAACATAGAAACCAAATCGTTCCTTATTGGGATCACCAACTCATTTAACGATGAATATTTCTGAGTTCAGCAAACTACTTGGACCTTTCTTGATTACCTTAACTTTCGATTCATCCTAAAGAACCTTTCAAAATTGTACTTCCCAAAACCACTATTCAATTTACGGAACAAATTAATTTCGGGCTCGCTACAAATTGTAACATCTCAGATTTTAAAATATCCAGGCGTCTGTGTAGTCTCAGATGGTACGTCACATCGCGGCGCGTGTCATGTGCATCCATTCGCATTAAAATAAGTAATAATCAAGTTATAAAATGATAATTAGTGCTAAATCACACGTGATTTGGATTTAGAAAATGGGTAAGTTTATATTTCTTTTCATTACACGGAAAAAATTAGTTGTTGAAATTTTGAATGACTGAGTCAACCACTCTAGGATAGGGTTAAACGTATGTCATAAATTGAAAGAATCGTCTTACAAACCTTGATTGATGAATGTTTAAAAAGTAGAAAGAGTTGTCGGAAGTAAAACATAATTTCAATGAAAATGTGAAGACCAGAGGAATAGAGTTCTTGAAACACTGATACACTAATGCTTCGAAGCCAGTGAATGAAACTTCCGATGACTCCTAACGAGTTTTTAGAAAACAGTAGAGCCAAGTTAAAAAATTATATATTCCGCGGTTATATTTACTATATTGTTAGTCACATAGACCCACGCTTAAGTTATATTTATTTTTACAGATACACACGAACCTATGCAAAATGGAAGGAAATTTTGCGGCGGGATTCGAACTACCTAACACCTATCGAACGCAACTTATCCCTAACCACTAGACACCACGGCTAACTCAACACATTGAATATTTTGCACAAATGTCAGTGAAAAGTCGAATTTAAATCCGCGCTCATTTGTTCATTGCCGGTGACCGCGACTTCACCTGAGCATCCAATGTGACTGTACATTGTGAATATATAGATATGTAGAAGACAGTCAACGAATTCTTCGACAACTTATAAATCAGTTATTCGTTTCTGTGCTAGAGTTATTGTATTCCAAATCGTTTGGAATCTGGAGGACTTTTTATGAACAATTGAATGTTTGTCTTGAACTTTGTCAAAATCTGCTGAATAAAAATTCGAAAACTGATGTTCCTAGATTGTCTTCCAATAATTTGATGACTTTTTTCACTTTTTCGATGAAGTCTGCGGTTTTTTAATCGAAATTATACGAGATTCTAAAAAAAAAGTGGCCTATCCTAGAATGGTTGACTAGTCAAGTGAAGTTTCGACAACTTATTTTTTCCGTGTACACATCACTGCCACTTGTATGGGTACAGAAACTTAGCCTGCTATACTTTCGTTTTTGTAGAGTCTTATGATAGCCACTTTCATGCTTATTGTCTGTTTGAAAAATTGAAATTTGTTTCCAGTTCTACTTCTGAGCTCGTCTATCAAAATTTTGTATAGGTTTATAAATACGTTTGCAAAAATTATTCTATATATTTGAGGTTATCTAATGGACCCGGATTCTAATATGGATATTAGATTTTAAAATGTTTGATTATGGATTTTATTATCTCAGATTATAAAGTTTAATAATCTAAGATATTATCCTGTAATATCAATTTTTTAATATCTACAGATTATAGTTCTAATAATCTGGATCGCTGTCCCATAGTTAATAGTCCAAGATTATATCCGGTAACATATTTTTTATTACCGGGTATAATCCATTTTTCTCAGTGGGGCCGTCCGATGTAGCGCAGCCTTAAGGAGCTGATAGGCGGTATAAAACAACATATTCTTGAAGGCAGGAACCTGAAATCAGGTTGAGAGTTCTTTTTTCTAGTTTATTTCAAATTTTTGTGCGGATCGGAATGGGCACACTTCACTGTCTACGGCGCAGAGCGCGAGAGCGTGTGACTTTCATGAAGCTGGCAGGCACTTGTTGCAGCGTCTTTGACGAGGCAGGCACTCGTCAATGAATTTCTAGGGCTTTAAACTAAATTTTGAACTCCATTTGAGTCAAGAAACGTCCTTTTGAAAAAAAAAGAATATTTCTCTGAATGTTTGTAAAACGTAATTTTGAGATATCTCGAGAAGGGGATTAGCTATGATTTTAACATTGGAACGACCGAGGATCTTGAGGTACACATCAAATATCGTGGTAATAATATTAGCAACTATAAAATGGAACCACGGCGGGAGATTTGTCTCCAGAAAGGACTGAAATTCACGAAAGCGGTTCGGCCTGTGTGCAATAGTTAAGGAATAGCAATAACGAGAAGGAGCAATGGATCAAAATCACCCACCTCGGTAGTTCTAGGGTTAATGGTTTTGGCAACAATAAATAGTTATCTAAAAACTTATCAAAACAGTTTTTGTATCCATTCTAATCGAACCTGTCGATGCTTGAGGAGTTCTGTGTTCAAGTAATTTAACAGTGACTGTCCGAAAATTGAATAGCCAGGTATGATTCGCTCTGGCGCTAGATTGAATACATGTCCGAAGGTGAATAATACTACAGATATTTTGAAAGGCGGGCGAATTCACTGGCATGTAGAATTAGTAGAATCGTTTCTTGGGAGGGGGGGGGGGGCTCCGAATTATCGTTAATTGGTTGGAAATATGGGGCGTGTTGCATAAGGTATATTTGTCTGACTTGAGAATGAAAAATAAAAAATAGATAAGTAATGGATGAAAAAAAATAAAAAACTGAATATTTTGGAGAAAAACTTTTAGATTTGAAATTGGAAAACACTACCGTTCTTTGCGTTCTTTATAGTGATGCATATCGATCATTTTTGGACAAAATCGAGATTTGGTTAAAACATAGTCAGATGGAACTGGAATGTAATGGAGATCAAGAATTTGCAATGAAAAAAGTCGATCGAGACGATACGATCATCTCGACTGAGTGATCGTTCGTCTCGAAGTGATGAGTATGGTGTTCAAGGTTTCAATTTAATCTGACAAGATTTTTGAAAAATTTCAAAATAATCGATATGCATCACTAGTTCTTTACAATTATATGAATAAAAATATATTTTTGATACACTCACAGAAGAAAAATTAGAAAATATTTAAAAATTAAATAATTTTTAAAGCAAATCAAATAACATTGCTGAAAACTTCCGAATTGTGACGATATTCATGACAGAGGCGAACTTAATGAAAGAAACATGAAAAATAAATAAACAAATGAATTACAGAGCATTCATTTTCCAAAAAAAGCGTCACCACACCGGGGCCGTTTTCTCCTTCCTTCCCTTTTACAGCTTCTTGGTAAACGTCCCCGGTGTGGTTACATTTTTTGATCCGAAAAATGTTTGGTTGGTAATTTATTTACTCATTTATTTTTCAAAATTAATTATTTTGCATGGTTTTTCCATTAAATTCGCTTCTGTAATGGATATCATCGAAGTTTGGGTGTTTTAAGCTTCATAATTTACAATGTTTTTCATTTTTTTTAAATAAATAATTTATTTATTTTTTAAGTTTTTCATTTTATTTTTTATAATTTTCTAAACAACACGAAAATCGAAGTTTTTCAAATTTTGGAATTTTTTTAATTTGTTTTTTTCAAATTCAAAATTTTGTTTTTGCTTTTTAAAATGTTGTTCATTTAAATATATTTTTTGCATTGTTTATATTTTTTGTTTTATATTTTTGCAATATATTTTCTCTAGAGTTTTCGGTTTATTATTTGTTAAGATCACGCATAACAGTCATTTTGCTGACTACTGGTAAAATTTAATAAATAAATTGACTGACAGGTCCATCATGTCACGCAAATGTTAAACGTTTCGACTACAATTCGGTAGTCCTTTTCAATATACGGAAATGGTTGACAAAGTCACCCAAAAAATTATAGAGTAACAGTCGGGATAATGTATAGAAGTATGATTATAATAATTTAAAACTTTTTGATTAAATTAAAAGTGGCAGCAATTGAACATATTTGAAATTAAAAATGTGAACATGCCTGTGTCTTTAGTAAAAATAATTGTGAAATCGGATCAACTCCAAGTGAAGAATTTTCCTGGATCAAAAGTTGAACAATTTGGTTGGAAATTTTTTAAATTAGTTTTGTAAATAAACTGTACAATAATAAAGAAATCAACATTTCGGCTCACTTTGCTTGGAGGATGAACATAGTATTATAAATAAATTAATATAAAGAGCCTCATTTTGAACATTGTTCTGTGTCAACGGTAGGCGAAGTGAGGTGCCAAATATCTTCAGCGAGCAGCATACATAATTAAGTTATGCATTAAATAAAGAATTGCGATTACTTACATTGCGCGTTTGGCTGGATCAATAGTATTATTAGTTTTATTGCAAGATTTGTTATGTTATTTATTTCTTGTTATCATATATCTCTTAGATATGTAACACTTGCCACAATCTTTGCAAGTAATTTTATGAACTGTATTTGAGCATTTCTCAATAGGCGTTAAATATTTTCAGTTACTGAAACAGTTTGAAAAGTATTTAATTTGTTTGAAGAAAAGACGCTTCAAACTGTTTCAGTAACCACAAAGACTTAACTCATATTGAAAAATGCACGAATACAGTCTATAAAATTACATGCAAAGATTGTGGCAAGTCTTACATTGGGCAATCTTAGGAACATGTAATAACAATAATCAAAGTACATAAAAAATTTTGCAATAAAACTAATAGTATTGTTGCTCTAGCCAAACACGCCTTTGGAATCATCCTTTGCATAACGATTGGCGCATTCCATGTGTGCCTCTGAATATTTCAACGATAAATACATTGGTCATCCGTGAACGAGTGCAAACGAGGGTCAAGCACGTCTACGGTACGCCAAAATCGATGCTCGTTTTTTATTACCAATTCATTAGATAGCCAATAACAAGCGAACGTTGACGACCGTCGCCATCGAGGACAAACTGGTGCCGCACCGTTAATTCCCTCGCAAAATCGGCGTGGATACCTGCCGATCGCGTTGTTGCTCGGATTTATTTCGGCATTTCGGTAAACAAGCTCGTTCATCACCGCCCTAGAGCGAAATAACCGAAAAGTTACTCCATTTAAAAGGCGTAATATACCAACTGGCCAGGGGGTCACAATGCAACGAGGATGTATTCGTATAAGTGAATTTTGACGCCAGTCAGTGATGCAATGTGTTTCGAGGATGCAACAAATGCAGTAGGTATAGGCATACAGCATTTTGAAGGGGAGTTGGTATGCCGAGGGTTACACACAAAATGCTATTCATCCGCGAAGCAATATAGCCATCATAACTCTGTTAACACCCATGATCGCTTTCAATCCACATAGTTCATCATCTCATATTGGCTTCAACATAGATCGACCGCCTACTATGGCATGCAATGTATAGGCGGGAAACGCGACACGCTTCAAAATCATCATTGGTACCACGAAATCATCGGCTTCGAGTATAGCAATCATCATTAACTGGCAGTGTCCCCTTTACTCTCCTTCCCGCTTTCATTCGTAAACTCCCCAGAGAAACCTTGTTCTAGGGTGCTTGTTGGTTGGCGATGACGTGATTGCTATGTGCAAATTCATCACATCCACTATACCTCGATACCGTTTTATTTTTGTTTCGTTTTGTTATATATTTTATACAGCTTCAAAAAATCATCCACAGAATTGTCAATATTATATACAAACAGAAGCTTTTGATACGAGCAAGTGAAAAAAAAAGGTTTCATTAATTTTGAAACTTTTTGTAATTATTCACAATTAGTTATGTGCAAAATATAACAAAAAATTATTTAGTTTTATTAAACAATAGCTCATTTTGTTGTTTGAAACATTCTCTATTATACTCGAAAAATGTAAATAAAACTATTTTGTTTAGAAATTTGTTAATGAACAAATTATTTTTAAAAGGCTGTAACTAGTGCAGTTTGTAGAGAATGTTTCAATGAAAAAAATAAGCCATTGTTTATTGAGATACGACACAAATTAAGATATGTTATAAAGAGGTTTAAAAAAATATTGAATGTCAAAAAACTGTTGTTGGAAAAAAATGGTGCATGGCAGTGGGGCCACACGGCAGAAGTGAAATTTCACAAAATCATATTTTTTTAAATATAGGCTTGTATGTAAAGAATGACGAGATGGAACCATTTTCTATTTTCTGTTGTTTTTATTTCGTGGGATAAATATTTTTAATAATAACCATGGAAATCTGGAAAAATGTTGTCCCAAATTCAATTACTTTTTAAGAACTAAATCGTCGTAAGATGGACAAATATTGTTAGAACTGTTTAAAGCTCTGATATAAATACGAAATGTACCTTAGCGATGCCTAAAAATTGAAGAAAAAAGTAAAAATTGCTCATTGTTTAATAATATTCAATTGAAAATTGAGACACATCGGTAACCCCGTTTTTTTTAGTCTCGTCCACTAAAAGCATCGAGAGAACTTTAGAATTGAAACAACTTCCAGTGAGATATTTGTTTTTCGCATTTGAAGGGACAACAGTAGCTCCGCGAGCACTCAGCACCATCGGGCAGCGTGCTCGCCGTTGACAGCGTCGCATGCTTTCTTGCAAAATGCATATTTCCGCCACTTTTCAATGAATCAATCTGAAAACTTCCAAAACCTCCCTTCAATAGCAAGTAACAAATTCCCCACTGAAAGTCGTTTTAACTTTAAAGTTCCCTATATACTTCTTGCCGGCTAGTCTGAAAAACCGGGGTTACAGATCTGTCTCAATTTGCAATTAAATATTATTACACTATAGGTGACTTTTAGTTTTTTCTTCAATAGTTATAGTAATATTTTCCCAAATTACAACAATTTATTTCCTAAAAAGTAATTGAATTTGGGGGCAAAATTCTTGCAGTTTTTCATATTTATTATCAAAAATACTCATCCGATGAAGAAACAGAAAATAGAAAATCAACATGACTTTTGAGAAGATCGCATAACAAGAGAGTGCTGAGAGAGAGAGAGAGAGAGAGAGAGAGAGAAAGAGGGCATATACATGCTTAGCGTGGCTGTAGTGGGGGTATCGAAGAGAAGTCTTTTTAGAGCGATTGCGAATCGCCGCACAAAAGGGAGACTAGGATAGAGAGAGAAGGTATAGACAATGCGTAAGAGAGAGACAGAGAGATTTCTCGATCCAGACCCTGCTACATGCGGTCGTGCATTCGCGCATTTGGTCGGTTTTTTTTTTTCAATTCGCTCCCGCCTCAAAAGTAGTTTCACGTCAATAATTTTGGTTGAAATAAAATTTTTTATTTATTATCTCTCTCTGTATATATATAGTGTCCATGTATTCAAAATACATATTTATATTTTCTGATTCCCTGTGAAAAACTGAATAGAAAATGATCAATGAACAAATTTGATTAAATGCATAATTACCGAGTAATTAGCAATTAAATATTAACCAATCAAAAAAATGCGTTAGATAGCCGACAGTCCATGTGCCATCGCTAAGAGTGTGTGAGACTACAAGTTCAGAACATATAATTTCCCCTCTGTTTATTTTTGGAGGAGGTTTTGACTCTTTGGTGCAACTTCACACTTAAACGAGATACGAAAATTAAAAAGTATCTTTTCCGTAGCAACCAAATTAGAAAACATTGCTCGGCGATTAAATTAAAATGCATGCGTTGTTTGAAATCTGTAAAATCCTCCTGAATTCTTAGCATTCCACAGAATTCCTTCTAGTTCTGTAGCAATAATTTCTTTAACATTTTTGAATTACCCTGAACCCTTTTGAATAAATCGGATTTGTATTTGGAATTTCAAGACTTTTAAATACGAAGATTATAAACTGTCGGTATGGGTAAAAAAAATTGTCGGTACCGGTTTTTGAACCGTAAATTCACGGAATTCACGGAATTCATGGATTTCACGGAAGACATGGAATTTATGGAATTCATGGCCAACGGCCATACCACCCTGAAAAAAACATTTCTCGTTAGATCACTGAAGTTAAGCAGTGTTGGGCGCGGTTAGTACTTGGATGGGTGACTGTTCGGGAATACTACTAATTGCGTGCTGTTGGCGTGTCGTGGGTCTGGTGAGCCCACTCTTGTAGTTATTTACTACAAGAAACTATCCACCTAGAAACACTACCCGAATCGGGTAGTGTCACGCCTATCCCGAAAGAGAAATGTCTTAATGGTATACATACATACATGGAATTCACGGAATTTATGGAATTCACAGAATTTACGAAATTCATGGAATTCAAGGAATTGATGGAAATTAAAGGAATTCACTGAATGCACGGAATTCAAGAAATTCACATAATTCACAGAATTCAGGGAATTAACGAAATTCAAGGAATTTACGAAATTCACCCCTTCTAACAGCTCGTGGCGGCTGGATGGTGGCCCTGTGACTAGTCATAGAAATAATGTTGGTCAAAGCCCTATCCTCCACCTCTCTGATTCGTCTTCTGCGATCAATCACAGAAATAAGTTCAGTTTTACTCCTCACCTTTTCTAATTTTTGTTTATCTGCGACGACAACTAGCAAGATGGCCGATATTAAGGATCAAACAGTAGATCAAACACATGGGAAAAAGATTAATTTTCTAATCATTTGTATTTTTTTTTTTATTAATTTAGAGAGTTTTTAATAATGTTCAACCTATGAGAATACAGATTAAATTATTCGAAATTCAAAGATTCTTGTATTCTCAAAATGCCACTGAGTTCGCTGAATTCTACTAAATCCATCGCAACTTTCGTAATTCTTACTCAATAAGTCAAGAGAAGACGATGGCCTAGCTACCAGTGAATGAAGATGTACTTGTCTTTTGAATTTCGCAAAGTTGTCACGAATTCTGTGGAATACCTTCCAACACTTTAGAATTAATTCAAAGAATTTTAAATACTTTTCACACTATGAAAATACGCAATCAATAGTTTAGAATATGTAGAAAGACTCATAAATCCTATAAATTCTTCACTTTATTCTGAATTGTAATAAAATCATAGCACTTTTCCTAATTATTTCCCAATTAGTCAAGTTAGGGAGCCGGCGTAGGTACGACTGCAGGAAGATGTACCCTTTGTTTGAATTACACACGATTCTATCAAATTCTGTAGAAATATATTCAATATTTTTAAATTATTCAACACATTTTTTAATACTTTTCAAGCTACGATAATACACATTGCATTATTTGTAATTGAAAGGCTCGTAAATTCTATAAATTCCCCTGAATTCTTCAGGATTCTACTAAAACCATAGCCCTATTCCTAATTCTTTCAAAATTAGTCCAGTTATTTCGACGGCTTGCCTACCGCTGAATGAAGATGTAATCGTTACTTGAATGTTGCGGAATTCTCTCGAATTGCGTTGAATTCCCCTCAAAAGTTCTGAATTCACTTAAAGAATTTTTTAAAATTTTGAATCAATGAGAACAAACATTGAATTCTTTGGAATTTAAAAACATTTAGTCTTGCTTCTTATAACTGAAAATAAGGAACTAACTTTGATAGACATTTTCAATCGTCTTCTTCCTAAGTTTTTTCAGTAGTTTTTCGACTGGAGAATCCAAAGAAGCATGTTCTTTTTTGAAGGAGACTCTTGCGAGCTTTTAAAAAAGTTGTGAATTCTTTAAAGGTTTTGAGACTGCCTGCTATTTACAGACAAAATTAACAACTTTAGATCGATTGTTTAGAACGTCACTTTGGCAAGTCTTTATAGGTAGTTTTTCGTCTGCAGACGCATTCCACGTCAAAAAAATCAATCTTGGCAGCCATCTCATCGATTTTAAAGAAACCCAGTGTTGTTGTGATACTTTATGGGTAATGTTTTTCGGCCAAAGGATTTTCAAAAATTTTGAAAATTCTGGGCGTGACGCCATTTTGAAATTTGAGGTCGACATTTTTTTAAATTGTAATATTTCCGACAATTTTTTTCGGATTTCAATGAAACTTATAGGCATTTTGTAAAACAAGATGCTGTTTTATTTAAAATATGGATAAAAAAAAAAATTTCCAAATTTTCACCAAAAAAAACTCAACAAAATTTTTTGATTCGATTTTTGACGAATTTCGCTATTTTTTATTTTTTATTTTTCTTAGAATAATATTCCTTTTTCTTTTATCTTTCATTTCAAAAAAAAAAGCTTGATGGACACTCATCTGGTTCGCGAGTTATGAATATTTAAAGAGCGGCATTCCAGTCGAATGCTTGTGCCGCGCAGCAGCTAAGCGGGTAGTGCAGACATTGTTATTAAACAATGCACCGCTGCAACGCTGCAGTCTCGGACTAGTGTGCTCAATCCAGCGGTGTTGATAAACAAATTTTTGGAACAAGCAGACACTGATGTACAATTCTACTATGCTTTTTGGACACTATTGTTGTTGACAGAGTTGAGTACGATATTCCTTAGTCAGCATTAATAGAGTTACATGTAGTGTACACAAATAGTATCTCTAAGCTTTTAATAAGTGTCTGTAAAAAAATTGATTTCCTCACGTGATCGCGTTATTGGATATACCTTTAAATTTCTCACTGACAGTGTGTTTTCCATAAGTGACAAGTTTATTAGTTAGTAACAGCATTCTCGAATGAACTTTATAAGTGGCTTAATCGAACATACGTTATTATATTTTAAACTTTCAATCGAAGTCTGTAAAAATACTTAGCTGTAAAATACTATAAAAAGTAGGTAAAATGGCTCCGTTTTCTCGGTGTTGTAATCCTTTTAGTAAAAAAAGACACTGCAAAAATTTGAATATGTCAGTACTTCGCAAAATTACAAAAGAACTTTGTAAAAGAATAGATATTAACGAAGCCAAAGAGGGGCAGCTTATATGCAATTCATGTCGTCTTCATCCCCCAAAAACCAATCTTAATGTAAAAGCTGTTTTAGGAAACTCTGCACCACCCCCTTCTTCTTTACCGAACCGTATTGATGATCTTCCTCCAGTAGATCAGAATGGAAATTACCTCAGCAATGAATCAGAAAATGAAGTAGAAGGCGTAGTTTCTGGAGAAGTGGAAGACTTGTATCTGAATTCCGAGAATGAAAAATTAATAATAAAGCTCAACAAAATACTTGAAATTTTGCAAATTCCTCCAATTGAAAATCGGAAGGATCGAAGATCAATAAAAGCCCAAAAACGAAAGGTACAAGAAATAAGGGAAGCTATAGACTTTGAGCTGCAGAAAATATTTGAAGTTGTAAACAGAAACGAGAATGAAATAAATGAACTCGTTGAGGAGTTGAAAGAAAAAATCTCTGAAACAACAAAAAAATCAGAAAAAGTTCAGTTCTTAACGATGTTGCCAAGAAGTTGGGAAATTCGGCGTATACAACACACGTTTAGTGTTCCTTATAATATGGCTCGTTTGGCAAAAGTCATTCACACCGAACATGGAATCGGTTCATCTCCTAATCCTAAACTTGGAAAAAGATTATCTGAAGAGGCAGAAACGCTTGTTCATAATTTTTATCGCCACAGCGATTTTAGTTGGCAAATGCCTGGAAAAAATGATTACGTGTCAGTAAAGAAGAATGGAGTTCGAGTACATGAACAGAAACGACTACTCTTGGGAAATTTGAAGCAGCTATACGTAGCTTATAAACAGAGATATCCTGACTGTAAGGTTGGGTTTTCCAAATTCGCGGGATTAAGACCAAAGGAATGCATTCTGGCGGGCGGTAATGGAACACATTCAGTTTGTGTGTGTAAAATTCATCAAAATATGAAACTGATGATAGCTGGAGCACGACTGAAAGAGCTTGCAGATGCACAACCTGGAAATGATTTTATCGGATCGTATAAAGACATTTTAGGCACCATGGTATGCGAGAACCCAAAACCTGATTGCTTTTTAAATTATTGCAAAAATTGCCCTGGTATAATAATAGCAACAGAAAAGTTACATGAATTATTTGACAAAAATTGCATTGATAATGTCACGTACAAACGATGGACAAACACAGATCGCTCAATGTTAGAAACTATTGTAAACTCCGGCGACGAATACGTTCATGTAATTACAAAAGATTTACCTGATCTGTTGAAACATGTTTTCCTAGCGAAGGTTCAAAGTAAATATATTGATGATACCAAACAATCCCTTCAAGCAGGAGTGTTTTTGGTTTTATGCGATTTTGGTGAAAATTTTACTAATGTAATTCAGGACGCCATCCAAAATCACTATTGGTGTCAGACACAAGTAACGATCCACCCCTTTGTTGTTTACCATAAAGAAAATGGGGCAGTAGTGCACGAAAGTTTCATGATTATTTCGGATTGCCTTCACCACGATGCAACTGCCGTTAATTTGTTTTCAAAGAAAGTAATCACAGAACTAAAAAATCGATATCACGTAGAAAAGTTAATACATTTCACCGATGGAGCTGGTTCGCAATATAAGAATAAATTTAATTGTCTTAATGTTGCGCACTTCAAAGATGACTTCAAAATCAAAGGAGAATGGCATTTTTATGCCACTTCTCATGGAAAAGGGCCTTGTGACGGATTATCTGGAACACTAAAGCGCGAAGCTACAGCAGCGAGTCTGCGAAGACCACTAGATAATCAGATTACGACGGCATCCTTGTTGTACGATTGGGCCATCAGCGCTATGTCAAAAGTGAAATTCATTTTTTGTGCCACAAGCGAATATGAAAATCATGCGAAATTCCTTAGCGATCGTTTTCTGAAAGCTCAGACGATTGATGGTACGAGAGGATTTCATTCCTTCATACCGATCAATAGCCATCAAATCCGTTGCAAAATATATTCTGCTGCTCCTGACACAACATCAAAAATATTTCAGATACAAAAATCTGCTCCTAAGCGAAAATATTCTAAGCGAGAGAGAAAAGTAACTAAGTAAACAGGAATGCTTGAGACTGCAGCGTTTCAACGGTACATTGTGTAATGACAATGTCTGCACTACCCGCCTAGCTGCTGCGTAGCTCAAGCATTCGACTGGAATGTCGTTCTTTAAATATTCATAACTCGCGAACCAGATGAGTGTCCGTCAAGTTTTTTTTTTTGATGAAAGATGAAAGAACAAGGAATATTATTCTCAAAAAAAAAATCAAAAATCAAAAATAGCGAAATTTGTCAAAAATGAAATCAACAAATTTTTTTGAGTTTTTTTTTGTGAAAATTTTGAAATTTTTTTTTGTTCCATATTTTATATAAAACAGCATCTTGTTTTACAAAGTGCCTATAAGTTTCATTGAAATCCGAAACAAATTGTCGGAAATATTACAATTTAAAAAAAAAAACCACCCCAAATTTCAAAATGGCGTCACGCCCAGAATTTTCAAAATTTTTGAAAATCCTTCTGCCAAAAAGCATCACCCATAAAGTACCACAACAACACTGCGTTTCATTAAAATCGATGAGATGGCTGCCAAGATTGATTTTTTTGACGTGGAAAGCGTCTGCAGAGTCTAATTAAGAGAGCCAGGTTTTGACGGAAGGCACTTACGAGATTGAAACAAAGTCTCGAGTATTTAAAATTTAGAATCTTCATTTTGTAAATGAAAGACTTTTTTAATCTTCTCTTTCGAAAATTTTTTAAGTAGTTTTTAATAGAGGAATCGAAACAAGGCAGTTTGTTTTCGACGGGGACTCTGATGAGCTTCTAAATAATTATGGAATATTGGAATGTTATACAACTTCCTATGATTTGCAGAAAGAATAACTACATCTGGTCACCTGCTTACAACGTCATCTTTTCAAATGTTTTAAAATAATTTTTCACCTGGTGAGGAATTAAGTCCAAAGTCTCATAAATTCTTAAACATTCATAAACGGCTCGAAACAGAAAAAATATACAACAGACACACGCATAAACTTAAGAGGGTGTGTCGATGTTTCTTCAAAAGATTTCAAACCAATTGAAACCGCCCCTATTCTACAATGAAGCCGGGTAATTTTTCGAATAAGGGTAATTGTATTGAATTTTCGAAAATTAAGGGACTACTTGGCTTGTGTTCCGCATCAGATATGGGGATGTAAATTATTACTGCTTATTTGGCATCAATTGCTACCAGTATCACTGAAACTCTGACGAATATTCGGAATAGAGTCATTGTATTGAATTTTTGAAAATTAAGGGATGATTTGGCGTGGCTTCCACATCAGATATGGGGATGAAATTTTTTCCCTGCTCTTTTGGCATCAATTGCTACCAGTATCACTAAAAATCTGACGAGTATTCAAATTAGAGTCATTGTATTGAATTTTGGAAAATTAAGGGATGATTTGGCGTGGGTTCCACATCAGATGTGGGGATCTAATTTTGTTCCGCTCTTTTGGCATCAATTGCTGCCAGTATCACCGGAAACCTGGTGAGTTTTCGAATTAGAGTAATTGTATTGAATTTTCGATAATTAAGGGATGATTTGGCGTGAGTTCCACATCAGATATGGAGATGAAATTTCTTTTCTGCTCTTTTGGCATCAATTGCTACCAGTATCACCAAAAACTTGACGAGTTTTCGAATTAGAGTAATTGCATTGAATTTTCGAAAATTAAGGGATGATTTGGCGTGGGTTCCACATCAGATGTGGGGATCTAATTTTGTTCCGCTCTTTTGGTATCAATTGCTGCCAGTATCACCGGAAACCTGGCGAGTTTTCGAATTAGAGTAATTGTATTGAATTTTCGAAAATTAAGGGATGATTTGGCGTGGGTTCCACATCAGATAT